>OX388155.1:14613459-15213459 GCA_947579745.1 Apocheima hispidaria | reverse complement strand
TACCGGACTTCCTTTACGAGACAGAAGTCCTACGCCTTGACCGAGCGCTCTGGTACAGCCCTGACGGCCAGAGCCTCCTGTTTGTCACGTACAACTGTACTGAAGTATCGGAGCACCGTTACCCGTGGTATGGGCTGGACCATCATCCTCCGCCACCTTACCCGGACATACTCACGCTGCGCTATCCGAAGGTATGGCTCATCAGTTTTAGGCCACCTGCTTTTTGTCTCCTACAAGAGCTATATACAAGGCACACATCAGGCTAAATACCTTGCGTTCAGAAATAAGTGTCGCATCCAGTGCAATTCAGCGTAATTTTTCTGAAAACCCTCCTGGCTTAGTTGGTAGCGCATCTGCCTTACGAGCAAGAGGTCCTGGGTTCGATTCCTGGCCTTGAATATGTTTGATGAATGATGATGAATTTAAATATCTGCAATAGGTCTGCGTCTGGGTGTAAGTCTCCGTGTCAGTACGCGTTTCCTGTACGCGTACAAGGGCCCCTGTGTGGCATCCGCGATATGAATTATGAATTGATTGGCTTAGTTTTATTGCTGACGACTGAACCTCTAAAAAAATAAAATAACCTAATTAACTCATGCCACCATTTTCGTTTCCAGGTGAACACCAACAACCCCGTGGTTACGGTGAACGTGGTTAGCTTGAAGACCCCGAAGTACCTGTTCCCTCAAGCCTTGCAGTTCTCGTCACAGGTTGACAAAAGTAAGCCTGATAGCCGAAATAATCTGTCTCTCTGATATTAACTTATATAGGTATAGGATCTAAAAGGGTTTCCTGGCCAACAACAGTGGATTTTTTAATTCAAAAATCATAGTATAGTAGGCTTATTCTTCCTTATGACTTTAATCCCTGTCTTGTTCTAATCTCTTCCACGTGTACTTCGCAAAAGATTTCATGTTTTTGATACGCAGCGCCTACAGAAGTTGTGGTTTGTCTTAGTCACCATACTATCTGGCAATACTCCACCGGTCGATACACGAATCCAGTAATGCTAACCTACTCCATCACCGTACGATCCAGGTTGGTACGTCCGCTGGACAGGCTGGCAGTCGGAGAAGCAGGTGGCGGTTCTGCTGCTAAACCGGCCTCAGAACGTCTCCCTTATCAGCGTCTGCACGCAGGCTAATAACAACCAGTACAACTGCCAGGACGTGAGTATCATCAAGTTAATCCTACTATTAAGCAGACTTTGTTATGTCAAAGGTGACACTAGAATTGGACTTTTAAGTTTTAGAGAACGCAACTCGCATTATTGTAAGTTATAAAAATTGTCTTGTCGCCATAATCAGCCTACCGCCATCTACTGCCTGGTACTCCTATCTGTTATGCAGGGCTTGTAATGATTTGCAATGGACTAACAAAATTCATCTTTCGTAGATGTATCGTGACGAAGCCGACGGCTCCCGCTGGTCTGGCCTCGGGGCAGATCCAGCAGAAGACGACTGCGGGTACTGCGGCGGCGGCGCCCTGGTTGCGTCACGCTCTGGAGTGTTCACCTCCGCGCCTGTTGCCGACACGCCTGGTGTCTGGAGACACGCCATTAGGATTACTGGCGACTCTAAAACTACCCTCACGCAGGGCAGTTATGAGATCACGCAGATTATCGGCTTTGATGAACGCAGGAAACTACTGTGAGTGCAAATTGCTGTTGAATTTGAAATATCTATCATCTAGAATAAATAACCAGGACATGTAATTTAACGCATCATGTAACCACGGTAGCTTTCAGTCGTTAAATACTACTCGTCGTCATCGATTAAAGGTTATTTTTGTATAGCGTGAGATATATAGTGTGCGTTGTATAGTTTTATCAACCACATCAAAGACACTCGGCCGAATAAATTGACTGAGATCTTTGAGTAAACATTGATTCCAGGTACGTTCTGGGCACAGCACCTGACAAGGCAGGCGAGCGACATCTCTACCGTATCGAAGTCCCTGTAGAGCCATCCGTGTGGCCCCCACCACCCGCCTGCCTCACATGCCCCGGCGTGGAGCTGCCCCCCGTGGATACCACCACACATGCCTCCGGAGACGAGATGGTCTGTAGAAAGAACAAGATGGTTTGGCAATTCGATAGATGTTTTTGTACGATAGCCAGACATTTGAAAAATGCCTTTTCCCAAAAACTATTATACCACCCTAACCAAACCATACCAAAGCCCTAAACAACGCATCTCAAATTCTCAACACATCTTAATTCTCGATCCAAACCGTGCCAACACCCTACCGAAACAATCCAACATTTTACTTATCCCCAGGAGTACGAAAACATGACCTCAGCCCTCCCCGCGTGGCCGACGTCAACAATGTTACCGCACGTGGCGGACGAGAACGACACTCTGCCCTCAGACTGCCTCTACAACCGCGTTTTCTTCAGCCACAACTACTCATACTACGTGCATGTGAGTATACTACTGCTGAGACAGCTAACAGAAGGAAGTCGTACATAACACAATAAAAACATACAATTTAAAGAAAAAAAATACTTTGGTCAATAAGTGATGATCCAATGGTATTTTACTCGAGATACGATTTTAGCGTCCTTAAAATAGTACCGCAAAATCTATCTATTCACTCTCTTACTTTTCGTATCTTCTTGCGCACTCGTTGGCGAAGCTTGGTTGCTAGGTTACAATGGGCTTTACAGCTGTTAGCTGGCTCCGTGGAGCCGAATACACGATGAGCGGTGCAGACAACCCATCGTCAACTTGTATGAAGTTGTAACCAGAAGGTGATTCGCTTAATTTAAGATAGCAGAATGATTTTTTTTGTTTACTTTGCTGTACATGCCCTTTACTGAGTCTGACTCTGTGATGGATTGCTCGTTCGTTTGCAGGAGTGCCTGGGCCCGGGCCCGCCCGCTACGTTCCTGTGCTCGCGCGACGGCCGGCGCCGCCTGGTGCTGTGGGACGGGCAGCCGCTCCGAGCGCAGTTCGCCGCGCTCAAGCACCCGCAAGTCAAGGTGTTCAGGGTCGAGGTTGGTACCGTCTTTCAAGATACTTCATGTGATAGAAGAATCAGACAGCCAACAAAATATAAAGGCAGATAAAAATATGTCACCTAGATTGTTCAAAATATGTAGGAATTCAAAATTCTTATTTCATTATTAGACCTATTTAATTTCGTTTCATGTAGAAAACAAAGTATGTAAAATGTTTGTTCTATTACAGGTCCAGGCAGACAGAGAAGCGCGAGTACGTCTGTTTCTTCCACCAGGATTCAGAGAAACCGATGATCTACCTTTACCACTGGTGCTTCATGTGTAAGCATCCTTTTTTCTTATCTATGATGACGGAGGGCGAAGTTAGAATACATAGACTCGGTAGATTCACTATGGTCTTTATAAAACCATGTTCAAAGATAATAAATTAATTGCAAGAAGTCCTTTCTACCCCAATAGCTCATTTTGTGTACTAAAGCTGTGGATAAAATTAAAATAAAAGCATTTGTAGATAAATTCCAAAAGAGACTGAAGTGAAAACTTTAAATTGCATCCCGTCTTAACCCACCTCCACTCTGTCAAGGGGGCTCAACGAAGAAGAGAAGAGAACATCTCATTGTGAAAAACGTCCACCAATTCATTTATACTCACGTTTTTATGTTATCAGCTCTGCAGAACCAGGGGGGCAGCTGGTGACGGAGCGGTGGCGGCCCGGGTGGGGCTGGTACTTGGCTGCAGCCAGGAACTTCATCGTCGCCGAGATCGACGCTCGAGGATCCGGGGGACAGGTGAGGTCCACATAAAAATTGGTAATAAGAGCGTAGCAGTGGTGGTATACCGGCAGCAGCTCTGCTGGAGGCAGTATCTTGCTAAATCTATTCCAGTCTCTGGCGTCGTTCATACTGACATAAGTTTTCCTAACTGGTGGTGGATGTTTTGCCATTCCTCTAGTATACAGATGTAACCAACTACATTGATTTTTCTCTTGATTTCTAGTTGCTAGTTTTCCACAATCATATCCCATGAAACCAAACCATCCTGAGCTGAGCTGGAGCTGATCTTAATATCTTCTATATATACCTATACTTTTTCAGGGTGAAGAACTAAGAACGGAGATCTACCACAAGCTATTGTCAGTGGATGTGGAAGACCAGATCGCTGTTCTTTCGTAAGTTTCTGAAATTATCTGTCTTCTATCCCCTATTTTATTTTTACAAATGTTGCCCGATTCACGTTTCGAGTGCAGCAATCTTTTTTTGCTATTAGGTTGACACGGTTGGCAATTAATGATACTGTACTCCGTCGCTATAAACTACTACTACTACTAATCCATAAAGTACTAAAGAAAAAAACACAGCAGTAAAGAGTAATGGCCTTAACACAGGTACCTGGGAACAACGGAAATCAGGCCAGCGAGAAAAATAAGCAGACAACATATTTCGCTCTATTTGTCAAGAGTTTGCTAGATAACTGTCCGTGCGAACCACATCCGTAGGTCTGTAAGGTTGTTTTCTTGTCAGGTACCTCCGCGACAATCTGAAGATGGTAGACGGGTCCCGCGTGGGCGTGTGGGGGCGCGGGTACGGCGCGGGCGCCGCCGCCGCTCTCGTCGCGGACGACGCGCGCAACGTGACTCGCTGCCTTGCCGCGGTCGCGCCGCTCACTGACTTGAGGCACCACAGTAAGCCAGCGTTAGCCAGTCATTTCTCCAGTGCCATTTTCTTAGTATAGCTATACGATGACCGTGTTAGATGAACTGCCGAGAGGAAAAAGTTTTATCTTACCACCTGGTAAAAACTGACACCGTCAAAAGGCTTACTGCTCGTCATGTAAAGCTGGAAATCCCACGATACCAGGTTTTTGCGCTCCTTTCTTCTGTGGTTTTGCAAGATGTGAAATTTTCTTCCACCGAAAGGCTTCCCACCCCGTGCTACAAACATGGAGCGTTTTAAAAAGGGTGTGTTCGCACTCCTCTCCGGGATGGTAAAGTATCGACAACGCGCCCCTGGAGTGGCAGGTGTCCATAGGCGGCGGTTACCGCTTCCCATCAGGCGGACCGCTTGCTGTTGTTTGTAATAAGAGGGACGGGAACGGGGTGCAACGAAGAATAACAAAGTGTCATCATCTTCATCTCTATCTTTAGCCTTTCTATATCGCTGATGTTATTTTCGTCAGACACGTTTTGGACGGAGCGCTACAGCGGCTACGGGTCGGCGTGGGCGGGCACGCTCGGCGTGAACGCGGTGTGGCGCAAGGCGGGGAACCTGCCCCCGCGGCGGGTGCTGATAGCGCACGCTGTGGCCGACCTCACGGCGCCGCCGCAACACGCGCTCGCGCTGGCGAGGGCGCTCATACGGGCCAACGCGCTCTACACTCACCAGGTACAATAACACTTCTTTTAAGTACTTAATGGGAGTCGACCACCATTACTGGGTGTCCATTACTAGGCTGTTACTAGGTCCATTAGTCTGTGGTGGGTGGTTGGAGTAATAGGGATCTAGGTGAGTGGGACGGGAGACTGTCAGCAGCGCTTACCACCTCTCCCCGGTACTTACTACCTTTTAATATTAATTTTATTTATTTATTTGGTTATTTTGTCATTCACCGTCAACGTCCCCATGAAAGCTGCCGCCCATAGTCTAACTTACAGGTTTCAGGGGGCTACAGAATCTAGCTTTGTAGTTGTGGCACTCATCATCCCCGGATTCCGCCAGGGCGATCGAAACGCATGCGTGTTGCGTTTCTTTCGTCTAAATGTATTTATAGGTATATTTTATAGGATGAGAATAAATTTTATAGGTGTACCTATAAAATTTATTCTCATCGTTTCCATTGCTAGGCCAGAGTAGGTAGCCAATGAGAACGGTCGCTCTCAGTCCTCGCGACCCGCGCTTTCCTTCAACTTAGGTGACTTTTTGTCTGTACTACGATTTCATAATGTGGTATATCTATTTAAAAGTTGTGGGCTGTGGTAGCATATTCCCAGCAGTGGGATAAGGAATGTTGTGGATGATGATGATGAAGGTAGCCTATAGTGTTGCATTTTATTATGACATAGATTTTCAGGCAGCATATTGGGCTTCTGCGCCTTTTTCCTTGTGATCTGTTGATCGATGTTTTGCTGACCAACCTCTAATCATCTTCCACACATTTCCAGGTGTATCCAGACGAAGGTCACAAGTTCGAGCGCTCCACCATCCACCTCCACAAGACCATGGAGCAATTCTTCGACGAATGTTTCGGCCCCGTGGAAGTAGCCGACTGGGACTCGGCGGGAGTAGGAGGGTTGTTCCCTTTCCGCGACTAGTAGTACTGTTGAAAACGAGTACTACATACCAGTGGGAACACCTAATATATTAATGGAGCTGATTGATACGAGTACTTACCGGATCTTAGGAACTGTATAGATAGCGCGTGGATTTAAAGACAAGTACTGGATAGTATTTTGTTTAAATAAAACGTTGTGTTAAGACAAAATGTGTTAAAACCACGTCAGTATTCATACAGGATAGTAATCTGAAATCATCTAGTACATTTCTAAAGCTGCGACGAGTACCTATTGGAACTAAAAAACTATTTACTTTCCGAAACTGGTATATATATCAAGTATGTGACGACGAGTACTTGATATCGTAGAATATTAAGTATTTTACTAAGGCACATAAGAATACTCTATATGTGCATACCTAAAGGAATAGTCTCGGAAAAGATCACCCTCTTGAGGCTAGTACTCATATTCGAGTATTTGTACTAGCTGATAACTAATACGTACTGAATACTTACTATATAGTAGAACTCGAGAATTTTACTGAATACGAATAGGTACTGGTAACTACAGCAATCTTTATCTCGTCGATGTGAGGACCATTTTCACACACGTTTCTTGGGAAGTCCAAGGTCAAAGGAAAGTTTTATTGTAGATTTTTGGGCGATATAGTGGGGAAATGGGGGCTTCCAAATGGTTCTTCTGTTACTGGTCTAGTTTTTCAACCAGAGCCTCAATTTTAGATTTGAAGCTTAGGGCCGACAATCAGGAAAGTTAAAAATGAACGGTGAATGTTAGACAATAGGAAAAAAACTAGCTATGGAAAAATCCGTTGAATGGTGCATACCTGTAGTTATTGATACTATCATGATAGCCTAATAAAAAAATAAGTGAATTACTTGGAGATGTTATCGAAATTTTGTATTTTATTTCAGAGCACTTGTAGCCGGTTGCTTGGCCGTGGAAGTCTTTTAAGTCAAATTGTAAAAATTATAACGAAATCTAATATTACCTACTAGAAAAAAAAGGCTACTTAGGTATTTGTTATAGAACAATTTTATTATACTCACTTTTAGGGCAGGTTAGCTACTTGTAGCACCAGCGATCAGCGATTTTGAGACTGCATCGGTGCAACGCGTTTTGACAACTTACTGCGTTAAATTGAGAAATCGCGAGTATTTAGCAAAACTGGGTTTTGTTCCGCAAATGCCGAAGCCAAACTATATCGCTGCGTCTGGTATCCGAATGTGTGCGATGTGTAGCCTTCAGTCTAGTAAAGCGACTCGATCGCCGAGACTCGCGTCGTTATGTTTCGTTCGGACCCAGAATCAAGCTTCCGAAAAGCCACTAAATCGCCGATCGACGATGCCTTAGGTGCATGACGTAAATTTAGACCATCAGAAGTTAAGCGGTCAAGTTTCTAGGTACAAGCGATGTTAAGTAAAGACCTCTATTACCAAAATATTATTCAACTACCTACAATTTAAGTATTAGGGGTGTAAATGTCCCCAGAAAATTTTCTTATGATTATTATAAGGAAAGAAAAAAAAAACTATTTTAGTGTATAAAGTAATAAACTTTTATCTATATATTTCTGTATCGCTTTCAATGTCATTTAATGAGAAATTAGCTTTAAATCTTAGACACTCGCTCTTTACTTGAGCACTTACCGTCTAGCCACACGACGCGATGCGGCGCCGGCGCGGCGCAGCGCGGCAACAAAGTGCTCTAACGTCCTACAGAAATGGGAATAACGCCACCTACAATAATAGATAGGTATTTCAAATATCAAATTTCGAACATCGACGCTCCCTGTAGCTGTAATATTATTTTACCATGGATGCATTTGTACTATTTTCTATTTTGTGTAGTAAATTCTGGTACGTAGGTAAATGCCTCTTAAAATACGGGCCTTCTCCCGTATTAGGAACGTTCGCGATTCTGATTGTGATAATATCGTCCCGCTTTTACATACTCACTCGCAACATGCGCGCTCCCGCTCGCGCACAATCACTATCACAAACGCCGACATCCATATTAAGTGAGTATATCAATTTTTTGGGAAGAGGATAATTAGATGAATATGAAAGAAACTAAGCATGTAGGTACGTCTTAGTCTGTCTTTTATTTGTACATAATTCGTGTTAGCTGTCCTTTACCTACTTACTTCATGTAGTCACTTTCACAAGATTGGAATAGAGTTCAGGTTTCAATGTTTTATTTTCACGGCCGCTACGTAGTATTATTATAATTAGATTAAATAGAAAATATTGCCGCGCCGCCGCATTGCATCGTGTAGCCTGGTCGTTACTCGTATTTTAAGTTTTGACTATTCTCCTAGTCCTTAAATCTAATCATTGTAAATGTCTATACTTCATCTCAAATGTATCTAGTAAAATATCTGTGTATTCAGTTATGACTTCCTAGTACTTTAGCAACACTTTACAAAACTCAGGACATCATCATTGCGTAAGTGGTGGAATCAAAAACCGAGTTCAAGCATTTACAGCACGACCAAGTAATATATCGAGGTGGTCAAATGAGAGAACTTAACAGTAACTAATTTGACACGTCTGACTATGATATAATTTATCTATGCTATGATTAAAAGAAGGCCTAAGGGAGAGACCTATGGTCAGCAGTGGACTGCTTCTAGCTGATGATGATAAGAAAAGTTGTTCAGGAAATAAGACGTTTCTTAGTTCTCTAAACTCTCCAGATAAGCTGTTTAGGTTGCACTATACAATTTCCACTAACTAAAAACATTCCTTTACAGAGCTCGAAACGCGCTTTCATCGAAGTTAGAAATACCTACTAATTGTCATAAAGGAAATAATTCTATGCGTATTATATAACCTTACCAACTTCGAACAACGCGCGTTTCGAACTCTGCTTAAATACTGGCGCGACCATCTTCAATAAACAAGTACAAGCGGGGTATAATAGCCACGGGGGTTTTGGTTAGGAAATACGACTGTGGCTCCTCCACTCGACAGTGTTACTTATGACGTTTGTTTCTATTACTCTCATACAATTCAGGTTTAGTTATCCCTTTCGTAAGACGATACGATACGACCTACGCAATGGTGTCCCTGCAATGGCGTATGATTTTCTTTACAACTCTTTCCCCTTACTTATTTAGGATTCCATAATGTTGATAATTAAAATAAATGTTTAAAAACTGATTTGTTAATGAACGTTCAATCGATGTTGAGACTTAAATAATAATGTGATAGGTGTTTTAAATATAATTTATAATATTAAATGAATTTATTGTATTAGTGTCTGGAGTAAGCGAGACGGATAATGTTCGTAGGTTATTCCTA
Source organism: Apocheima hispidaria (assembly GCA_947579745.1). Lineage (NCBI taxonomy): Eukaryota > Metazoa > Arthropoda > Insecta > Lepidoptera > Geometridae > Apocheima > Apocheima hispidaria. The sequence continues at coordinate 15,203,906 of OX388155.1, read as the reverse complement.
CGTTAGTCCATCAGTATTTTTATAAAATAGAATAATATTTTAAAACTTTGTTTAAAGAGTTACAAACTATTTATAAACTTCATCATTAGCCTGTTTCGGTCTACAATAATTATGATTCAAAAGTTTTTTTTTTTAAATACAGGTAAGTAGTTATTCTTATCTAAAATGTGCTTTATGTTGTTTACTATGATATATATATATATACCTATGGTAAGATTGAAGTAGGTAGAGTTTTGGCGGGAACGTGAAGAAGTCATGGCGTCATTGTATTATTTCGAGTTTTAATCTGTAAAAACGGTAAATGTTTGTTTATTCATGAACAGTTCGTGAATGTGCACGAGTGTTAGTGAATACTACCTATTAGGTATAATGCCGAGAAACTCGGAAAAAACCAATATGTAGCCGTAAAATGTGACTTTTCGTGTTGTTTCCAAAATTCAATAGAAACCCCTGTAAAGTCTCCACCACTTTACTGGGGCATGACTTGGACTTGACTGTGACTTACTTTGTTTAACAAAGACTGTGATTTGTTTCATTCGTGAAATATTTCAATAAAATTATATGTGAAAAATACACAAAGTTTAAGAGAAAAAAAGTAGGTAGGTACGTAAGTCATTACTTGAATGATTTATCTAACTGTAGTAGTAATGGGTTTCTATAGCAAAGTAGGTAATACATACTAAAAAAAAATTAAACCTACCTACTTACCAAGTTGACTAGCCTTGTGGCTTAGTGGGTGGATTTCCGCCTTCTGAGCTGTGGGTTGTGGGTTCGATTCCCACCCAGGACAAACATTTTTGTGTGATGAACATGGATGTTTGTTCTTTGTCTGGGTGTTTCTATGTATTCTATGTATGTATTTACAAAAAAAAAATAAGTATTTATGTATTCTATCAGTTATCTGGTTCCCATAGTACAAGCTTGCTTAGTTTGGGGCTAGATGGCGCTGTGTGTAAATAACGTCCACCAATATATTTATTTATTTATTTAGTTCTACACTATGTATGTACTTACATATTATTATAATACCTCAATAATCACTTTTTTTTTATTTGTAACTTTTTAAACAACATAATAGATGTGACATGTAGTTAAACAAAAAATATTGTATGCAAGAAAAAGCAATTCTAAACCATGTTGGTACCCCGAGTATTAATGTACTTACCTAATAAATAGATAACTAGGACAAAATAAATCCCATGTTATTATAAATTGTTTACAGAATCAATTATTATTATTATACTTATATGTTTAAGAAGCTCAGTGTAATTTATGTTGAAATGTTGTTTTAAAAAATATAGTTTAAAAATGGTGTTCCCTGAACTATTTTATTACCCCGAGTCTAAAACTACGACCAGAACCACCGGACGGACAGCAACGTCGTAAGTAAACGGCGATAGTTCTGCGATCCCCAAGCCGCCTGCCAAGCGTGGAGATTACAGCAATCCAACCTTTGTTCAGCAGTGGACGTCGTCTGGCATTATGACAGTCATACTGAACACACACACACTCACACACATTAACATTAGTCACATTATAACTCAAAAACATCCGCCCGTTACACTTTTAAATTTTACTTAGATAGCCTGGAAGAGATCGCTTTAAGGCATAAGGCCGCCAATTGTTATACTAGTTTTAAGTAGATTTTTGTACTATGCATGTAATTTCTGGTGTGTACTATAAAGAGTTATCTATGTCTCTATCTATATAGATACTTGGCTTTTCGACGCCTTTGTGGTCGTTTGTCCAAACTACCAAATTTACCGAGGGACCTTCAAGTGCAGAATCATTTAGGAGTCAATTTCGGTTCTATATATTTTGGAAGATTTGTAGTATTTTTCTGTCAGAAATAACTAAAAATAATTATTTTATTTTTTCCTTGCACAAATAACCGCAATAAAAAAAAAAACTAGGTTGAAAGCTTGACTGTTCAATCTCAACACAGTTGGCCAATCAAAGCCCATCGCGTTGAACAACAAGCACTGAAAATTTAACCAGTCCACCACCAGCCACCAGTCTTTGTGGTCAAGTGACTAAGGTATCTTATGACGTCACGCGATTAATCTCGCTGTGTCGTATTATAAGGACTCTATTGCTTTACCATTAAAAGCAACCGTTATCCATATAACGGTTGCGTCCTCGCTGCCGACATCTCTTATTTCTCTACCAACTATAGGGAATTACTGGGGCTACCGTAGTAGGCCCGATATTAACAGACGATGCTTTTTGCGCGTTAAAATAGGACAGCAGATCTGTTGTCTCAACGCACACGACAGACTAAAAGTTCGGCGCACAAATTCGCGAACAACTCTTGGTTAGACTCATCCCGACATTTTTTATTTTGTATAAGTTCTTTGGACGCCATGGCTCGCCTGTTAATAAAATAGGAAAACGCAAGAAATGAAAAGGCGTGTCGATTGGAATCACATTTTATCGTATCTTACATAACTTTCGCTTAAATAACATTTTCTAGACTACCCGCAGAGAATAACGCCGACGTTAGCACCAACCGCGACCGCTGAAAGAAAAAAAATACATGTCAGAAAATACATATAGTCATCTTTTTTTATTACTAGCTGTTTGTTACCTGCGACTTCGTTCGCGTGGACCTACAAAATAAAGTAGCCTGTGACCGTCTCCGACCCACAAGCTATATATAAGTTTATATATAATCTGAAGCTAAGCAAAAATGCAGCTTGATCCATTCACCCGTTTAGTCACCCAGAGAAAGAGACAGATAGACAGAGGGACGATTGAATTTATAATATTAGTTAGGATTTATCTCTATATAGTTTTAAAAGCGCCTTCCGCGTCTGTCTGTCTGTATATCCGCTAACTCCTCCTAAACTACGCAACGGATTTTCATGCCGTTTTCACATTTAGTTAAGATAATTTTTCAAGAAAGGTAATATAAAGTAAAATAAATACATTTACAATATACATATGTAATAAAACTCTTTTTTTTTTCTAAATTATACCCGTGCGAATCCGGGGTGGGTCGCTGGTGGCCTTATAAAGGTTTAATAACCTATTTATAACCATATTATATTGTCATTTTTGAATAAGAAACTGCGGAAAAAAGAAGTTAAACATTTACTCCAATAGACACAAAAATATTTTAAAGTAATTATATACCAATTAAAAGATTTAAATTACAAATTTTTTAAACTTCCATAGCATACATTTAGTAACGCCATCTCTTGCCGAGTAGCAAAATAAGCTTCATTCAAATAAAAGGTCACTCACAATTTGGATTTTGGCTCCAGTGTGAAAAAATCATGTCGCCGCTTTCGTGTATCCCCCGTGACTACTACTACTAATACTGCTTGGCACTACCGCTAACACTTCAATTCTAAATACCAGTACAATTTACTTACAGTGCAGTTGACTTGCAGCCAAATGACACACCATAATTTTTGACTTACAGCACAATTAACTTACAGCGCAGTTTACTTCCAGCGGTTGTTCTCGTAGTCCCACTTGGAGGCGAGCCCGTCGACGGGGTTCACCTTCAAGTCGAGCATCCGCTGCAGCTGCGCCTTCTGCGCCTCGTCCGACAGCGACTCCGGGATGGGGCTGTACACTGCGGGCATGCGGGCGGGCACAAACAGAAACGTTAGAAATAAAGAATAAAACAATCATCGAAAACTGTTAAAATTCAATACCAAAGAAACTATCATCGTTTATTTGACATTTTAGTCTCAAAAGAGCCTCTATCGCGAACATGAGTAATGCCGTATTGAACCTAAAATGTCGAAAATTTATGGCAGTGTGTTAAAACTTTCGTTGTAGGACAGATAAAAATAAGTATTTATGCAGACTGCTGTCTATCTAGATTTTGGGTGCTATTTGAAACATTCAGATTGCCCGTTTGCTCTCCCCGTAAACTCACCGAAGAGCTTCATGCCCATGTAGATCCACATGGACATGGACGCAACAACCAGCCCCCAGCCGAGCACTCCCTTCCACTCGCCGGAGGGCGCCTGGAACTCGGCGAAGGTCTGGCAGAAGGAGGCGCGGTACAGAGCCTTTTTCTCTTCCAGGGTCATCTTGTGCCAGTCACCCTTTTCTTTCTCACGGAGGACCTGAAGAAACATGAATTAAAAATAAAGATACACATAACAATTACACGTTGTGTGGTCGCTGTTACGACACAGCGACGGAGTCATAGAGATTGTAGGTTAGTCATACCGAAAAAGAGACCGAAAAAAGTTATAAAGTAATAGTGGGAATTTCATATTGAGCGGACAGCCCTATTGTCAATTTTAAGGCCTCCGGAAGGCCGTGTGATCCGAGCAATGGCAGCACTCGTTCTGTAGCTTGTCTACCCGGATACTTAACTTTGATAAATGCACAAGAATGGGTTGCAAAAATCCTATCAGGAGGAAAAAAAACATAGATACCTTGATGTCAGGAGTGTCAGCACGGAACCTGACGGCGGGCAGGGGAAAGTCAGGCCGGTCCACGTAGTTGGGCATACCGTTGAACCCGAAGCCGACCCACTCGCGTTTTCCGATCTGAAACAAAAGTCAAAAGGAATGTTAAATTACTCAACCCTTTAGCGCATTGGAAGTGCAGATTGTTTAAAATAAAAATTGAAAATGTATTATTGAAATGGATACAATAAGTAGCATTGAGATTTCTTTTGTCTATGACGAAGACAGAGAAAGAAATAGACGGACTGGATACATGTCTCTTTCCCACAGAAAAAAGGATGGGAAATTAATATACTCATGTTAGTATTACTCATGAAGAAAAAGGACAAATTTAATTTTTTTTGTGTCACATAGTATTTGTTTTAGAAAAATAATGGTAATAATAATTACTGCATCCGGTAATTTAGACGTTTTATATCTAAACTTTTTCTAAGGTTTTACCTTATCGAACTCCCCGATGTTGGAGGAGGAGGAGGCCCGGCTGGCGAGTGGTACGCGGACTGCATCTAGCAGCGCACGGCGCATCAGGTAGTTTGCCATCTAAACACAGTATGACAAACACATTATATAATATATCCCTTGACAATAATAACTACTTATAACCTATACAATATACTCACCTAATCGTGATCCTGGTTAATTTTTGTCTCATTTACTGCAGTAAAATAATTGTCTATTCATCATTGTCATTTGTTTCGAAAAAAAAAGATTAGGCCCATGTACGTGTTGTGAGACCTTCAGCTGAATGGAGATGTCCTAAATAGTCTAAACATACCATGTGTTGACTAATTAGTTGGACACCTAATTGGAATCCTAATTGTCGTCATAAATAAGATGTTGATATAGACAGATATCTTTACAGAGTTAAGCAGAACCACTGTTCCAAGCCAAATGGGTCTACTCATTGTGGGTTGTATTCAACATTAAAAACACTTCAAAACACAGTAACTTTTACTATGGGAAAAAAATCTGTTCCATAGAAAAAGGACATTCCAATGTAGAAAGATGTATGAAACAGCTGATGTTTTCTTGTGATTGTGGTTGGTAGCAAGGTAAATGTTTGTTCCTAGTGATAAGTATAATGACCCCATATTCGGCGTAGCATAACTTTTCATTACGGATGAAAGAAACAAATAGTAAGCATAAAATAGCTTAGTTTAATAGAACAAATTTGAATTTTTGAAGCATTTGTGGTAATTTTGGTACGATGATGTCAATTGTATCAATGACAAGATTAAATATCTCGGGCCTTATTCTAGCACCCTCAAGATTATCTGTCACTCTCTCACTTATGATATGCCTAACGAGAGAGACAATGACAGATACAGTTTCGAACGCAACAGAAGGAGGTATTTCGTTCCAAGACATAATTCACTCCAAGTAAATAATACTACCCGCTCAATCCCAATTCCAAAACTAAAATTCATCCTATGAAATTCGCTCAACAAATGGCTAAATGTTTTGGGCATGCAACCTTGTTATTTGCTAAAATATCTATTTATACCATTTCCTACATTATTAATCACACCCATATCTAACTAGGTTTTATTGCATGGAACTAATACCTACTTTATTTCAGGTAAGTAGAGTTGACATGTACCTACTTACAACCACAAACAAAACAAATTAAGGACTAAAAGTTGATTTAGAATGTTTTAAAGATAAACGTTAGCAAATCCTTCTAAAATATTTAGATAAGGAAAGGCAACCTCCTTTACCCATTGTCAATCAATAATACCTATGAGTTACATAACAAGAAAATTCGCGTTAGACCCGCCGATCGTCATAGTACGTGTCAAAAACAAATCATAACACCTAACAAAATTGTCCAACATTAATTGAAACAAATGAATCCAATTATTTACAGAGCAAAATTTAAATTTAGATCTTAAAAAGTGTGGTTATGTTTTCAACTTACCGTACCCAAAAATGTACTCAAGAACACAAATGAACAGTATTTAAGCGAAACAATCAACTAAACACATTTTTATTATAATAAATTCGGGACATTACCTTGTAAAATGTGATTAATTTATAAAATTTTCACCACCCTACTCAAAATTCTGAAAACTGGGTGGTGTTGCCAGGTATAAGGGAAACATCACTTCCCATTTTCAATCATAAATGTTTAAGGTTGTCTGCGGCTATGTTGCAGATGACGGGGGACAGGGGGTTTGGTTAAATATTTGCTCTCGTATCGTTATCCTTGTTCTTTTTCAACATATTCATCAGTTTCATCACATTTTGAAAGGTCCGATGGCTTTGTATGTACGACAGTGCTGACAACGAGCCACACAATCATATATATATACTATACTATACTATATATATATATATAACTACAGGAATAGTAAATAGGCATAGAAGGCACTGGATCCCACGACACAGGACTCATCCTAGTGTGGGGCACAGGGTTCGTCTAACAAAAAAACAATGTTTTGTGCATCCAAATAAATAAATAAAAATAAAAAATAAGTAAATAAATCACCCATCTACACACACAACATCGCCCCGTTTCACGCTCGGCCACGAAGTGTCGCAAATGCAACTGATTCCTCGACAACCTTACTCCTTTACCACGCAGTTAAATAGCCAAATCGTGACCGCATGGTAGATGCCTCGTGAGCTGCAGTCAAGGCAATGAGCTAATTGCTCGAGACTTTGTTCCTACCAGTCTGGAAGAAAAACGTGGAGAGGTAATATAAAAAAAAATTGCTTCGCCACACAGACGATACAAAGTATTTATGTTTTTCTTTAGTTTTCCTCAATTTGCGGTAAAACATGTGGAATGGCAGCACAACATTTGGCGACCCTAGCGACATCTGCTATGTCATCTGTTATCGATCTAACGCTTCAATTCACGCAGAAAAAAATGTATTACAGTAAAATCACAGATCTAAAATATTAATAAATCTAAAAATAAAATATTTTAGATCTGTGAGTAAAAAAAACTTGTTAAGAGCATGTCGGGCCATGCTTAGTAGGGTTCCGTAGGTTTTTATCCCCACTTTACATGTGTTTTGTATTTTTTTTAATTCTGTCAAAATTGTCACCTTACAAAGACCTGTTAAACAACACCCAACATGATGGCGTCGAGCGAATTTTTTTTACCCCCCTTTACATGTACGGGAGCTACCCACACTTTATAAAAAAATAATTTTTGCCATAGGAACAAAAGGGTACACTTAGTCATGTCAAGATTACATAGGTAAAATTATTCCATCATAAATATAAATATGAAACTGTATGTCTTTACTTAGACTATCGTTGTGCATGCATGTAAGTTTATAACTTTGGAAGTTATAACTTATAACTTCCAAGGCTTAACTTATAAGTCTGTAAAGGATTCAGACAGACAGACGGACAGACAGACAGTCAGACAGACGGACATGACGAACTTATAAGGGTTCCTTGCAGTACTACGGAACCCTAAAAAGTGTCAAATTATGGCGGTGGTATACAAGTACAGACTGATTAGCCTATCACAAATTCTCCGTTTCACCAACGTGCAGGTTGGTTGGTTCGATTGATCCTGATGGGGTATGAAGTACAGCTATATTCAGAGTGGATTCATTTAGGGCAAAAAACAAGAATAAACGTTTCTCAGGTTTTTTATATTTCGTTACTTCATCAATAGCTTCAGACAGCAAATCGTATAGTTCATTTCTAGACATAATATCCAATACAGATTTAGTTTCAGTAATGTTGTTCCTAAAAGTGAGATCTGTGAAGCCATCCACCGCTATCGGCATACCATCGCTAAAACTTTCATCGACATCTTCAATAGCATTCCCTATGTCGTCAAGAGTTTTATTATTTTTCTCGTTGTCAGAAAGATAAAGTAGTGTTAAAACGTCTTCTGAGTCCGGTTTCTGTGGTTTCTTTCTAGTGGTTCCCACACGTGGTTCCACTATAACGAGGTCCATTTGAAGTTGTGTAACACCAACCCCTTCTCTGACATTTTCTTCTTTTCTCTCTACAGCTTTAGTCTCATTTTTAAATTCATCTTGTCTGGCACTCTCTTTGCTTGTGTCACTAGCCGAAGATTTTTCGTTACTGTCACTCAGATCGACGTTGTCGATCAACTTAACAAGCTTTTTCTCAATAACTTCGTCATTTTCCTCTTCACCATCAATCATGTTTACATCGAAAACTGTAAATCTTTTTAGTTTTTCTTTGTCGCTTTCATAGGTGCCCATTTCAGTGTGATAGCCCTTACCTGTTGCTAGCTTGTAGAAATTATTTTCGTCTTCTGTATCAGGTTGTTCATGAATTTCCTTACTCATCTCATATTTATCTTGATTGACTTTATCATGTTTGTCTCTAGTAATTTTTTGAAATTTTTCTGCAGTGACTGTCTCAAAATGTTCGGTCAGCTCACCGTGTCTTGGTATGGTTGCTTCTGATACTTCGGTTGGTCGTTCAATTGGTTCTGTTTCAAAATCTTTGGATTTTTTCACTGGAAAATCGTTCAACAGTTCTTTATATTCGTTAGCTTCTTTGCTGTTGAACATAGTCATCAAAAATTCTTTGAAAAGATCTTCGTCCTCCAATACTCTCAGGGTGTCAACTTCGTGAAAAGGTATCGGTTTCCACTTGGGCAGTGGCATTATTTTGAAGGTAGTCGGCACCAAGTGTACCGCTGGTGGGGTGTTAGGTGGTGGCGGATAGCTAACCGTAGTCTTCCTATATACCCTTGGAACGTTCTGCAATAAAACAAACGATTGTGATTTCTATTTCCTCCAAGTCCAAGTTATCCAAGTTATCTGACATAGTTAATTTTTAGGGTTCCGTAGTAGATACTACAAGTAACTCTTATACGTTCGTCATATCGTTAATCGTTTACATCCTTCATAAGTTTTATTACTTCTATAGTTACAAACGTACATGCACGAAATTTCCCACAACGATAGTCAAAGTATGGCCTTTAAGTTTTTTTTTGTTTTTGTGTAATAAACAATAACTTTACATAATTATAAAGGGGGGGATGGAAAAAAGATTCGCTGTACCCCATCATGTGGGGTGTCATTGAACAGGTCTTTTAAAAGTTAAGAATTTTAAACGAATAAAAGAGTCATAATTTTATTTAAATGGGGCTATCATACATGTAGGGTAAGGATATTTTTTTCCCTCTCCTCCTCGTGTGGGATATAATTGAATAGGTCCTATAAATAAAATGAAGATATTAAGGTTTCCTACACCATTTTTTTATAAGATGTACCGCTTGCGAAATATGGGCCGACAAAGTGCTTGCAATGCTTTCATCATCATCAACAACAACCTGAAGACGTCCACTGCTGAACGACAATTTGCAACTTGCATCCACCGGTTACCCGCGACCTTCAAAATGTCGTCAGTAAACCTAGTGGGAAGCCTACCTACGCTGTATCTTCCAGCTAGTTGTTGCCACTCAAGAACCATTCTTACCCATCGGTTATCGGTTCTTCGAGCGATGTGGCCTAGCCATTGCCACTTCGGCTTGAAAGCCCTGAGAGCTATATCGGTGACTTTGGCTCTTCGGCGAATATCCTCGTTCCGGATCCTATCGCGCACAGAAACTCCGACCATAGCTCTCTCCATTACCCGCGACTTGCGACTCTGAATTTCTCCAAAAGGCAAGCTTTAAAGGACCACGTTTCAGTTCCATATGTCATCACTGGCAACACACATTTGCGTAAAAAACATACATAAACTGTGATAGGAACTGTCTCTCAAGTAAGGCTGCCGGGACACACTGTCATCTAAGTGTTTGGTGACAGATTGGTCTTAAGTTCGAATGAAAAACTGGTGATTACCTGTTCCATAATCTCCTCAATCCAGTCTGCGTAATAACCAACTTTGGTGAAGACAGTTGGAGCGTCAGGAGTTCCGCAAACCGGGGACCCAAAACTGATAATTCCAGTCAAGATGCCGTTCACAACGCCTGGACCACCCACGTCGTGCTACAATAGTGAGTTTAGTATTTACCAGCGACGTAAGTATAAAAATTAAAACCAAAAACGACTTCCACAAATTACTCTGGAAAAAATGCACTATGGAGATGTTCTTGGAGCCACCAATGAAATTGGTATTTATCATTACGAAGTTCCGGTGGACTTCTGTGGTCTACTTCATCAGTTCCAACTGATTACTACTTCACCAAATGATACTTTCTGAAAGTAAATAACTTAAGTTGCTGAAAATATACCAAAATCGCTATGCCTGTAATATTTGAGAGTCAATTCATCATGGATCCCATTATTAGAACTGGATTTTGATAAAAACGGGACTAATCTGGAAGTATACATAACATACCCTTTCAAACAAAACAATGAATTTTCCAAATTGGTTTATAAACGACCGAGTTCTGAGGTAAACAAAAAAAAATATTTAAAAAATGGAAGTCTGTTAAGAACATGACAGGCCCAAGTTATCTTTCTTCGATTTTCTTCTCTCGTTCAATGATATGAGATACTTGAAAGAGCAAGAGAAAAATGATAATTTGTTCCCGTACCTACTGCCTACCTATTTTACCGGAATGTAGCTTCTGTTATTCCAGGCATAAAATAATCCAACGACACATCACTCGTCAAAATCGATCAAGCTATAGGAGAACACAAACATACATACTCCCATACAGACATATACACCTCAAAAACATTCCTTCTTGGGCAGTCGGGTGAAAAGTGATCCAGGTTTGTAACCACGTTGTAACGAAGTTGATAAGATAAGCTTACATTACAAGCACCTCCTCCTTTTGAGACAAATCCAGCGCAGAAGTTCGTTCGTGTTACGTATTCTCTGTAATCAAAACAACAATAGATATATACCTAATGTAAGTAGGTACCTAAGTAAGTAGGTACATAATTTACAAAATTATAAAAATAGATCCAAATTTCAGACGTGTTACCTCGAATATATTTCTTGACATTCCTGAAGATGGTAAGCATCCAAAACAGCGAAAGCAAGTTGATTCGACCAGGGATCACGCACTATGTTGCTTGACTGCAAAAAAGTATCTTTCTTGAAATACACAAAACGGTAAGGAACGCGGATATAATATAAGAAACCGACCGGGTTTCATATCTTATACATTTTGTAAAAGAAACAGAATTAAGGCAAAGCAGCGGATCAACCGATCAGAACCGTATTTTTATTATATTTAGGTCTTAACTGATCCCGGATCTGTTAACAACATATGGTATTATCAAATGATTACGTCATGTGACATGATGCCTTGAGATACATCTCCAATTTCCTTGTCTACAAGCAGTACTATCAGTTAAACAGGTTTGTAAACAAAATAAGTATTATCTCACCCCTCTCGCTTCCCACCCAACAATGGTAATTCCGTCTGTCGTCAGCGGCAGCGGCGAGTCATGCCTATCGATGTCAATCTTCTTCATCCTCCGCTTGCGCTTCCTGAACTTCAAGTGCCTCAAGAGCCTAAGAACTGCAATATTATTCCTCAAGTTCCTAGGATTGTAGTCAGGGTGGAAGTAAACTTCAAGGACGGGGATGTCTTCACCGCCGCCATTATAGAAGTTACTGCCGACGCGAGTGGAGAGGAAGGCAGGGTTCTCGCGGAAGAAACGATTGTTCCATGCTCTGAAATTGCAACAAAAGATGATTAAGCAATATTAAGTACATATTAAACTATCATAGATGGAATGGTGGAAGGAATAGCAGTAGAGGACTAGCAGACAAAGGTAAGCATAAAGAGTTAAAAACATAGGAGCGTAGTGGGCTGCATTTTGTTTCTAATTTACATTAATGAATTATCAAAACTATCAAACTCCCCTTGTATATTATTCGCCGACGATGTTTCATTCCTATTTAAATGCACAACAGACCCAAACACACTAACTCAAATCAAAGACACTTTTTTTGACGTAAAAAGCTGGCTAACAGCACACAATCTTGAAGTTAACACGAAAAAAACAAAACTAATCCAATTTCAACCGTATCAAAAAAAACCGTTGATCTCAATATAATTAAACAGAATCTTAATCTAGAAGAAGTCCACGAATACTCTCTTCTAGGTCTTAAAATTGACTCACACTTAAACTGGAAGGCCCACATAAAAAAAACCAAATCCAAGCTGTCACAATTCGTGTATGCGTTGGCAACTTTAAAATCAAACAGCGATGAAGCGACAGCTATCACAGCCTACTATGCCTATGCGCACTCTTGGCTGAGATACGGCGTACTCCTGTGGGGCAATAGCACAGACGTTGACATTTTGTTCAAAATGCAGAAAAAATGTATTCGCATTATAGTGAATATTCGGCAGAGGTGCAGCTGCAAGCCTCATTTCACCTTTTTAAAAATCCTCACCCTCCCTTCTATCTACATTTTTGAAGCAGCAATATTTACCAGAAAACACATACATTTATACAACAAAAGCAATAACCCGCGAAGAAATGACAAATTATTACTCCCAGAACCTAAACTAGAGATATTCAAAAGAGGACCGGAATACATGTCAATAAAAATTTACAATAAAATCCCTAACTTAATAAAAAAAGAAACCTCGGACAAAGTGTTTAAAAACAAACTACGCCACCTTCTGATAAAAAAATGTTACTATAACATTGAAGAGTTCTTCGATGATAAACTTTAAATTGTATATTTATTATATACAATTGTATATGTATTATGTGTTATATGCATTAATTAATTTATTGTATATTTCTTACTTGACTTATTTAGTTTAGAATAATTATAATAGTAAGTAGGTAAGTATTTAAAAAGCATAATTAGTCTATTTATAATTAACACTGTCTGGCAATTCTTTGCCTTTGTTTTGCAATGCCCTACTGTGCCAGGGTACCCATATATTTTATAATTAGTCTTAAGTTTAAGTCACTAATTATTGTATGTGTGGTTAAGCTTAAATAAATAAATAAATAAATACATGTCACGTCTTACAAATAGGTTAAATTACTATCACAGAACATTAGATAATAGTTGACAACGGCAAGAGGATCCGGCAAAATACTCTTCATACACAAATCCTTCCTTAGAGAGGATTATGATGATTTAAAAAAAGAAGTATTATAAATTATCATCTTACAGTTGCAAACATGAAGCAGCTGTAATGATCAAATCAGATTTAATGATGGAGCCAGCGCATTGGAAATTCTGGAAGATTTGAATGGTAGCCATGAACGGGAAGTATTTAATCTTAGTCCTATCTCCTTTGTAAATACGCCGAGTTGGCTGAGGTGTAGGGGCTGTAAACAATGTAAGTCGTTTTTATCTTATAAAAATGACAACTAAAACTTATAGCAAAATTGATCTTCTTATGTTATTTTTTTTCATCTTACCCCAAAACTCAGTGTCACTAAGAAAATCACCATCTTCATCAGGCTTTGCTGTTGTTGTTTGAGTATGATTTAGTGCCGGGTTGAATTCGGAAGGATTATCGCTTTTGAGAATGTGAATGATTTCGTCTTTTATATCCAACTTCTCGTAATCATCGTTATAACCACTGTTTTCTTTGAATCCGTTCAGGTTATTGAGAAATTCATCGACGTATTCTATGATACCTTCATTGTTTGCCAAGGAATCTACGTCAGCGCCGTTCCAGTCTTCATTTAGTATTTCATTTAAGACGCTCATAAAATGTTCAGTCTCATTATTCGCTTTATGTTTATGGACTCGAGATAATTTGATGATTACATTCAAAGTGTTATGATCCTTTAATGTAACACTTGTAAAGAAATTATGTACCAGCAAAGCCTGCTTTATTTTTGAATTCACTTGTTTGTTAAAATGAAGCTCTAAGAACAAATTATTTGTAGTATTTCTTAAAACTGATTCCGTTGCCAGAATTATGTTATCTTCTTTTGAATCTATTTTTTTAATTCCTTCAGATTTGAGAAGGAAATGACTTACGAAAATAAGAAGCTTTACATTGTTCACGAACATAATAATAATAATATGTTTATTAAGTATTATATGAACTTCAATAAACTTATTGAAACAAAAAAAATATTAAAGTATTTACTTTGCTCTATTATTATTCAATCTTATTTTATATTTATTTGATAGTTCTGCAGTAAAAATTGCATAAAATATTGGTGGTAGTATAATTTTTATTACAAAACTAAGACTAACTTAACTATTTGTACCTAAATCAACAAAATGTAGGTAACAAAATGAAAAGAATAAGAAAAATCATCAGCACGAAATAGAAATAGTATTTTGCGATGATGGTTTTTTAAGTAAAATGTTCTTAAGTACCTTTATTTAAAGCCTCCCTGAATAAGAAGTTCATAAACTCCTTATACACCGTGGACCGAAGATCTTTGAAAAGTTTTCTTTTAACTATTTTACCGATAGAAATCGGTTCTATGGATACAGTGCTGCCACTTTCAATAGGGACTGACTCTTCTTTAGAGAAGTCGAAAGATTTTGTCGGAAATGAGAGTGACATCGGTTGAGGCAGCATCGATTTTTATACACCTCTTCCATGTGCATTGGCAGCTTTGCTTCATCATTAACCCTCATACACGCCCTTGCAGCAAAAACACTTCTCAAACCAAGAATACACACCAGAAGAGAACTAGCTCTCACAAACTCAGGGTATCCTACCGTGGGAGCTAGTGCCCCAAAACATAATCCAAAAAAGACATTAAGTGAGACGTAGTCAACCGCTTAGCCTCGAAACATAAAAAAGAAATGCTGCTTTTAAGTTGCAGTAACAGGTGAAGTGATAATATTGAAAGCCAAGAAAAATTTACAGCAACACAAAACACTGCGGGTAGGTACGGATGTTTCGGATAAATTCAACTAGACAACAGTTTTTTAAATATCATAAAAATGTATATGAACCCCAAGAAGGCTCACACTGCAAAACGAAGTTACAAAGTAATAAAAGTGGAGCAATCACAATTAAATTAAACAGCACAAAATATACAAAAACTCAAAAGGTAAAATGCTAAATCATATACATCGTCATCATCATCATCATACGTCCACTGCTGAACATAGGCCTCCCCTTTCGCATAACCATATAATAATATGCATAGGCATCTTAAAAGTAGAAATAATAAATGGTACACGGTTGATCTTCGAAGGCATATTTATAAGGAAGTAGGAAGGAAGGAAGGAAGACGTGCGAGACGGACATAGCTGGATGACATGAAGGAGCGGACTGGACTGAGCTACAAGAATCTAAACAACGCAGCATGGTATCGCAATCAAGTTTGGCTACTGACCTTCAAACTTCAACATCAAGATGACAATGAAGATGGTGTATTAATTGCATAAAAAAGGAAAATAATTGTATGAGGACAGTGATACGTTATTATTATCTTGATCACATACACTACATGCACCGCTGCCTTTCGAAACAAAACCAGCACAGAAGTTCGTTTGTGTTATGTATTCCCTGCAAACAAAACAAACAACAACTTAACAGAGCGCCTAGTTGACGCGACCCGCGACCAAAATGCTGGAGTTAATGCTTATGCGCGTGGTCATTCTGCCAGCATGCTGGATACGCTGCCAACTGGTAGTGGGCTTGAACATTTAGATTATCTCATAGATCTTTTGAATGGTCTCTGTATAATCTGATATTTTTATGTAGTAGGCTAAGTAGTTTAGGTAGTAAGTTGTAGTTTGTATGTATTTTGCGTAGTTAATAAAGGCACTGGCCCGTTAAAAAAAAATAAAAAAATGTATCATATTTTTAATTGAATAGAAGTGTAATAACACGGACCGGATACACATAAACATCCTTGTTACATTAACAACTACTTACATTGAAAAATTACATACCTAGTGTAAATAAGTTGACACTCTTCAAGATTGTATATTTCCAAAACAGCATAAGAAAGTCGATTAGACCAAAGATCAACCAATATGTTGCCAGGCTGCAAACATGATTAAAACATTTAAGCTATTAAAACCACTTCAAGCTAACTCAAAGTTTGAAATGGTAGTACATAATTATAATCGCTCACTCTTTTAGCTTCCCATCCAAGGATAGTAAAACCTTTTGTCACGGCTCTTCTGTATCTATTTCGATTTTCTCCAATTTGTTTTTCTTGAACTTTAAATGCCTCGGTAGCCTCAGAATAGCGATGTTATTCCTCAAGTTCTTAGGCATGTAGTCAGGATGGAAGTAAATCTCAAGCACGGAGACATTTTCACCTTCAATGTTGAAGAAATCGCTGCCGACGCGGGCGGAGAGGAAGGTAGAGTTCTCACGGTAGAAAAGATTGTCCCACGCTCTAATGACAAAAAAAAAATTTGTACATTTTTGACAACTTAGGACAACAATACTGGCGTTCGTCTGGCTCAGCGTTGGCATTTAACAAGTTAATGCCACAAGTACCCTGCCAACTACTAGTCAGTGAGTGAGCGTTGCTTTTGAGCTATCTTTAGACTTTCTATGGTCTGCGGTCCTTTTTCCTAAAAAGGCTTTTGTTTTAGTTTGTGTTTTGTTAAAAATGCCTGTATACTTGTTATATGCTTATGAGAGATGAGACGAGCAAGTTACTTGCTTGTTGATCATGTTTCTTCCACGCCACTCTTGCCCATGCAAAAATGGCGTCGAAGGAACAGTTCGGTATATACGAAGATAAAAAGTAAGTAAGTTTATATTAATAAACCTTAATAGAAATAAGACTGACATTTATTACGATCTAATATTCACATGAACACTAGAAACTGGTAGTGACAAAAAAAACCGGACAAGTACGACTCGACTCGCTCTTCGGGGGCTCAGTACAACCTTTCTTACGTAAAATTATTTCAATTCAATTATTGTATTTACAAAAATAAGCAACTTTACAGTATAATTTCAACGAAAACGTTACTAACTCTACATTTAAACCTACTGAAAACATTTGCAATGAAATAAAAACAGAAAATCAACAATATACAACTATTTCATATGATTTTCAGAGTTTTCCCTTATTGATGATAAGGACCTTGCTTCTTGCCAAATATTATGATTCTAGGTCAACAGAGAGTACCCTATATATTGATTTACTTGGGTGTGTCAAAACATGCTGCATAAATTATTGCATTAGAAGCTTGATTTACAGCTCCAAGGGACCGCAGACCTAAGTATTTGATATTAATTTATTCTTGATAGCTCCAGGCGTTCAACGAAGTGATCATATAAAGGTTCCTCTTTTCCTTTTGAGGCACGCAACCATAAAAATATGATAAAGCGAAAATAATCTTAACTAATAGTAATATTATAATTCAGCGGAATATATAAATAATAAGGTAAGTTGAAAAGACAACGACGAAAGTTCTTGCAAACAAGAAGCAGCTGTGATGATCAGATCTGACTTGATGATGGAGCCAGCGCATTGGAAACTATTGAACTTGTGGACGCTAGCCGTAAATGGAAAATCCTTAATCTTGGCTCTTTCCCCTTTGTAGATCCGTCTTTCTGGTTCAGGAACTGTAAAAATTAATACATATTTAAAACATACCAAACTTTTTCTGTTCCTGATCAGATAAAAAATTATAATTATTCTTACCCCAATATTCGTTTTCTTCATTGAAATCATTTTCTGTCTGATTCTGATGTGCACTTAGAATGTCATTCAAAAAAAAAAGTAGAAAGCTCACTGACATTATTTTTATCGACTCTAAACAACGTTTATATTAATTTGAATGCATTGTAATACATTAAACTAACATTTGTAAAAACCTTATGGATTATAAAACTGTGCTTGAATTTTGTGCAATTTTTGTGAACATGCTTTTATCTATAAATAAAAATGCTTTGTGTGTTTTGTTTGAATTCTAACCTAAGCCTACCAGTACATAACACGCTTAAAAAATATACTTATCGCACTTCTCTATTTCTTTTCAGAACATACAAATACGATGGCATTTACAATGTTTATCAGAAAATTGAATTGGCCGTTGTATTTTACTTAGAACCTTTACTTTTATAGAACCATAAGTTTAGAGAAAAGTTTTAAGTTAACATATATAATGAACATAAGAATAATAATGATTATCTTTTCGTGTTGTGATACAGCTATGCAGCGGCGGAGACTCCCTAATAATGTTTTGGAACCAAGAGCCAATTTTTTGTACAGAATTAATTTAAAAATCCATGCCATAACGAACAAACTATTGTTGTCTTTAAAATCAGATAAAAACATCACTAAATCAAACAATTTTCAAATGCTGTTAACGATCCATTCTTACTTTAATATCTTGTCAGAGAGAAATTATAGAATTTATGAAGAACTTAAAAATATAAGTGATACAATTTTCTTCAAAATCCATAATAATCTTGATGGATTATTACAGGATGTTGTGGAAGAAGCAATGGATATACTTCAAAGTAACGTAATGAAGCTTATAGCAAATAGAACGAATAAATCCGAACATTCAAATGTTTTCAATAAAAACAATGATAAAGAATATTCACAAGAAAACTTTCTTGAAGCGTGGTCAGAATTAAGTCATAAGACAATTGACATTATGATAGACTCAATTATTCAAGAAAATATTGGTCCAAAAGCTCTAAAATTTTCAAATCAAATTAAACATAACAAAAAAAAAAAACCGCTTGACAATTTTGATGAAATATGGTCAAAACTAAGTGATATGACAGTTGAAAATATTATTGACCCGGTTAAAAATGAAACTAAGAATCTTTACCGATTATGGGCAATAATTCACAAGAATTAAACACATGTCGTAAGTTGAAATTTGTAAATAAAATAAAGTAAAAAAAATATATATATGTCGGAGAACCATCATTCCCATCGACATCGTGATTAGTGGTTGCGGGCCTAGTGGGCGTCATCAGGGTAAAATGCGAGCACAAAACACAGGTCACAGTTTTACACTATTTTAATGTAGATGTAGATAATTTTACACTTTTAATTTTACAATAATCACGAAAGAAAGTTTTAAGACCGAGCAGCGGGTTCAGGGCACCGATCTTACTTAAAGCCACGATACTCTAATATTTCTTTAGGGTTTCAACGATCCAACTCGATCAGTTGCTACCACTCGAATGCGTCGCAAGAAGTGCCGGGCTCTCTAAAGTCAAGATGGCGCCTCGACCCCACTCGAGGCACATGCTCTGCTCTGATTGGTCGATATTTGAACAACAATATTCATAACTTTTAATACATTGATAAGGTTTTTAAGTTTTTAGAAAATGTAACAAATCAAATTTAATTTAATTATGAATTTTAAAAGTAATTTAAATGTAAACAAATAACATTCCGAATAAGCAAGACAATCACCGACAAAGACAAAGATAACAACAATCAACCCGACTCATGGCTTCCTCCGACATATATATATAAAAAAAAAAAAAAAAAACTTGTAAAGTGTCTAAAATAATTCAAAGCAGTGTATTATACTCTATGTACTATGTAATTCAACCGCCAAACAGTAGTGTCTCAGGATGACGAACGCAGTGCATTGTCAAAATGCTAAATGGCACTAAAGCTATTTATGAACAAACGTAACGCTTACATCATTACGCATCAGACGAATGTTTTGTTCGTCTCGACACTCTGTTGCAATAAAAAAATAATTGTGATATATGAAGCAGTGTAAAGAAGTCAAGGTTATTTACTTAGTAGATACCTACCTTAATACAACAGGCATAGCTGATCTCAGGTTTACTCCCTTTAGTTGAGCGACATGCTAATCTTATCATGCAGCTGGATTTAAAAAAAAAAAACGAGCGTCTCAGTCATTGATGATTATTTTATATCAGATTTAAAGACAAACGTGAACATGACGAGGAGAATATACAGAGGCAAGAAGACTAAAATCAGGAATTTCCCGTTTGTCGCAAGCTTGCACTTGATGAGCGAGTTCTTGTGTGTTGGCTCCATCATCAGCATGGATATGGTGCTCACTGCTGCTTCTTGTCTGCAAATGTAATAATATAGGGCTAAGTCTATTGAACAAACATCTCTCACAGGCAACTTCCTCTAACCAATTTGTTAAAGTTTCATTCCGTTGCTTTAAATAATTAGTTTTTTCTTCCTTGACAAAAACATTTAAATTAGGGCTCTAAATGACAATTACATAACGCGGTTTTCAAAGAGAAGGAACGTGTTGGAGCCCCGGGTAGCTTACAGTTGGTCCAAAAAAATAAAAACATTCCAAACATTGTACTGTATATTGTATTGTATATTGTTTGGGGATTGTATTACGTTTTGTGAAAAGTTTTGAAAGATAAGTTACGAAAGCTGCTTGAGAGAGTTTTTTAGTTAATAAAAAATAGTAAAATGATGCATCTCCTGATTTCGATATATATAAAAAAAAAAGTGAAGCCATCTTCTATACCACCTAAGTAGGTACTTTCTTTTCCTATGATTTATTCTTGCGGTATTTTTATTTTAGTTTCAACATTACAATAACTATTCAACGCTACTAACTTAATTTTTTTGTTTGTTTTAGACAACATCCTAGTTTTACTGTTAGCTACTGATTTTATGTTTACCATTTCAGCGCCTACAAAAACAAAATCTATCGTAACAATACAAGGACTATTTTTGTCCGTGTCGGCAGTGACCACACCTAACGCTCTGGCAAGCTCATCCCTATCATTCAGGTAATTTTTCACCCCAAATATGACTCCGTGACACTGAAACACAACCTAGCTATTGTGAAAATATTGAAAAAGCTCAAGCGTATGAGGAAGATTAAGAAAATCAAATATGATAGACGTACCGCTGTTTTATCAAAGAGTGTGAAGGAAATTACTATTTTAGGATGGGGTGCTAGAGATGTGAGTAGTATTTAAATAGCAGATTGAAGTTAGAAGACATCTTAAATTGATATGAAAGTAATGGTTATCAAAAATTACAGATAAAGGATAAGCCCAAAAGTCGGCAGCGACTTGCAACGGCCCATCTGGATATTTATAATATCAAAGATTGTAAAGAAGTTTATTCAAAGTAAGAAGTGCAATTAATTTAGAAAAATTAAAATCGAATTATTTCATTTCTCTTTGCGTATTTGATGTTTTTCAGATATTATGTTATAGACACGAATTTCTGCGCCGGTTTTACATCCAAAGGTGGTGGTGCTTGTTTGGTAAGCTTAAAAATATTTTAGAGCCAATTCCCAATCCTGACAAGACGTCCTATCTACCGTCGACTAGCAAGACGCCTACAAATGGCCTGCCTCACATTTTTATCAAATTTCTGGGAAATTGAATGTTGTTCATATTTTTCAGGGAGATGTTGGAGGCCCAGCAGTGGTAGCAGAAGAACTGGTTGGAGTAGTTAGTTTTGGTCCAACAGTCTGTGGTATGCCTGACACCCCTACAGTCTTCACCAAAGTTGGATTTTATGCGCAATGGATTGATAGAGTTTTAAACAAGGTAGGTATTGTCACGCTCACTAAAAAGCTTCTTCTTTCGGCGGCGTCGTGTTACGGGGTCTCCCTCTTCCCTCCAATATGGTTAAGCCGATAACGCCATTCGCTCCTATATACCGTAGAATAGTGTTGGGGTCCAACTCGCCAATCCCAAGAATAAGTAGACTTATAAATAAGTATCAGCATTTATGTCAATTGAACATTTTTGGGGACACATTATCAGGGTTCAAGATTGGCATAAGCTTGATTATGCCTTTCGGCTATAATTAAGTTTGGGTTGGATTTGAATATTACATTTTACAAACTCTCTATTTCTTCTCGGGTTTAGATATTTGTTTTTATTAATTTTATTATAAATCGTTAAAATATTAGGTAAAGGTATTGCATGCTGTGCTTCCTTAAATAAATAACGCATTTTGTTTAAATTTAGTATAAGAGAAGTGTAAGAAAATGTAGTGTTAGTATTATTGTTACAGAAACCAGCAAAAAATAAATCAATTTTTAAAATAACAACGCTCAAGACACCCAATATTCGTATAATACCCTTATACACCACGTCGTCTTATACAAAGCGCGCTGTATCTTTAACAACACGCACTGTATCTCATACAAACCACGTCACATCTCATACAGACGGCACCATATTATACACAAAGAATATACAAAAATCTAAAAAAAACTCTGAACATACTCTAAAAAATGAAACAGAAGAAATACAAATTATGAAAAAAATAATTTCAGAATTAATACTAGGCAATCATTCTGTGATAGATTATCTTACTAACATAGAAATTGATGAAGATGAAAAAGATGAAGACTTTTCAACAGAAAATAAAGAAAAGTTATTTCTTGACCCTCAAAGATATCGGCCTACTGATATAAAAAAATCAATATATAGCGCAGTGAAGTGACAAAGTACAAACAATACAAAGTTGACAAAGACTTCAAAAGCTATAATAATGAATCTAAGCCATTGGGAGTGTCGAAGATTAAAGGATTTCTACGAAAACAGCCCTCAATGGCTAATGTCACAAAAATTACAGAAACAACACGAAGTCAATCAGATTATGACGGAAAACCAACAAAGCTTGCTACATTTGTTGAGAGTAGCGAATTTCCTGAAGATGATTTTCCTAGCGATCTTGATGGCCAATCGTTACTTTCTGATGGTAGCAGCAGTTATTATGAAATACCTATAGAAGACACTCCGTTTAAAACAAATAATAAACAATTCAAATTTATGGATTTCTTTGAAGAGGCGCTAAAGACAACAGAAAAATTGCCTACAATTACTGAACTGAGAACCAATAACATTTTGAAAGAAAGTGGTTCAATAAACATATACCACAAAGAGGAACCCAATCCCATAGATGACGAAAAACTGCAAACGAAATATAGTGAACGAGGCTTATATAACGTTTACCATAAGCACGAATCTGGACCTATACATGGTAAAAATCTAAACATATCTGATAAAAATGAGCCTACTATATTTGACACGATCGACAATAGTAACACCATTGTACATTTTGTTAATGATGAAAATCCTCATAAAGTTAGCAAACAAATAAAGCAAACAATTGTGACGACTATACAACACATAACAGTGAAACAATAATTACGGATCCAGCGCCTTTGGGCAAGGCAATGACTATATCTATCGAAGAATTTAATTATGACTATAGTCAGAACAGAAGCATCAAAGAAAAAAGTATAGGATATTATGAAAAATAACGATTACTAACAGCAAAGTAGATAAAAAATGTCTCCAAATAAAGTTATTGTAATTATATGTGTAATTTAAACAGCAATTATGTTTCTTTCTTAACCTGGCCTCCACTGCTAAATGTTGCGAGACAATTTTCGAAAAAGTAAGTTTACTTCAAATTTATACTCAAAAAAGCTCGTAATGTGGCCATTATTTTGGCAAACTTCTTTGAGCAAAGTCGGCCTTGCTGCGCTACTCAAATAGAAGCCAGCAAAGTTGTATGGAATTTCATTACTGTCGTGTTTGAGCGGCCAGCAATTTCCTTTGAAAATCCATTATTATTGAGTTCTGTTTCAAAAGTAGTCAGGTGCAAAAACTTGACGACGACAATTTTGCGCAATGGAAAGTCGTCAAATTTAATAATTGATTTTGATTTTGTGTTTGGATTTGAATTGAAATGAAATTGAAATTCTTATTAAGGTGGTTTTATTTAAATGACACGCATCGTTTGAGTGAAGCACTATACAAGCCTAGGTCCGCAATGACTGCACTGCTGGCCACGCTAGGACGGCCTCGAGCTAATCTTAGAGACGCTCTCGGCCTTCAAGCTTGGTCATTATTACAGCCCTTACTGTCCGCGCTGTATTGCGGCTTGTCCATCAAGGGCTGCAATGCTGACTACGCTGTGATGGCCTGGACCTGGGCTAAGCTGCGTTTTCGGCCATCATCATCGCTGCCAGCAACATAGTCAGTACAGACCGCGACAGTAATGTACTAATGCAATGTATGACTATTATTTATGTTATTTTTAAGACATGAATCCCCAATTGATGTTACATAATATTTTATTTAAAAGTATTGACATTAAGCTGAATGCACCCCTTATTACAGAAGGACAAGACTTTCACATGGAAGTCATTCATTAATCAGTCAATTTTGCAATCTACGAATGTATGAAGATATTATCGAAAAAAAACATTCAGTTCAAGCTATTCTTTACAGAAAAAGAAAATTATCTTCTTTAATTTTTTATTTTTTCTGTCAGTATATTTTTTTCTATGTTTTGCGCATTGTTCATCTGATTGAGTTGGAAATTGGAACTTTGCATTTGTGAGGCCTAAAGCCGCCCCGAGGCATACCTACACTTGCGAGGCCGAATGCCAAAACCCACCATGGCGAGGCCACAACTATGCATACAAATTCTCGGGTACCAACAGTTTGATTATTCATTGCATATTTTTTTAGATCTGTAGATAAAAATATCCAAGTAGTTACAGATAATTTAATTATGAAGACAGGAGCGTCATAGGCTCAGATGAGAGAAACAAAGGTCATGGGCAAAATTTTTCGGTCATATTTTTTTCTTTTTCTTTTAATGATATAAGTAATACTTGTTGCGAGGTAAGTATAGTATATTATGTAGGTAATTATAACAGTCTTCGATAAACTTATATATTACGAACTCTTTCCTAATCCCGAACCAAATAGATCCACAAACTGTCAATAAAAAACAAAATTCCAAACACAAAAATGACTTTGCCCTGTCACGTTCACATCACCACAAAATGTCTATATTTATTACAAAATCTGCAGGAATTTTCACACCAGCTCATGTAAGGACGGCTTATAACAGATGCAGGATCGGAAACAGGGATTGGGTTGGCTTCGGTCACAACGGTAGTGCGAATTATAAGGATGACGCTCACTTTCCATTCCCAGCGGTGAGGTTTAAGGAAAACACTCGGGATATTTGGGTAAGTAAAGGTCCAACAACATTTATTGGCTTAGTAGATGGAACAGCAGCACCAGGAAAGTGATAGGATGTTGACACTGACATGTCAACAGGCGGCAAGGTATCAAGAGATAAGATGATAGACGATAATGGCAGACAAGAGGTAGAAGCGAGGTCAACACAATAGCTTAAGCATCGTGTTCAAGTCGGTCCAAGACGAAATTGCAATAAGCAATCCCCAATTGTATTTAATTTTTAGGTTTGGGTCAAACCTTCTTTCAGACATTGACACTAAACTTGACCTTAACAATATTTATTTATTTATTTTCTTGACTTTATTTATTTCATGTGAAGCCAAAGCAACAACGTGTTTTTTTCCGATAGCTTAGTTATGAAGAATATTTTTAATAAATAATACGGTTCTTTTGGGGCACCCAGATCACGGAAGCACACTACCTAGTTACATCAGTATAGAATAAATAATAGTACTACAATTATCAGACAAAACCAAATCCTTGAAACAGTTGATGTAGAATACTCTTATACCCCATGATTACAGGCTCTCCGTGAAAAAGAGAAGGGTGACTGGAAGTGCCTCTGCTGCGAAGAGAAGAAGGCCCTGTACCGCTCTTCCTTCTGCCAGACCTTCTCCGAGTTCCAGCACCCCACAGGACTGTGGAAGATGGTGCTGGGCGGCATTCTCCTCGGCACATCGTTCACTTTCTGGGCCATGATGTTCCATCACTATTACGGTGAGACTTGAACGGTAACCAAATTAATTAGAAGATTTTTAGACAATTTGGTCAAATGTCTTTCCTGAACTTATTAGGTTTTAACAGAGAGCATTTTATGTACAATGACTTAATTGTGAGATAAGTAAGTGAGCGAATAGCACCAAACGTATTGAAGTTTGTCATTCACAAACCATTATGGTCATGGTCGGCATTAAGAAAAGGTGTCAGTCAGTGCAGTAGTCTTCGTAGCAAAATCAGAAATCTTCTAAGTTTGATTGAATGATTGATGATGATGGACCACGTTTCAACAAGCTCGACGCGCTTCCACTACCATAATGAGTATTTTGAACTGCTAGTGTGCCATTGTTGATTCTATAATATCTTTGGATAAGTAATACGTATGTAAGAAAATTAAGAAGCCGAATCAATCGCCTTCTTTGTAAGTGTGCTCAATCGTAGGAAAGTATCATCCGCCACCATCTCAAATGAATGTCAAACGCAAGCCTATAGTAAATAATATATCGTCCCGGCTGGTTCCAACGTGGCCTATTAACCGCAGTGGTTGTTCAGTGTTTGAGCCGCTGCCAGCGTCGCTCGCAAAGGAGGCACAGAAGATACAGCTCCGCAGGATGCTAGAGCTACGCGTGAACCCCATCGACGGCATCTCCTCCAAGTGGGATTACGACAACGATCGGTGGAAGCCAGGCTGCGAGCCTTGTGAGT
Source organism: Apocheima hispidaria (assembly GCA_947579745.1). Lineage (NCBI taxonomy): Eukaryota > Metazoa > Arthropoda > Insecta > Lepidoptera > Geometridae > Apocheima > Apocheima hispidaria. The sequence goes on along the minus strand of OX388155.1, from coordinate 15,177,251 downwards.
TACGCTTAAAACCTTGACTGATATGGGCTGATAATGACGACTGCGAAGACAGCTAGACAAAAGCTTCTCCGAAAGTTCTATTTTTTAGATTCCATTCACCGCCAACCGCCGTACGTATATCTTCATTCCATCACGCTCACGCTTGAGAGTCAAACTTTTCATCATCCTTATCAGCCCACAGTTAGTCCATTGCTGGTCATAAGCTTCTCCTAAGCACATGGAACAAATTCGTCACGCCAGTATAATCTAGCTGTCACTGCGAACTGGCTTACGTACCTATACGGTATATCGCCACTCCATAACGCAATTAATTTTAGCTCATTTCAAGAGAAACGCTTACTTTAAGCTAGGTTTTTGTAGTTTTTGTACTCTTAGTCTGCCTGAAGACGTACCTACCATTAAATGCTTCGACCGCCACGCGATTATTGTGCTCCGGATTGAAGTGCATTGTTTCTATTGAAATTTTATCACGGTGATCAGCGCAGTGCGATGCCGTGCAGAGATCTGATACAAAAGTTATCAATGACGAAAAATTAAAAAAGAACCACAGACAATGTGACGATGTGATCGAAGATGTAGGCACTTGATAATTATGTTTTGTCTGTTCCAGAACTGTCTTGAGCGGGAAGATCTCCGGGTTTACGAGTTGCATTAAATATTGTGATAATACAGCCTATCATATATCATGTGATTAATATTTTACGTTGGATTTTAGATTGTTCCCTTGATTTAAACTGACTCTTCGACTCTGAAGTAAGGTCTACAATTGTGTTATTTATTACTTACTTTAGTTTAAATAGATTGCTTTTTATGAAAGTTTGTTTTTTTGTTTTTGTATTTACACTGTTTAGTCTAATCATTATGTCAGGCATGAGTAGGTGTCGGTCAGCTATGTGGCAAGTAGGTACATAAACATAAGACATATTGCGCATAACAGTAACACTGAAAATTAAGAATTCGTATGAAATTTAAATTTATCGCGTCCGCTAATTATCTTGTAATTGATCGATTTGTTGCTATTTAGCAACAAAAAATACACTGCTAAATAGCTCTCTAAATAGCCGAGCAGTGTTTTATTTTCTTTCAATTCTGATGTCTATTGAATCTATCTATTGATTTAGCACAGTAGAAGAATCTAGTAGTCGAAGTTTTCAAAGATTCCAAGATGGAACATGGATTTGTATGTTTGTATGTATAATATATCCGACGCGTAGTTCTGATCTCCGTGACGTGTTGTAGATAAGTAGATAGCATAAAAGCAAAATGAACCCATGAACCCATGTAGAGCTATGTAATAGGGGTCGCGAGGCCTCTGTTTGGCCCGAACTACTAGTTAAAAATAGGATTAGGGGTCTAATTTTTATTTATTTAAAGTAAAGTATTGATCAGCTACTTTCCGAGTAACTTTAGTTTTTGTTCAGTTTACCTATGTGATGGTTAGCGCTACTCGAACATCTTCAAACTACTTAGTACTAAAAACAGCTAGTAGCTTACTTGGCCATTACTTTGAGATGATAAAAGAGCCCCTTAGACTATATAACTCAGTACTTACACAGTCCTGTAACACCAATAAATCAGGGCCCGTTGACGCGAAGGCCGACGATGCGAATTCTCAAGAGGAAGCGCCGTCCTGGCAGGTGGAGCGTGGCCATCCTGCACATATATATGCTAGTGCGTGATCCTGCAAACATACTCTACTGCAAGAGACTGAACACAACATGAAGTGCGCTGTAAGTTTTATTTACTCGTTCATTTTCAATAATTTCGAATTTAGTGAGAAATGCAAAGGGTTTTTTTTTTCTTTGATCTGTCATTGGTCTGTATCTTCGGAATTCACAGTAGCGGTTAAGTTGTAGGTAACTTTAGTTTGGCTATAAGGCCGTCCGATCCTGCTAAATCTTGGTTGTTTTTTCACTTTGTAACTTATTTACCTAATTAAACTACACTGTCCGCATGCACAAAAGAATAAAAAATTGTAAGAACAGAAAACTCTTCAAGAGGAAGCCACTCCACGATAAGAGTAGCAAAATAGCATGATAGCATTACATTGAGCATTGTTGATGGTAAATTCCTACCAACAAAAATGCTCAACGCATTTCCTTAATACTTGTCAAAGTACGGTTATGCTCATCCAAACATTTGCGTCTCAGTGTCTATGTCTACTTAGTACTTAAAAAATTTGCTTCGTCTGTCCAAATCTCTAGTAGCAACCCGCATCACTCTCAAGTACTACGACCGCTCACCAACAAAATCAGCGTGAGAGTTGGTTCACGCTGGTGCTAAATATACTTGTGCTGAGTTGGTACCTTGACATTACATTGAAAAAGGAATCCGTAAGAATGCGTGTTCAAGAAGACAGACAAAATCTATAAGCATCTATACTATAAGATATCATTGTACTAATTATTGTGAACAACTTTTACTATGGTACCAACTAATTTACCAACCCAACCATGAAATCGCGATGGAGAAAAGAAGAGCTGTTCCGAAGAAATATGACATTCACCCTCGACGTATGTAGATACAGATACAGGTAGGAACAGATGATATTTATTTCGCTAATAATAATAGTAGCTTATAATTGCACGCACGGATTCGCTCGCATAGGCTAAAGTAAATTTAATTGATTACTGAAAAATCCTGACACAAGACTTTTTCAAGACACGAAAAATGTTCCATACAACATTTGGGGCTTTATTTTATCCCTTTAGAGGTTGAATTTCGCAAAACCCGTTCACCTACACCATTTGAGGAGCATTGGGTTCAAATTTGACGGCTCTATCATAAGCGGTTTAGTCTGAGCGTTAATTCCTGGAAAAGGGCTTGTTATTTTATATTCATAGGTTTCCGAGTTGGTTCCATAATAAAAGTTTTTCATAATGATGGGTACAAAGATATTCTAAAATATGTCTGTCGTCTAACCGAACAGCCCGTAAAGCCTGCTACTTGTGGATCTTTCAGGTTGCTATCGTCCTGGCCCTGATCGGCATGGTGGTCGCCAACCCAATGGCGCCGCTCGGGTATGGCCACGGCTACGGATATGGTAAGCGATCTCGTAGAAGATTTTAAGGTACCTAAGTAACTCTAACAGGTAAATTCGAATAGATCGATGTCACAGTGTGTGAGGGCTCTTCTAACATTGCGCCACACTATGCTCCCCTCGCTGCTCCTATTCGCGCGCTATTCATCCCTTTTAAGTCATTGGCATTACCATCGCTCCATCTCTATATATCTCGCCGGTCCTTTGAATCGCGCTCAAAAAACCGACAAAATCACAAATTACAATTACAATGATAATCTGTGCATTGATATTATTGATTATGATTAGGATCACCTGCGCGCGTCTAAATAACTCTAGTCTAAAAGGTACGTGTGTAGCTAAAGCTGTTTCGCTAGACATGTAAATTTTGATAACGAAACAATGTTATGTGTAGATGATTGATTATGCGTAATTTTTCGTGAAAACAAAAGCTGGAGACGTATCTTTATGTGGCCAATTGCAAGGATTCTGAGTGTGATCGCATGCTATCCTGCTCACGTACCAACGCGCACTATCACTGTCACAATCAGGGACATCCGTAATAAGGGGACTTGAAAATATATAACCATTCATAAATATTCATAGGTTCATAGTTAATAAATACTCATAGTAGTTAACTAACCAAATTTCAAGTGAATGTCTGTTGCTGTGGCGGTGCTTTTAACTTACATAAAACTTGAAAAAAAAACAAGCAGACCTACGTAACTCCAAAATGTCGCTTTTGTTTGTTAATGAGAATGGTGAATGTAATTTAGCTGCAAGTATTTCAAGTTGTCTGATCCTAATTCCAATGGTTACTCCTCAGGTTCACCCCTCCTGCTGCCGTCAGCAGTCTCCGTAAGCTCCAGCATCGTGAACCACGGTCTCTCCATCCCCAAGGTCGCAGTCGCGCCGGTCATCACCGCGCCCATTATCAGGACTGTCATTCCGACCATCATGAAGGCACCTGTCGTCACCAGCTTGGGCTGGGGCGGCTACGGAGGTCACGGCCTGGGCGGACTCGGCTGGGGTGGCCATGGAGGCTACGGTTTGGGCGGGCTCCGCTGGGGCGGCGACGAAGGTCACAGCCTGAGCGGACTTGGCTGGGGCGGATATGGACACGACTACGGAATCGGATGGGGCGGAAAAGGCTGGCACTAAATCAAGCGTCTGACGGTCCAAATATTCACTATCCGGGATACTCTGGCTGTTGTATAGTATTTCTTTTTAATGATTCTTTATTATAATTTCTAGAGAAATTTGTTGGTTTACTTAATGAGAAGAAACTAACGGGATAAGTTTTTGTGGAAAAATATATTTTTCCAGACAAGCTTTTATAAAATCCGTTATTGGTACTGTACGCTGAACAAAATGAATCCGAACTCCATCAATCTACTGTTAGTCACTGAAGTTTTCCATCTTCCGTCTCCATCATCAGATCAGTCCGCTCTCATAATATTTTATTGTCATCGGACTTCACAGGCATGCAAAATTTCAACTCAATTGAACAAAGGTCTAAAATTCAGTTGCAAGATTTGACCCGAACATTCATACTTACATATATACATACAAACATTGCAAGTTAAATAAAAGCTTGTAAAATAGTAACAAGCCACTTCGGTTTGTTATTTTTTTCGCCCGCTCCTAAAAGATAATTCTGCGTATTATTTTCAATTAAACAAATCCAGTGAAGAGGAATGATAATAATCATTAATTTCCACTGCATGTGTTTCTTTTTGTTCACCTTCAGCATTAAGTCGCTGTTTGTGAAAAATTTTGGAGCGACGTATATTTGTCGACGATAAATTGAGAACCGTTCATTATTGATCTTCTTGAAATGCTGCAAGTTGTCCATTTCAATATAATTTTTAAGTTTGAATATAAGGGAAATCGTCCCAGGGTCTCCCGTTTTCATATTCACGCGACTCCGCGAGGTCTCAGTTCGGCGCGAACCAGGAACTAGTATTATGTATAGTGTAGAGTGGAGCCTCCGTTCGGAACCGAAATCCAAACGGTAGATATTTTCAGTATTTTACTAAATAAGCTGCCATAGCACATTTTTATTCCTTGTTATACATAAACTAGCTGCCCCGCACGACTCACGCTCGCAAAGACTACATTAAATGAAACACCCCATTAAAACTCTTTTAAAAAAAAATGACATGCCTGTCTTCATTTTTTAGTTAGTACACAAACCGAGTTTCATTGGATTAGTGTGAAACAATATTTTATTTCCATACGGAAGGCCTATTTTACCCATATTTTAGAGGTAAATTTTCGATAAATCCGTTATTATTGTTCCTAGATCTAGACCATTCGAGGAGTATTGGGTTCACATCTCTATCATAAGCGGTTTGGTCTGTGCATTGAATCCTAGAAAAGGTCTTATTCTTATATACATAGGTATATACAGTTTTATAATGAAAGGGTATGCTATCATAGTTCTCTATGATGAGAACTATGAGCCCTTTTCGGCAACTTTTATGTACAGCTTTTACTATGGGACCAGCCCTGAAATCAGGTCAATAAAAGTTTTGTTTCTTCAGGTATTACGATAGTGGCTCTCCCAGTCAACTCTACAGAAAAAAATACCTACCGTATACCAATCGTAAATGTTTAAAAATGAGCTGCGATTTCAACACTCCAAGCGTTTATAGCCTGATATTTCACAACTTTTATAACTCTATAATTATTTACTGCGGACGATTTCCTTCACTTTAATAAACTAGAGGCAAGTTTAACTGTAGTGTAACAGGTTTGCGCAGAATAAACAAAATGATTGACCGTTTAATAGCGAGGTTCGCAATCGCACTTTTGGTAGTGATTGCTGAAAGAACCGCGGCCCACAGGGATGCGTCGTCTGAGGGCGCTGTCGAGTCTTCGGATGAAAGTGAGTTTCCTGCCTAACGTTGTAGGTATGTAATTTTCTTCCGTAGTAAACTAGGATTCCTTTGTAATCGCCGTGTCTGTCTGCTTGTCACTAGATATCTAAGTCACGGCATGTCTCACGATCACGACGTGCCGCGGTACGGCACGCGCGGCGTTCAGAGACTATACCATGCTTATCAGAACAAGAGGCTCTGATATTTGAGGATTATACGAATTAACAGCGTTGAAATTTTTTACACTTAACGATAAACAACTTATACCGTTAGCCAGTAGTGGTAGGACTCTTTTGCCAAGTCTGCCTGGGGTAGTTCCATAACTTTGCCAGTTATTCAACCGCCAAGCAAACATTACTTACTAACTTTACATTACTGTGTTCTGGATTTAAGTACAATGTTTCCAGCGTTACTACCTAAAGAGATATCTCAGAATAAAGCGCACGACAATACCGAGCAGTTCAGAATTCCTATTCAAAATTCTGGGTGGCACTGAACTATTATGGGCAAGCATGACGCTTATCATCAGGCTTATCTAGATGAAAAGAAGGGCTATAAAAAAAAAAAAAAGATTATCGTTCTTAAAAGCATTGATGACATCGCGTATAGTTTTTCCTTACCAACTTTAAATGGTTATTTTAGGGAATGATTTTTTGGGGTTTTGTGAAAAGTAATGGAACAATAGTTACTTAAGAAACTTCCAGCGCGAGTTTTATCCCTGCATATAAATATCGTAGAACTGTACGACTCGATATATCCCAGGTCCGTCAGGCACACACGCATTCGCGAAGGATGAAAACGGGCGCCGTACGATCTTCAGGCAGGAATTGCAGTACGAAGGGCTGCCAATCGAGTTCCCTGCATCCAACTATCGACGGCACTACGAAGTTGGGAACGAGGTGGACAGTGGGCCCAGGACCACTCAGACCACCACGCCTGCCGCCGTCAGTATGTCTTCACAGACTTAGATAATCAGGTTTAGATAGACAGACGGTGAAAGGCCGACTAAGCTGCAGCTGTGTCGGCGCCATGGCGCCTGCCACGAAGTCGACAACAAACCGAGTACCAGCCAGCTACCTACTCCTCTACTTACTACTCCTGCCACCGCTATCAGTAGATACTTGACAGTAGACACAAACATAATAATGAATTAACAGAATGACCTGCTTAGTTATGATCAGATCCAAGATCCAAAAGCAAGGCCTGGCATTAGACCAACTTACGTCACTATCCGCCATTTATTTATTATTATCGTCATTATTCGTTATTCCTTATTACCATTTATTATCGTCATCTTTGTCTGACATGTTTTAATTAATTGAGCTATTATTTACTGTCCAAATCCATTGTGTGGCCAAGTTAGTCATCCTTGAGAAGCCACCAACCAATGATTTTGTACATCAGTCTAATTTAACAATCAAACAAACAATCGTAAATCCCTTTTCCCAGCCACACCTGTCACCCACCGGGAGCTCCCCCCGATGGACCACCGCTATCGGCGTATCTACAACCCCGACGAGACGGCCTCGGTGGACGACTACCCCTTCATGGCGGCTCTGATGGTGAACGGAGAGATGTGGTGCGGTGCCGTGGTTATAGCTAGAGACAGCGTGCTGACAGCTGCACATTGTTTGCAACTGTATGTAACGAAGTAGCGATATAAGTACCTACCTAGTAAAAATATGCTAGCGAGCTCATTCTCGGAAAATAGATTTTAATTTCTTCACTTGTCATGCACATTTTGATGGGTTTTAAAGTGATGGGGACAGATCCTTTAAATTTCAAAATAACGTTTTGGGTGTTTTGTCCTAAGATTTTACTTGGGAACCATCAAGATGCGTGGATCACTGCGGGTCTTTTCGATATAACCATTAATTATCCGTCATTAAACCATACGATATTTAAGTTAACCATTGAATTACGTAGAGCAGTCATGTCAAACATACTGCCCGCGACTAAAATCCAGATCTTATAAGACTTTAGCACACCAGCCTTTATTACAACCCCCTGCTGTGATATCGGAAAATAAATAAAGATAAATAATACAAATCAATATGTTATTTTGAGCCTGGCCTGCTAACACATAGCTAAATGTACTAACTTTTGTAATTGGCATTTTAGAAAATCCAGCCTGATACCCCTGACGCAGTGTCGTACAGTCTAAGAAGTCTTTCGAGTCTAAGTTAATTTTATAGGAAAGCCGCATAGACGTATTTATTTACCAAAAGAAACTACACCTTTAGGATGAGGCTAATAGAGTGCCTGATTAAGGCTACATACAGCAGTAGATCGATGTGGGTTGATAATAATGACCTTCCTAAACCAGCTTACATCTCCTTCCCAGCCAATACAACAACCGTTTCTTTCGCGAATACGTGAAGATGCTGACAGTGCGCGTGGGGTCTACTAATGCGACCTCTGGAGGCGATTTGGTGCGAGTCTCCGAGATCTTCTTCCACCCCAACTACAAGCCCCAGACCTTGGAGTTCAACGTAGCTCTCCTGAAGGTTCATAAGAACATGACCTTTGGGAAAGAAGAGCCGAAGATCGATATGATAGAGTTTTCAAGAGATCGAGTGGTGCCTGTCGATAGTAAAATCTTGTTTTTGGGATGGGGATCAGTGCTGGTAAGTAAAACGTTTATTCAGCTTCTATGAGATGGGAGGAGATTACCTACAAGTGGAGAAATCAAGGAAACAGAATTCCTCTACGAAACAAATCCGCCGCCTTTACTGAATTCTGCTGAGAATTGCTGACATGCTAAGAAGACGAATGATACACTTTCTCATAGAACCAATCTCAAAGCTGACTTCTGTTGACAGGCAAATTGGGAGAAAGAAATTCAATTCAATTCAATTATTTATTTACAAAAATAAGCAACTTTACAGTTTAATTTGCAGTACTTACTCTACATTCAAACCTACTAAAAACATTATAATGAGGCATTTTCCAAAAAATAAAAATAGTTTTAATATACTTACTAGATGGCGTAATAGTCTTATCGTTTTACCTGTCATTGTAATTTGTCATTTCTGACGAAATATTTTATTTTTATTTTGGCTCCACACGTTGTGTATTTAGCCAGTGTCAACTATTATAATATTTCAAATGATGTCAAATGCATAGTTACAATACTTGAAATTGTCTAAATACACATGTGGAGCCAAAAAACACGAGAAAAAAAAGGCACACGTACATTTTTTGTCTTTCATGTCTTGACAGTGACAGAAAACCTCAAGGTACATCTAACGCCATCTATTGGGTACTTTTATTACCAGGTTTTTTTTTTTTTTGAAAACGTCTCGTTAAAAACCAGAAAATCAACAATATAATATTTAGCCAATTTAAAAAAAAATATATATAATTATTTTAACAAGTAAAAGCGCGAAACAATAAAAATAAAACTATATTTACTTATTATGTAAAAATTGTGTATTCCTCACTAAACTTTAGTGAGCTTTTCAAAACCACGGACCATTTGTCTGCAAAAATGTCGACTTGATGTATGATACAATACATTGGATACATTACAATTGGTATTGATACAAGCGCATTGAGATGGCGGTGTGCTCGGCAGGTGGGTGAGTGTTCGCGCGCTACCGTGCGCGGCGGCTCGGGGGCGAAAAGGGGCACACTTCCACTACGGAAACGGGCAAGAGACGAGTCGGGTACGGGGAAATGATGCAACACAACGTCCTCGGAGGGTTTGCAGACTGTTACAGCTTTTATTGCGTGACACAAGACAAGACTAAGCTGATTTGAAAGCCAACTTTCAGTGCATACAATGGTTAGACACTTCATTAACGGTTAGGTTTTGTGAGAAATGCATTTCAACGGTGTGTTTCCAGGGTGCAGGCGGTAGCGGAGGCCGAGTGTTGCTGCAGAAGCTGGAACTGCCTGTCTATGACCTAGCCGATTGCCAGGACGTGTATGGCCGGTGAGAGCATACCGTACTTTCTTATGAGAAATCTATCTGTACCCCAGTTTTCCACTCTTATCGCACTTTTAGGGATAATAAGTAGTATACCTACTCTTTTAGTCAAGTAATGGCAACAAACAGGCAGACATACATACTTAGGTACTTATGTAAACGTTATATTAAGTGTGATGAACGAAGTTGTCTTGATGATAAGAATAGTTTATTTTTTCATCGTGTTTTGGGCAAATACTAGGTAGGTAATAGTAGCTAGTACACTCAGCGCCATTTTAATTATTTTTTTGTACGTTTTGCAGAGATTTGGTGTCGCGGAATAATTTCTGCGCTGGATACATCACACTGCCCAAAAACGTCTGCAATGTAAGGAAACGCCCTCTACATTTCCTTTCGACGGCACGTGCGTGCTTTAATTTACCTACCTATATTTTACACACAGAATTCTCCTTATAAAATGTCTTTGATTTTACATTTGTTGTCCGCCGCGTGTACTCTACCTATAATAATCTAATAATATAGTCGATAATAATATAATCTGCTAATTAATCCTGCGTAACTTTCTGGGGTAGCGATTTCTATAACTTTTTATACACACAACGACCGACACAAGTTCGCTTTGGAAGCAACGAGGCCTGCTCTGAGAACCCAAACCTGTGAACAAACTCACTCACATCAGAAGTTTCCTCACCAATAAAGTCCTACCATTCAGGATTCCTGCTCCAACTCATTCTACCCCACAGCACGACGCAGGAGGCCCCGCTATAATGGACGGCGTCCTAATCGGAATCCTATCATTCTCGTCCAAGCGGTGCGATCAACCTGACCAGCCTGCAGTTTTCTCCATGATTGGAGCCTTTGCGCCCTGGCTCGGGACACTCGGGGACAAGAAGTTTCAACTCAGGTAGGGGTTTAAGTACCTATAGGCAAAACGACCCGAAACAAACTTTTAACAAACTCCGCGTTTTTGACTGTGGCTTGATTGTACATCCATACTCGCCTTATATAATTATACTGACATATTGCCTTGGACTTAACACTCTTTGGACGTTTTACTCTTTTGACAATTTGAGACCGTTTGTAATTTTGCGACTAAAGGGTCGACAAAACCTGAAATCGCGAAAAAAAAAAGCTGATCCGTAGATCAACAAGATGTTTCAACCTCAATGAAAACGGCTATTTTTTGTGATATCTGTGTTGGTCCCATAGTAAAAACACGATGAGAACCAACTAAAAAATTCCTATATCGCATTTTGTCTGTTCGGCAATTACAATGGTGGCGCTACTTCAGGTTTGTTGACCACATTGTATAGAGTATTCACGTGATAGACATGACGCGATGGGCATGGCAACACATGAACCGCGGCGCAGATTCTACATTTATCTTATGACTTTGATATGCTGTCATGATAAGACTATAAATATAGGTACCTACCAATTATCTATCTTAAACGTATGTAATTTAAGAAAAGATTTCTAACAGTGTTTTTTTCTTGTTTCAGAAACATAGCGATAAAGACAAATACGTAGCCGTCGCTGAATTTAATAAAACAAATATAAATACAATCAATAATACTTATATTTTTCTAATAAATATACACACCGCCCACACTAACTGCGCAACGAGCAAGGAAAAACATTTCAAACCTTATTTGTTCAAACTTTAATATTTTCTATTCAACATACAACATTGAGTTACATTTTATGATTATTATTTTTTTGTGTTCTTAGCGGATCTTCGATGTTAAATTCATTAGGGAATGATACCGAGCCGAGTTACAATCCATTACACAATACACATTATACATTAAATATATACCTAGGCATAAACAAGCGTTTACGTACCTATGTACAGCAAAACGACTATACGCAAGTTCTAGCACTATTTTTCCCGCTCATGTGACGTCACATTTATCAGCCGAGTTTTGACAGCTGCCAAATGTGACAGTTATATTTTTTTACGGCCACGCACGCTTTTGCCGTTTTGCCGCGGCTAAGTGCCTTAACAGAGAAGTAATAACAACTATTGGATGATCGCATTCAGGTATAATTTGCGAGTAAAAGACAGGTTTCGCTTAATTAAAGCGGTAGTTGACGTGGAGCTCTGGCTTGATGTCGTACACCAACTTGAGAACGTCCTGGATAACCTGGGAAGCGATAAAAAATTAACAATTTAGTTTTATGAATCAAAACAGAAATTACTTGACCCTTTTGACTCGCAAACGTAATTAAATAATATTAAAAAAATAGAAACTGTCTATCTCTTCTTAACCGGCTAGCTAAAGATTAAGAGTAAATTGAATATTGTTAGAATATTGTTCAACTCCTTTAATAAATAAAAACAACTTATAATTAAATAAAAATTAACAAATAAACTGACTAAATAGACAAGTTGGCTGGAGTTAAAAATAAATGAAAAACTTAACAGGAAAAAAATACTAACTAGTGTAACTAGCTAGACTCGCTGGCTGTTTTGGCAGAATAACCATTCTGATTTCTGATTCTTCATATTCGCTAATTATCATGGATACGAAAGTGTTTGTTTCTTCTTCTTTCACGTCAAGTTATTTTTTACTAAAGCTGTCTAAAGATATGAGGTTGAAGGACCGGAGGATCTGTTTATGAATTTTTCCCGAAATTACTACACCTATGCAGTTCGTCGCATCTCTAAAGGGATGTATTCAAAGATCTTGAAAACTGTAGATATGATACAATTCTAACTAATATTATAAATTCAGAGAAATTTAGCCGCAGTCGTATCAGGACCAATAATGCTTCGAGGTAAGAAAACGAATACGTACGTCTCGAGGAAAAAACTTCGCTTCCGCGATTCAGAACTCCCTACATTACAACTGTCAGTCAATACAAAACGTCAAAAAATGCACAAAAATTGATCAACGCCATCTAACGAACTATAGGAAGTACTATTTTTAAATAGAACTATTATTACAACCTATAATTATTTCTTTATTATTAAAAATATTTTTTATATGCACTACTGAGTATATTGATTCTATAACTTGAAAGATCTTTGTCTCTATCTATTATAACACAGCTTTAAATTCCTAGCAAACAATGTTGGCATTTGAACCCAGTTTTGGTAGTGTAGAAGGAGAAAGACTTACTGGTTCCTGCTGCTGCTTAAGCATTCTGTTCATCTCTTCGATCTTGACCTTGGTCTCTGCGTCGATCTTAGCAGCTACACCTTCTCGGCTGCCCATGTGCTGGGAACAATACACGACACTATTATTATTATCAATGTACTAGCTTTTGTCAGCGGCTTTACATGTGTTGTAAATAAAACATCACGAGCAAAAACTTTTTTACACAACCTCAATTCTACAATTTCGTAGATTTTTTTGTCGTCGGCGATTTGAGATGGGTGGGGTATTTCTTCCAAAAGGGGGGGGAAGTTTTCTGCGGCGCCATTTACCGGCCGATTTTGATAATATTCGGTACTCAATTCTAAACAAGAATTTATGCAATATGTGCAAAATCTATCAAGATGTTGTCAAGGTACAATGTGTTTGTGTCTGATGTGTTTTATGTGCTCGCATGATATTTTCGTGCGTATATCATACGAGCTATTCAGAAATAGAGCCCCAGGCCGTTCAGGAGTTATGGTGTAATTAAGAAACCCACATACATACAAGAACCCTAGCAACATAACACTCCTTTTTCGGGCAGTCATTCAAAAACATATTTTAAAACCTAAGGCATTTTACGAAAAATCTGAAATACCCAAGAACACTAGATCATTTACTTTTAAATTTATGACTAGACTCGAGATAGTAGCCAACCAAGTGCGTATGAAGAGTCAAACGGTTATGGTGAAAAATCCTACGATAGGCTGTCAAGAGCTGTGCTATTCTAAAGTCACCTAATTTTTTGAAATATATTAAAATTGCAATCATATTTGAACCTAATCTTGAAACGTGACACAATGATTATAAATTACATTATCTGCAACTTTTTTCATTAGAAAAAGCTTTGAAACTGACAAATGTCATTTAAATTTGATAATTGTAGGGATGATAACGGTGAGGAGCCTCCGTATATCACCCACATGACCACTGCGTCAATAGTGCACTACTCACTAGAAAAAAACTGGTATATACAACAAAATTATTTAAATAATAGCGTATCACATGACCGATTTCTTACTGTGTCACATTATAAACACTAATTGCGCAGTATATCAAGAGAGATATTTATGTCAGTTGTAGGAGCATACTTGGAGTAAATAAAAACATGACGAGCCCGCTTTCCTAATTAATTTATCTCAATAAAAATAATTAAAAAAAAAATAATACCAAACATTTTCTACTTTGAAGAACAAGAAGCAAAAAATATTTTTTTCTAGTTTTTTTTTCCTTCTCCTTCGTGAAAATGATAACATAAAAATTGCGTTACAACATTGACAATGTTATTCTAAAGAAACCGAGTGATATATTTTTTTAAATTCAACTCAGTAATTTTTATATTAAAAAAAGTTGATAAAGTGCGAATGATATAGCGAGAATAAGGGAAGCCGGGCCTTAAATAGAAGGATAAATTAAATAGGGGCTCAGCTATACTTTACGCCCATCAAGAATTATAATTAAATCGTTTTCAATCAAAAAGAATAACTAACAAGCTGCTCACTAAAAAAAAAACGAAAAAAAAAGAAAATGCAATTCTTCAAATTTATAGTGTATTGGTGTATAGGGGATACCCTAGACCACGTAGATCTTTAACAGATATTTAAATTCATAATTCAAACTAAATTCTGGCTGAGAATTGAACCTGGGACCTCCTGCTCATAAGGTAGATGCACTAGGAACTATGCCAGGATTATCCAAACATAATGAAAATTAAAATAACATTAATTTCTTGAAATAAGAAATTAATGACAAGTTCCTGACCAGAGTTAGCAACCCTCTATCCTAGTACGTCACACAGGAAGATACCAACTTCCATACACTGGAATAGCATTATCCTCCTTCTGGGCAGTCAGTTAAACACAAGACATAGCTCTATTTGGTCTCTACATCACATTAATTAAGATCCATGCTGTGTAAGTAGATTTAAATGGACCATTCTAATTCTTTGAGAGGGGAAGCTTGTATTACAAGCTTTTCAAATCAATATGTACAAACCTTGGCCTCAAATTCTTTGAACTGCCGCTCGCGTTCCTGTCTGTACTTTTCTACCTCATCCTGAGCCTCTTCCTTGGCCTGCTTTAGGCGTTTCGCTTTTCCTGAAAATTATATTCAATTCATCAAAATCTGTTCAAACAAGGTTGGTAGTCACCTAGGTTTGAATAGAACTACTATTTGTAATTAATATAGAACTAGAGTAGGCCGTGCATTCATCACATTGTACATAAAAGTCAAGTATGACCTCATGCTAAGAGATGAGGAAGATGCAGGCATAGTACGTGAGAAAATATCATGTGATCCACCAGTAAACTGTCTGAATAGCATGAAAACTGGTATTTTAGGGAATAAGAGGGTTATAATGAGTTGTATTGCAGCATCTCAACGATATTACAGATAGGAAATAGCAAATTACAAGTCAGGGGCAACGCCAATCAAGGGAATAACCAACAATACGCAGTAATTTTTCTACTTACGCTTCCTCGCCTCTGAGACCTTTTCGGCGGCGCGCTTCTCTGCGGCCAGAAGTTGTTGGATTCCCTGTGTCTGGCTCGCCATTTCTGTTACACACAAAAACTATGTCGCGCAAGAACCAAGACCAAATCAGAAATCAATAGGCGCAGTGGAACTTCGTGATGAAAGTCATATGATTACTTTGGTTTCGCCATGTTGTCACGATTGGCGCTGTCATCGACTCGTGTTGTGGTGTTTTTACGTAGAATGAAACGCTTTTTCACACAAATCTTTGAATAATTTTATTAATCATTCAAAGATTTATTTAAATATTATAATTTTTTTGAATGAAATTATATTAATAACTGTAAACCTAAACAATTAATCGATCAAAAAATAAAAATAAAATAAAATCGTATAGTTTTTTTTAAAGACAAACAAACTGCGTGGAATGGGACACATTAAAATATGTTTATTCCAAAATAGTCTAGATGGCGCAAATATAATTTTTTAGTACATAGTGGCAAAATACGGAGACAATAGGTTGCGCCTCAGCTGCCGGAGCCGGCAGCTATGAAAATAATTATATTTTATTTTTTGCGTCCCATAACATTTAGCCGTTTCTTGAGTGAATTTCATCGGATTTTTGTTTCGGAATTGGGTTTGACAGTGGCTATATGATGGCAATATATGAGTTTCTGGGGAGCGAAAGGGAGTAGCTATAACCTTAATAGTTTGCTTCTTTTGCTCCCTTGAAATTCAATCCTAGCTTTCACATGATGTCAGGTCAGGATGAATACCACAAAATTGAGTTGTTGGACTAATAGGTGTTTTTGTGTTTACATCGTTTCACTGAGCTTATAGAAGGTGTTACGATGAGTGTGCCTCAGAAAAAATTGAAAATCAAAGGATGAAACTGTCGATACTGAGGAAGATAAGACAAGAAGAGATACTATTTCGAAGTGAAAACAAAAAAAAGCTAAGTATCATAAAAAATTAGAAAATACGGCTATTTATTTTCATTTTGTTCTAAAATACGGCAATTTTCAGGTCTAGATGCGGCAGCCCCAAAATCGACTTGGAACAACAATGGCGGAGGCCGGCTGACGGAGGTGGAGGAATAAAATATAAGTTACTTTGTTAGTTAAATACCTACCCACTGAGGTTATGTAGCTGATATTTATATTTCGCCGATGGTTTTGATATAAAATAAATAGTTACCTATCTTTATTACCTTATTTATGGTTATTAGACGAGTAATGCGGCTATTGGACACTCTGGGACGGCCGGAGCTAAAGTTTTAGGCATACGGCACTATTGCACAACTATGTACAGTGCAACCAACTTATCTGTAGAATGTAGCGATGGCGCCACAATCGAAAAGTATTGCCACCTATCACAAAAATAAACAACTTCTATCTTTTATAATACTCGTAACTACATGATGAGATATTTAAAAACATGCCTTCTTAATTATAGTTCGCTTCCTTGCACTCTAACAACAACAAAATGACGTTTTCAAAATGGCGTCAGTAGTTCCGCTTTTGGCCGTTCTACAGATAAGTTGGTGGTACTGTACTGTACTAACTAATCGTAGAATATTTTTTATGCAGAACAAATTATAAAATAGTAATTAGGGATGTGGTACTAAAAAAATCCTTAAAAAATCAATCAAAAACACATTAAGTATTATGATCAAACGTTAAAGTTAATTATTATTTCCAGTTACTTACTTATTTTAGTGTTGTTCGATGTCGCTAAAATGGGCTACAATTCTTCTATAAATCTAATAGTTATATTATGGAAAACAGGGTTGTTTGTGACTACTTACTCTGCTAAATCGAAACGACGGATCGATGTGACAGGGAGAGAGAAAAATGAAGGAATCCTGAGGGGTATTCTTCAGTTAGGAGGTACCTACAAAAAAATAATTACTCACCTAAAAATAATATTTATTTTAACTAAATTTTTTGTCGGGCCACGCTAGGTAAGGTTCCGTAGGCGCGTAGGACGTTTGAAGTATCAATCCGTTTTAACCGCATATCACAAAAAGTCATTATCACATGTTTCCCGAAATCATTTTAAACTAAGATATATCAACATGGAATATAACAAGTTTCTGAGACGCATATAGTCTAGAAATGGCAGAGGGAGGGACACATTGTAAACAACAACCTCCTCTTTACATGTATGGGAGCTACCCTTTTTTTACAAAAAAATATGTATTTTTTTAAACTGTAGGTCTACACTTACATAGACTATCGTTGTGCAAATTTTCATTCATGTATGTTTATAACTTTGGAAGTTATGAGGCTGTAAAGGATTCAGACGGACAGACAGACGGACATGCAAGTTCGTCATGTCCGTCTGTCTGTAAAGGTTCCTTTTGGTACTACGGAATCCAAAAAAAAGACCTACATTATAATTATACACACTGAAAAGATGTAAACAAGGCGTATTTAAAATGATATCATTATAATAAATTACCATGATTTATGACCAAAACACACAGTCGGAGGCTTTTCTAAAGCTGATCGTGAAATATTTGTAGCGTCCGACTGCACGTTTTGATCTTACGTAGGTATATCATGGAATTTTAAGTGTACCAACTCGCCTTTTGGTACCTAGCACGTACCTAGCTATCGGGGATATTCAGCAAAATAGCTAGGTAGGTACGAATTGGTACGAATGAACAGGCGCAATTGAGGTCTTGTTATAAGGAGCTCTCTGGAGCTCTCGTACTGACCGCGTTCAACTTAGACTGGATGTTAATAAAAGTATGATTTTTCGCTATTGTTAATTGTACCACAGAATAAATAATAGTAGAAATCTTGCACTAGTGTGTACAAGTTCGGTTTAGTGTTATGTGTGCCACAATTTGTTACGATAAAGTGTAACTTCGATTTTTTGTGACAGATGTATTATTATTATTACTATAAAATGTAGCCTGTGACAGTCCAGACATAAAGAGGAATCGAACGACATCTCGCTTGTCAAAATCGGTCAAGCCGTTTAGGCTGTATGCCGTCTTATCGGAACACACAAACATACTTACATACATACAATTAAGTACATACTTACATACACTCTAAAAACATTACCCTTCTCCTTGGGCAGTCGGGTAAAAACAAATCATGAACAATACAACGACGCAAGGAAGCAACTTATCGACGTAAAATTTTGCATAGAACCTAGTTGAAGCTCGCTAGAAAATGACTTCCTCACTATTTAATAAAAATCAATATTCCCGAGTTCCAGAACGCACTTAGTAGGTATCTGAATAAAAAAACCGTGAGGGACGAACAATGAGATAGTAAAGAGCTTCCAATTTCTTAAGGAGCCTCAAAAAGTATCGTAGTAATAGTAAACCCGCACTGGGCCAGCGTGGTTGATATGGCCACTTTTCGCGGTTAGGCCGATATCCCAGCAGTGGGATGTCAGAAAGGCGTATTTTTGCAATATAATGCAACTTTAGGGAGACAATCGTTATAATTTTATTCTCTCTGTATAAGCCGTAAGTACTTAGAGACTTTAATATTATTTTAGATAATTAATAACATTGAACTAAAAAAAATCTAATGGGCTTTTGTTTCCCTCCCTACTGGGTTAATGATTGACCGAGCGAAGCGTCTCAGTTTACTGGGACAAATCGGCATTTGTATGCATGTTTGTATGTATGTGTGTATATTTGTCCGATGATAAATTGCGAACCGTTGATCCGATCTTCATGAAATTTTGTAGGCAACTAGTTAATTTCAATACAAATTTTAAGTTCGAATATGAGCTGAATCGGTCCAGGGGTTCACTGAAGATATAGGGGTCGCGATGTCTCAGTTCGGCGCGAACTACTAGTAATAATTGATTTTGATGATAATCTAGACTTTTACAAGTTGGCTTATTTTGTTAGGGCTAATCGCTCGCTAGTTATACAGGTACACTGTTTTTGATGACCCCGTTTTTTATTCTTGCCATAACTTTGTAATCTGTAATCTTTTTATATAGTTATGCAGAATATCATATCAACGCATTCAGTGCAAAGAGAATATAAATACTACATTCAGTGTGTAGATGTGGTTAAATAATGGTCCATAAATGTGTCATATTTTTTGTTTTATTGACGTAATAGAGGCACTTACCCATTTCTTGGGGTAAGTACGTCAAATCACAATTTTTTCTTGAATCGATTATCTCAATGTAGTGTTCGATTAGCTAAAATCAGTATTTAAACAAACAAAAATAAACACAAATTCTGACAAAAGAAAAAGATTTCAGATACTAACTTCTAATGTTGACCTTGCCCTGCCTCACCTTATTTTATTGGGTTTTAAAATATTAAGACCATATTGTCACTAATAAATTCTTAGTCAAAAATATTTACTTTATTAAAGAATTACTTATTTACCTTTAGACGGATCCTGTGTTTCATAATTATTTTAATGTAATAAAATGTGACGTCACCATGCTATCATGCTTCTCTTTTCCTCATATGCACACGATAGAATGAGACATTATACTCGGAGCTAAATACGGCACAACAAATCAGATACAGCATTGAAATGAAAACTGTACATTGCTTATTTGCTCTTTGATTGGAAGCGCGCACCTCGTATTTGAGCAGCAATGAAAGATGTTCATTTAATACATTTGTATTGTCAAAGATTTGGGTACAGAGCCCAACAGCTACCCGCGTCCAATCGTCACGTCACGTACTCTCTTTATCACTTCAGTGGCAAACTTAACATAGCATGGCCGTAGTATGGAAGTATTCACAGTTTTACTTCCACAAAGAATACGCGATAAACATATCACAGAGCGAATTGAGAAAGACAATTTTAAAAACATTATTTACGCGAGTGATAAACACTAGTAAGCAGTGTCCTCCGCGATAGTTGAAAGCGGAACAACACGCGACCTCCTTTATTTTCTATTTTTACTAAAAAATTGTAAAAATGTTAAACAAAATGTGGTTGGTCAGTCAGCCAAATTCAGTGATTTTGGAAGTCAAGGTGGACCTCAATGCCATCGGCCAGGACTGTCTTGAGAAGGTAAGGTATTTTTTATTACAATACATGCAGTTATTTAGCTGATGCAGAATTTTAATTTATCCTGTCACTTCCTAGTTTATTCAATAGCAATCTGTTTATTTTTATTGTTGCTTATATTGTATAGTAGTACATCACTATAAACACATTTGAAATTCGAATGTAAGGTTATCAGTTTTGAAATTGCATACAAGTTAGTGATTCTGCAAATAACCCCAGTAGGTCCCGTGAATACTTAGGTACTCTGTTCTACTCAATAAAATATTTTTGAATACTAGATTGTTTCAAGAACAAAGTGATGAAATCAATTCAAACAAAAGCAATGTGAGCGACACGTTTGTACAACGTCACAATCTACCTTAGTGGACTTTGGACCCGGTAAACGACTAGGCATTATGTAGGTACCCACGCCTTATCTCCGTGTTCAATTTTGTGAATAATTTTTTTAAACTTTTTCTTATTGTTATTACTATACTCGACTTAGACCAAGCATTTTGCCAATTGTTGTTGTGGTGGTCATGGCTTTTGTTTTCGTCAATATTAAGCAGACTTGTATCAAATCAAACTATAAATAAACTTGCATAATCTACCTACCAATGTTTTTTTTATGCGCTTTGGGCGCCAAAATTCTGCAAATGTTTTCTTCTCTGGTTTGGCTTGATTCCAAAATTTCCAACATGTATGCATCTGGAATACCTGCCTACATAAGAACGTTGATCAACCTCGAGAAACAAGTTCAAAAACTAAAGAAATTAGATAAAGCTAGGTAAGTATGTGAAGCTAAGCCGTTACATTGTAACAGTAGTAGCACATGCCCTATCTAACTACTAGTACCTACTTCTGCATCGTTAACGACTCTGTCAATCATTTATGTTTAGGAGAACCAATTATTAAGTTGGACTTTTATATGGGTGCTTATACTTACCTATGACTATGATACTTAATTATGTTGAAAATAGGTACCTATTACTAGTAAGACAGGTTCTTGGTACTGAACTTAATTAACTCTGCCCTCTGCCTTACCATATGGATTACGATAACACGTGCGTAAAATACACATGAGTCAATTCTCAAGATAAAAAAAGTATTCTGTCGCCAAATCAAGGAGTTTGTAAAGTCGTTATTCGTGCCTCGTAACACCGGTGATTGTATCTCGGGTACAAAGTCCACCCGTTTCTACAACAGCTGTAGACTTACCGTGCGCCTCACCACGTGCACACTGCGTGATCACTATAACGAACAGACTCAATTTTACACCCTATTTTTCGTTGTGGAAGACTTATATTTCAGTACTAGCTTATTTCGATTTGGTACTATTGTGAGTTCTGTTGCTAACACCACAATACTAAATCTTAACATATACTGGATAAGGTTGGTTTTTGATGTTTCAGGGTCAGATTTGGGACTGCAACTCGAAATTTCACATGTTGATTCTGATTTTGTGTAACGGTCTATGTTTTTATCTTTAAAAAGCTTTAAAGCCTTGCCTTAAAAAATGAAACCTCGTTTACCTATATTAGTTTGCTTACTATTTATCATAGAGAAATTTGCTATTTATGAAATTAAGCCAATGTTCCTTAAAAAAATAATTAAGACAACTTCCAATCATACTCAATCACTAAAATTCAAACGAAAGATTATTACTTTCTATATACTTACTTAGATTGGCTAGACCTCAACCTCGATTGACTGGATAAATTCCGTATGTAGGTTTAATAATAAATATAAAACCTAAGTACATTTCTACCATCCCTAGCAACTCCCTCAGAACCTAATTAGCTTTGTACTTATGGCAGCAAATGATTAGCAAAAAACGTAACCATCCTTTCGTTGTCTTACTCCATCACATAATTTATGTTTACTCATCCGAAGGTCGTCGTGAAGAGCTCGCTTTTAGCGATAAGACCGCCTCATTGTACCTATTTCTAATGCATTATCTTGGTATGTCATTAAAGTGCTATTGTATTGTACACCCTCCTCTATAGTAGGAAGAAGGAAGTTTCATCACAAGTATTTTCCAATGTGCAATAACATTTTACTATACATAAATACATAATTCTATGGCAAGATGAACGTGAAATATATAAACAAGTCTCGCCTTGGAGCGGTCATCCCCTGGCCCCGTGCATGCATCTCATGTAGAGTCCAAACTCCGTTTATATTTAACTCGATTCATGAGCACATGCTTTACAAACCGCAAGGAGGTTAATATGATCACCACTATTTATAAAACCATATTTATTTTTCATGACACCGTGAAATAACACAAGAGGTCTTAACTCCTTGATTTAACACTGATTTTACTATTAATTCCTGCATATATGTATATCTTATTATACATCTATAACAATATCTTCCTTTGTGAATCTCTTCTCTTGGGTAATGCTCCTCATCATTATCAAATATCTTCTCCCGTCGTGCCATTTTACTTTACCTGGTTCAGTTATTTATATGGTCCTATCCTACTTGAAAGGTAAATTTTCATTGGTCATTGGGTTTCCAAGATATCTGTTCTCCATAATACTGTTTATACTAATTCAACTTGGATAGAATAATCAACACATTGCTTACATAGTCAGCATTTTATTAATTACTCATGTTTTTTCAACTATGCAATTTTTCGTACCTAGATTGCTTAACAATTTTTATCATTTTTAAGCATTTACTTATTTGTTTTATGAAGCATTAGCTTTAATTTGACATACTTGCAATAAGATCACGTAGTTAGCAACATCTTTCAATTTTGTCATAGGCAATTCTTGAAATGAAAACTGCTAAATAGTAATTTAAAAAGATGCTTGATTGCAACATAGATATAGGCAAACTTTATATTCTTGCCTGTGTTTTATTTAATCAAATAATATGTAAGCTAGGTACTTTAACACTTCTCCGCTTTTCTTCACCTCAGTAGCTTCACAGCTCGTAAATTTGTACGATTCAGCCTAATTATATGATGCTCTAAAATGCTTAGTATTGTTGAACTTTCCAATTGGTCTGGTGGACTCTGTACTATGACGTCAGCTGACCTCGATAGACGGTCATTGTTTGTCACAATATCCTTCTAGTGTACTGCCGGTTGGTGCTTGCTCGACGGTATGCCGCGTCTTGTCCCTGACAACCTTTTCTACCTTAGCAAACAATGAATTACGTTTTGTTTACACTCATTTGGTTGCATAAATTATGCACTATTGTAGTCCGGCTGCTTCTATCTAGATTATTTGCTTCCATTGCTTGAAACTGCATCTGTTTCGTTAGCAACTTTATGAAATTTTTCATTGGCTACATCCAACACTGTGTTATAATTATATATTATGGTGCAGGTATCCTTGCTGAGGCGCCTCGAAACTTTCACTTACATCAACAATTGGTAAACCACTTTCGTAAAATGCACATGTGGTTGGAGTATTTATGTACAACGCAGGTTAGGTCATAACAAGTTTCATATAAAAAGCTTTTTGTAAATTATAATATCCCTAAGTTTTCAAAATTCTTAGGCATTTCTTTAAATAAAACTAACTTTTATCAAACGTTATGACAATAATGTTCCAATTAATAATATAATCGGCCGTCGAATTATTTCGTTTATTCGCTACAAAAGACTCAATAATTGCGTTCGATACTGAATACAAAGGCAAGTTTCTGTACCTACTGAACATAAATAAATGCAAACTGTAATCGTTTTTAGCTTGCTACCAAAAGGAGAATTCTGTGCTTGCTACGTTGGTTTTACGTTATTTTTATTGTGGACTTTAAAGTAATATTTGTGAGGCTTGGTCTTTCTGATTTTCTTCCTTTGTATATTCAGGACTAACTTGCCCGCACGGCTTCGCCCGCATTTGGTACTCACAGTTATAATGTAGGGCGTTCTGAATCGCGCAAGCGAAGTTTTTTCCTCGAAACGAACGTATTCATTTTCATACCTCGAAGCTTCATTGGTCCTGATACGATTGCGGCTATATTCCTCTGAATTATAATATTAGTTAGAATGCAGATTGTCACAGTTATATATATTTTTTTGGATCACAGTCAACGTTCAAATAAATCTTGTTTTCTTTCCAACAATGTACTTACCAACTTTTAACTTTACCAACAACTTACATTGTTTCACGTCTTTGTCGTATCTCTGTATATCTGCCCCATTAAAATAGTGACGTCACCAAGTAATATAACAAGTTGATAACCAATAGACAAAGAAACGGCTTATCGACGTGCTCAGCAAATCGCAAAAATGATAGCAGTGTCGGTAGCAACACGGTCTTAGCTTTATCACTATAATTTTCGTCATATCTTATATTTCTTAGCAACTGGGCCGTCATTATGGTTCTTGTAGCTTAAGGTGCAACGTTTTGCTCATCGCGCGAAATACAAATTTTCTTGCGTTTTTTGTCAATTACAGCTTACTTTTTTTTTAAAATTCAAATTTAAATTTAAATTAATTCAAATTACTTTAAATTCAAATTTATTCAAATTTAAATTAAATTTTATTAATATTAATTTTTTTATTTAAATTACTCATCGTGGATTTATTGAAACCAATTTTGCGACTATAAATAAGTTGTCTTAAGAAATTACGGTTAAAATGATCGCCTAGATAACATTGGTTTAGCTACGAATCTCAATAAGCTGATTTTCATCTCGGTTTTTGGTTTGGTGAGAAATGTACTTATACTAGCTTACAACTTGAATTTTTGGTTGGTGTAATTTCTTGAAACAATCTATTTATTATCGCAAAATTAGTTTTCATGAACCTACGATGAGTAATTAAGCTGTAATTGATAAAAAACGCAAGAAAATTTGAATTTCGCGCGACGAGCGAAACGTTGCACCTTAATTCTGATTAAAATCGAAAACCGTTGCGTGTTAATACGTCATCTCGGTCGGTGCAAGTACCGGTTCTAATACAGGAACTGATTAGCTACATTAATTAGTTATTAGTTCACGATATAAGTACTACAAACCTTATTTATTTATTTAGGTTCACTTAGACTGTGCACACCAATACAATGTCAAATATAATTCCAAAAATTGGATGTTGCATCATTCATTGTCATTATCACCATTACATCAGAAACAGTCATTAAGTTTTTAAGACATTTTTGATATTTTTATTTTTTTTAGGAAAGATGTCGAAAAAGATCTTTTAATTTTTTTGATCTCCTTAAAATTAAAAAGTAACTTAAATAACATTAAATAGTAAATAAAAAAAGTATATATATAACATAATTAATTTAAAGTTAATGTAATTCTCACTGTCACTAGAATAATGTTCTACTAATAACTCTACATGATAGATAGAAGCTGCCAGTAAGAAAAAAAAACAGATTGTAATGAACTTCCTGCCAATGCAGCATTGTTAATTCTTAGAATTCATTAATGATTTTAGTCAGAAGGAAAACCCATTTAAGTACACAGAGAATCGAAGGAAAAAAACATGGTGAATATAGGTTGCAGTTTCGCGATTTCTTACTACCCCTAGCATTGATAAATTTTCTATGCCCCTAGAATTCTTGACAAACGGTTCCATGTATTATGTAGGTACCATTTCAATGATTATGACGCATTTTGTAGTATGTAGTAAACTTTCGGAAAAAATAATTATAAACTATTAAATAATCAGTATTGTAGATGATATATTTCGTATAATATTCTTTTCCAGACCAAACCACCTCCACATTCAATCACGCCTGGCTTTACAGTAATAACAATGTAGGTTATGTAGGCAATCGTACTAATAATAAAATCGTCATTTTTTGCGTAAAAATGAATTCTTGCTCTTTTATTTTTCGAAAAAACGCTATCGCACAGTACTCCTAAAACTAGCTGGGTACGTGACCATTTGCACGCTGCAGCTCTGAGAACAGAGCCTTGGCTCACAACGCTATAATCTTCGCTATGACCTCTCTCAACGTTTATTTTACCTTCACGCCAGCGCTCTCTGGGTCTAATTGCAAAAACAAGAAACAAAGACATTTTAAAGTTTGAAAAAAAGGAAATACGATAGGTATCCAAAATAAGCTGGCAAAGTCTAATTTGCAGTCGTGTAAATTGAAGTACCTGAGTAAAATGTATACGCTTGATAAACTGCCGAAGAAGACAATCACGTCCTTCCTAACTAAGTTGGTAGTGCGTCCGCTTTATGAGCAGGACGTCCCGGGTTCGATACCTGGACGGGTAGATATTTGAATGACTAATTTAAATATATGCTCTTGATCTGGATGGCAGTTGTCAACCTCTTTGTGTATCTTCCAGACTTCCGTGGCATTCACATGGCTTACAAAGACTTCCGCGGGAGGAGAGAGGGTCGTAACTGAAAATTTGACAGCAATTTTTTATGTCATTTTTAAAATCGTTTATTATATTATTTTCGAATTGTCAATGGATACCTCATTATATTATGTAATTTAATGACAACTAAATAATTTAACGTGAACTCGGATAACCTCACTTCCGAAGTTTCTGTAATCGCTCAAGATAAAGTTTAACCGATTAAATTATACCCATGTCACGACTTTGTTTGATAAATGTGCGAAATATTTATCTTAATGTTAAAATATTATACTTTGTTGTAATATTGATAACTTTTCACTGTGACTTCTGATAACAAAGGCCACGATTCGACTCACGATTGTTACTAGGTATGTCTTACGTAATGACCTAATTTAGTTTTATGTATTCATTATGTTCAATTAAACCCAGAGCAACCAGAATTGTATTATAATTCGCATTAGATGTGAGTATCTAATATTAATAATAGTTATATACTGTAGGTAGGTGATAATATCCCTACGGTTATTATATCTTATTAATATTTGACACGCACCTAATTTGCACTTATTATAATAGCATTAAAATTGTACCTAAATTGCTGTTTAATCTGTTTTTTTGGTATCTATAATTTATCAGCAAGTGCCAAAGAGATTATTAGATATAATTCCTATACTTATTATTGATTACAACCGGATGCGTATCAACAGTAATAATAATATTTTTATGTCAATATTACGGTAGCTTAAAAATAGTGATAAAGATTTTCAGTTTTCATCATCATCATTAAACGTAAAATCCTATTCCTATAAATATAAAATGAACTCAACAAATTATCATAGTGTTATGTTATTATCCCATGTAGAACGTTCTAGCAAGTTAAAATAGACCCCTTGTCAATGTGCAAATTAAAAAAACAAACACTGGTTGCTATCTATACTTTATACACACAACCAATCGCCCACATCAAAGTATAATACAAACAGTTTTCTCAGCATACTGGCTCGTGATTTGTCGTACTCTCTACTTTAGCTGATGGCTAATTGCTACGTTGCCTTGATCACGTACTTACTCCTTTTTGCCAGAACTGGGTCTTTATCCTCTAACTTTGAAACGTTCGTGATTCTGATTGCGAGAGCATGCCATCTCGCTCGTACCAACTTAGTCGCACTATGCGCGGTCCCGCTCGCGCAACTCTCGCTATCGCTTTCAGAGTTACGGGATAAGCCCACTGGTCCACCTACACAGCCTAGAGTTGGAAAACGTGAGTTAAAAAGTCTGAAAATGCATAATAATTGTATTACTAAATACATTTTAGTAAGAATTACCTCATTACCTCACCTCGTAAGTGTGGATGTCTTTTATTTTCTCTATTTTCTATGATTATGTACCTAGGTAGTTGTATTAACACAGTTCAAGTAATTCTAAGATGTTTATTAATACAGTTCAGAAGTTCAAGTATCTCAAATAGGTTATGCCAACGATGCTCACGTGATTCAGAGTTAATTTTAATTTTGGCCTAAACTACTAATTGGTATTCTCTTATTTCATTCTAATATACGTAGAAGAACAAAAGAAACATACTGAATTCGTATTATTCACTTGCACTAAAAATAATTACGAATATTAATATGACACAAGCATTGTATGTTTTTGTAAATTCTTGTTAGGTTATTAATTATGTATTTCCAGTAGTCACGAGAACAACTTAGCAATAACAGTGGGCATCACGTAGGTATTTTGTAATAATTATCAAAACTAATTGAGTGTACAGTTTAAATGAAATGAAAAATCTTTTTTCTAAATAATGTTAAATGTACGTTTACGTAATGTAGGTAGATTGGATACTAAATTTGGGAAAAAGTTGATGATACTTCATGAGGTGTCTGCGTGCCTTTTTGGAAAGCTTCCAAGTTGAAACGTAAAGTGTCATTGCCCAGGGCCTAATTTAAAAATAATCATCTCTGTCTTGAAGCTATTTATGGTATTTTTAACCTAAATGAGATTTAAGGGTTGTTATAAACGATTCATAAGTATTTAAATACAAATTCCACGTTACATCGAAATTAACCCTATTCTAAGTCATGCAGTCTTCTTTAAGCCTCCGGCTTTAGTAGATGTTGTGTGTGTGTGTGTGTTTAGAAGATGTTCATTTCGAACAATGAAATATATTTTGATATGGTAATACAAAATACCGAATTAGTGCATGTCTGACTTGCGCACCGAGGCTGCCATATAACTTTTTTTTATGTTAAATGATACTATGAAAGCACCGAACATTGTTTTAACGAAAAGATAAGTCAGATTGAAGGACAAACTTAACTTTTGTAGTTAAAAAAATATCTCCCATACATCGATAAAATGACTCGGAAATTTCTTCAACAGCAAATTTAATCTTGTAATAGCATTTTTTTTTAATGTGTATTATCTACAAATTAATGATTTTCAGATTTATTCAGTTACTTGTGCTGTAAAACCTTTTTGGCTAATGTCATGATTCTACGTTAGCGGGAAGTAGCTTACCTTATAGGCTTTGATTTGCTTGTGAGTGTGATTTTTCGATTGCGTTAACTTAGAAGCATGATTAGTTTTTAAAGGTCCAAGTGAACGTAGGCCTCATTATTTGATGTTAATTTTAATTAGATACCTCCACGTGTTTCGGAAAAAATTGTTTCGACAGACGGACAACAAAGTGGTCCTTTCAGGGTTCCTCTTTTCCATTTGAGTTACAGAACCTTAAAATACTTTAAACCACGATCTTCACGGAAAATGGGTTAATGTAATTCTTGGCAAGTTTGGAATTGTCATGTTTGTGTCATCTACGTTGCATATGGTTGCTATAATGCAATAACTAAGAACTATTTAGGTTCTAAAAAATATTACATTTATTAATTTCCTAAAGATTTTACCATTACGGAATATTGTCATTAATCCTTACTAATAGTTTGATACAAGTATTTACCAAATCTAATAATACCTACTCGTTTACACAGGTATACAAACCAGTTCGCCTACCAAGTTATTTAAACAAAATCAAAATGGTGGCCATTTTGCGCGCGAATTTTTGATATGCGCATTTTAATATGGCGCCTAGCACCTTGCTGTCAACAAATCGAAGGACGACTACAGCTACGCGGCACTATCCATGAACACCATATAAACTGTGCAAGTTACTGCTCTGTTTGATAACATTACACAATTTGGATCTACCGACTACTGACTTATAGAAGTATTTATTCGACTATATCTGTAATATAAAATATTATTTATATTCATTATTTTAAGAAAATAATAATAAATAAGTAAACGTATACTTACTGTATTCATTTGCTGTACGTAATAAATATAAGTTACAATAGTCTATATCAGTAAAATTATGCGTAAAGTCTTTCTACACATAATAAATATTTACATATACATAATATTGGTATTGAATATGTTCTGTATTGTTAGGCATTTCGTACTATTATCAAGAAAATCTTTGGAACGTACTTAAATCATAACCAATCGTAATACCCATTCAACTGCGCAGTGTTTTGACAACTTTATTGTTATCAGGTAAAACAACATTATATGGCTGTATTTACTTACGTGACCTAAGTATATCTTACGTGATCAAACTATATAAAATTTATATTTGTTATTTCTCTCTACTTAATAACAAGGACTTATATTTTGTATGCATATAAATGCATTTTTTTTATTTTTCATTTACATAAAGGTATTTCAGTACTTATTCAAAGCTTTTATTCACAACTTGCTTTTTTTAATCTTTTTCTCATTTTGTACTTGGCTTTAATTATTACAACATAACATTCACTGTAACTTAGTTCTACTTATACATACGTATAAATGCATTTTGCTTATATTCAGATGTTGTCTAGATTATTTTATCTCACATGAGACATTACGTCATGATCTTTTATAGCACCTCAAATTTACATCTGTATAATCTATCCTTTATATCACCTTCAGACGTGACTATTTTTGTCCATTTTTGTACCGTATCCTTCGTTCGTGAGTTTTTTTTTATTTATTTTTTTATTACTATTACAAACTAAGGCAAGGTATGGTTTTATTTTGTTAAAATGCCATTGGTTGGTTGGTAGTTTTATTTGCATTGTCTTTCCTTCTCTTAAAATCTGTCTAAATTATCTGCCTGCCCTGCAACGTACATTCTATTTCTGGTTCTGTTTGGCATACAAAGTAAATCTGTCGGCCGATTAGTCGACAGTATACTGTTTATACGAAGCATATGCACGACTGGTCGACCTACACCTCGACTGTGACCACGCGTCCAGTGCGTGAATCAGCCGTGATAAAGCGAGACGAAACTACGGAGAAAGAGATGAAATGAAAACATGAAACTGGGATACTGCTTGTTTGCCGTGCTTTTGATTCGTTATTTGCACAGGTTATTTGCTATCCCATTTCTGAGGGATCTCAGAATATCATCGACGTAATACAATGTCGTTAGATGGACGATCGATTACATTAGTAGATCACTAAATAATACTATACACTATGTAATATAATCCGAGTAGTAAAATAAAATAAGTAGCTATATTTTATTTACATACCATGTTTTTTTTCTCTTATCTAGTTAGTTCGAAATAAATTATTTTTGATTTGTCTGAAATTCTAGTGAATTAATTACCAACAAGATTTGCCAGAATGTATTGTTCGAGTCATATCAAACGTCCTCTAAATAAATTTCAGCACGTCGTAAATGAAACATTGTCTTCTTGATCACGTTCATCAAAGTAAAGTTAACCTTCATGGTTCAAAAGAAAGATTTCAAAACCATGCCTATTTAAAAAAAAAATGGTGCTTAAAGCCTTCTAGGAATCCAAAATGTTTGCAGATAATACCTCCCTAACAGACAGACCGATTCTCCTACAAGCACTTGATTAAGACTATTAATTAAAGAGTTATTTATTTTAGGTATTCTGAACTGAAAGGATGTTTTCTATGTAAAAATAATTAGGAAATGTTTACACTTCTAGCGGATGTTATCAGGCAGTGACACAACAGACGCCTTTGTTTGTTCTCTTTTCATATATTTTTTATCTATACAATATTTTAATAGCTACTGCGATTCCTGTACTGCAATGTGCTGTGCAGTTTTTTATTATATGATGATCTTATACTTTATTGTTTAATGTTATGAAAAGGTTTACTATCAAAAAAGGGTTAAATGTGCTATGTATTAAGTATATCCTTGGTATTACATTAGCTTTGATTTCGACAAGAATAAAATATTTTTCTAACCTCTTCCATGCCCTCACGACTCGGTCACGAAAGGAGCTTGCCAACTTTTCACGGGTTTTTCACGTCAGATCGACTTGAAAGCTTCATGCAGCTTTAGGGTCCCAGTTTCCAGTGCCAGGTTATTGACCTGCGAAGATTCCTCTAGCGGTTAGCTTTGTAAACAGCATTTTATGAATTACAATAATATCACAATTGACAAATATTACTTGATATTGCAAAACATAATTTGTCACATAACAAAAGTATAGACATTTTATCTCTTTTTTGTTATTGCCATAACATTAATTTATGTTCGTAAGTACGGATCTAGAGAGCAATATTTTCTAAATGATTTTCAAACTTGACCAAGGCGGGTTTTTAGTACAGACAATAATTACTTTCACATTCTCCTTTGTTTTGGACCGAAAATAGAGACGACAGCTTTCACGTCTTTCCGTGATTTGGATCTTGCTTCGTTTTGGTACCTAATGTTTTCAAATAAACATGTCTGTCGTCGTGTGTTCTTTTATATTTTGGCAATAATTTATTATTGAGCGTATGTGATAGTCACACTTGATTTTCATGTTCAGTCTTGATCATCTTTTTCTACATGATAGCTTCCACGTTTTGTGAATACTAATTGTATATTTTTTCCCAGAATTGTACTGCAAATCTCATTGTCCCGTTATAATGACATCAAGTTTCACCCGAAACTCACATAAATTACGCACCTATCCACCATGTAATCATGTCATTACAGGTCAAGCAATTTGAAGCCTTCAATTAACAAATTATGCTTTCCTTGTACTTTATTATATCGTGCTCGTGAAATCGCCTCGGGATTGAGAAGACTTTTAAAATAAATTATTTCTTTTGGTGGCATTATTTTGCAATTATTTCTATTAGCACGCGAGTGGGCAAACCGCATGAGACTATGGCTTTAAAAACTGGCTCGGTAGATAAATGTACCTAACATTTATCTAGTTATGATGTCATTAGGTACTTTTAAGATTTAAATATATAGAGATACATAGGTACTTCAAAAGCATCTTAGATGCTTTTGAAATTAAAACTGTATAACACAATAAATATATGTATATACATGTATATATATACTTATATGTGTATATATTTTAAGCTAACTCGTCATATTCATCATACTGCCTCATTAAAAAGTTTATTGAACAATGGGTTCAAAAAGTTCAGCTTAGCTAGGTATTAAAATCCAAAGCTGACGTCACAGTTAGCAGCATCTAATTATTTACCAAGCTACTTTTATATGGTGCACTCTTATCCATCGCCTATACGTATATAATATTTGTTACAAATAGAGAATAGCAAAGTATAATTATTTAAAGTGGAGAAACCGTGTCCAGCACGCGGTGATTGCTTTGCTTCTGGGCTCAGCCACGATCGTGTAAAGATGGGCTAGGACAATCAAATAGCTAAATCATTTATTAGAAGCGTAATTTATATGTATAATATTATGTAAAGTAGTTGCTGCATCAAAAATTTAAGCAAAAACTCATTAAGTATTGTGCACACCAGAAAAGTAAAACAGAAATAGGACAACTATTTTGTATGTCGAGAACTCGAGCCATAGAAACGAGTGCCATTGTATGTAATTGCAATTATTATTTATGACGATTAATATAAAATTATAATAACATAACGATAAGAAGATTATAACGACCAATGTAGGACCAGCAACCAGACGAATTAAAGGATTTTGGGAACAGGAAAGTACATAAGGATTCAGCACAAAACAAGGTTATCGTTATCACAAAGATTAAAGGATTAGAAGAGGATTTTACTGAGATAAAGGAAAGAGGTTATCTAGAGATACTGGTAAATAGAAGTAAATTTATTTTAAGAAAACTATATTATATTATTACATATATTAGATCATCTATGTTACTCAGATTATCATAATAATGCTTACGTTAATTTTACTTAGACACAGAAATGTTATGAATTACTTATTTATGACACAAATCGATCACTTGCTTAACATGCAGTAATTAGTAATTTTTATGTTGAAATATTTATAACTGCTATATTAATGCAACGCTCTTTCAGGATCTCGACTTGTCAAGTGATTTAACGAGACATAAATATAATGTTTATATTTTTATCTTAATGGCTCATTAACTAATATCTACAATTGACATAGGATACTTGTTTGAAAGAATAACATATTACCTACATAGTAAAGTGTATATCCGATGTCACTATCTCATGATATCGTGTTGCTATCACGACACATGCGGGACAAATATTTGTCATTTGATCCGACTGTTGATGATAAAGTCATGGATATGCCACATAAAGTTGTTATTGTGTTGGATACCTATGTATATAATATAATATTATGCTATATAATATATTAACGTCACAAAATAATTATTATATTTTTGTCCACAGTAATTATATAAGTATAAAAGTTATATATAATGTATTAAAAGGTCTTATCGGGTCATAATAATTTAAATTTCAGTTGTTTCTTCGTGTTTTATTTATTGTAAATGATCGGGCTGTTTCATCGTCTCAAAGTCCGAAGTAAGCTACTCGTCGGTCAAAGTGGCAAGTGAATGTAGTACGAATGTGAATATGTCAAGAGTAGCGCTATACGTAACATAAACTGAACAAAAACAAAAGTAACTTGAGACTTTTACTCGCCTATTAGCACTAAGTAATTAAAAAGTATCTAATCAGCACTTTACTTTGAGAATTGAGAGGCCCGGGCTTTTAAAATAATAAAAGCATAACCCCGGGATTCTGAAACGTTTGTTAACTTTGACGACAGATTAAGTCTATTGCTCTTTGTTATTTGCTTCGTGCCAGACAAAGACAGCATTAGAATTAATCTGTCGTTAAAGTTAACAAACGTTTCTGATCCCGAGGTTACATGCAGACAGACAATGCCTAAATATAATTATTGCGAATAATATTAGCACGTATTGTTTATTTCAGTAGAAATTATCAAATGAAGCGACACGTCACTATTTCTTAAGAGATCAAAACATTCTTGTAGATAGTGCTTTAAAAATTATAGGTTCTGTGACATACTTTCTCCTTTTAACTTATTACTAACTAGATGTAAAAGTTAATAGGTAGGTTCGTATAGATGTAACTTGCTTCAATCATTTATTTTATAACTGATTCCAATAATATAATAATTATTATATTCTTTATTATTTTGTAAGAACTCAGTACGACTACGAGAACGGGCATAGGTAATTAAGTCGCAATATTCCACACATTTATCAGGCTAGTATGAGTTACCTACTAAAGCTTAGGTTGCAAAAAAATTGCGAGAGATTAAATCTGTAATACCCTGGGAGAATTTTTCCTGTTCTTTTGTAATTTTTTTTTATGTATATGAATTTTGCTGATAAAACCATATTATATTATTGTTCTACGAACAGTAGACATCGCGAGCACCAACTTTTTGGCAATTTCTCTTCGCGACCATTACCTTGATTACCTCTTGACTAGTCTAGACCGATTTTGGTAAATATTCGAAATTATTGTTTAGAATTGAGTACCAAATGTTTCTGCCAAGTATTATCAAAATTGGCCGGTAAATGGTGCTGCAGCAAAATTCCCCCCGTTTTGGGGAAAATACCTCTCCTACCAAAAATCGCCGACGACGCAAAAAAATATTAAATTGTAGAATCCTGTACTCCAAGTTTCGTCAAGATTCGTTGGAAAATACGATCTGTACGCGGGACCAACATACGGACAGATGACAGCAACTTGTGCCAATTGTTGCAAAGACTAGCTTCGTTCACTAGGTCGATGTAAAAAAAAAACAACTACCAGACTACCCCACATGTCATTGACCATACTATTGTTGGCCGATATCATTTAAAAAAAAAATGAAATTCAGTTGTTTTTTCGATTGTTCCAGCTTTGTGAGAAGCTTGAGATCGGCGCTGAAGCGGACTACTTCGGGCTCCACGTGACCTCTGGGTCAGGGCCAGGGAGATGGCTCAACCTGCGGAACCCTCTCGACCCTCACCGCATCCCTGGCGGTCGCCTCGACCTCCGTGTCAAGTTCTGGGTCCCGCCTCATCTCCTCATCAACGAACCCACCCGCCACCAGTTCTACCTCCACGCTAAGCTCGATCTCACTGAAGGCAGGCTGGTGGTGGCAGACCTTGAAGTGGCCAGGAAAATTGTAGCTTACATCGCTCAAGCCGAGACCGGAGACTGTGATCCAGAACTACCTCCCATTCACATTTATGAAGAATGCGAAAAAATTGGACCTCAAGGCGAAAAACCTGAAGACCATGTGGACAAAATTATTGATTATCACTGTGAAATAATCGGAATGAGGGGATCGCAAGCCGAGTACAGACTTCTCAAAGAGATTTCTAATCTGGAATCTTTTGGAGAGGAGCTTTTTTTCTGCAAACCTGTGACACAGAGCAACAATGCCCACAATCTCTACAGTCACCTGCTGTACCATAGGCAGCAGGTGGAGGAGCCTCTAGCTAGAGACGAGCAGGAAATCGACGGTGGAGCAACTGTGGGATGCTTAACGAGCGGACAGAGCGGTGGAGGCTGTGGTTGCAGACTTAGCACATCTGTTGGCGTCGGGCCTCACGGCATCGTCGTCTATAGGCCAGCCTGCAATGGAGACCAAGACATCGGCGTTGAGAAGCAAAGGTTAGTTTCATGGAGTAACTCTTCATTGCTATTTATCTTATCTATTTGCCATCGTTAGAGGCCCGCACAGAACTGTTACGTGGGTTTGTACTTACTGATTCGTGTCACGTAGTTCCTGCAGATATTCTATTGATTGATTGATATTCTAGTCATTAACTGTGTTTTCAGCGCCTAATAATAACTAGGGCCTAACAATGGAATCCAGTGTCACGTAAACGGTCAAAGTACATTCGTTAAGTTTCCTTGTTGTTTACCGCATCGTACCCTACTTCGAAAAAGCTAACATTATTGTTTCATTAAAATATACTTAAATGATTAGGTAGCTCACCTACTCAAATAACAGTGGTAATAACCACACTAATGAGCTAATTATTATCTTCAAATAATATCAATAAACTTAATTTGAAATAAAATAATCTGAGCAAATATATACTCAAAACCCTACGAATTAATCAGGTTAAATTAATTACTGTGCCCTTTAAACGTCATCGTTTGCTTACGTTCATTTTTAAAAGGATACAATATGACATTTTGTTACTAGGTGTAATGTTTTTAACATTTTCATCTATTTATCATTTAACTAAGCCTTAACCTGCTTTTATTATCTTTTTATTTCAACTCTTTTTATCTTGCTGGAGGCAAACAATTTATTCGTAGTCTAGAGGCGCTCTTTATTTTGCGCCCTGAAAACTATCTGAGCATAATTTTTTTCGTGAAGCTGAATAATTATTTTGCTTAAAAATAATGTCCTTTGTCTTTTTTCATCTTTTTGGGGTGCATGTATTTATGTAAGTTTGTAAATATGTAAGTATGGAGGTACCTATGTTTGTGTGATCCTATATTATTACCTTCTATAGCCTAAACGGCTTGACCGATATTGACGAGTGACGTGTCACTAGATTCCTTTTTATGGGTTGGGTATCATAGGCTACATTATTCAGTCGAGTTTATTTATTTCTTTTATAATTAAAAAAAAATAAAAAATTATAACTTGATTGGGATTTGGAAGCGTTGTTTACTAGTAGATTAATCAATATTGTCACCAGCCTGACACATTGAATGGGTTGGGTCCACTGCTGTTCACTTAGCATAATAATCTACTGTCGTTATTTTTAGGCCGGATTGCAAATGTGGTGAAAATATTGATTTTTCTGATTTAGTAATAATTTTACTGATACGTCATTTATATTGTTAGTTAGCTTCGGATATTGAACCGAAAACGACAGATTTACATAAAATATGGAATCAGTAACTACATACGTTCTGCATAATTTTACGGTTATTCTTTTACACAGGGTTATAAGGAAAGGGCATGCTAAGCCTGAAAGGGCCCATAGTGCTCATCATTATAAACAAATTTTTGTATGGGACCAACCCTAAAATCTAGAAAATAAAAACAGCTGTTCTATAGAAAAACTGTCAATGACACTCGACAAAATGTATGGCACAATGGTTTTTTTTCTCGATTTCAGGTTGGTCCCATAGTAAAAGTTGTTCATAATCATGAGTACTACGAGCCCCTTACGGTTTAGCATACCCTTTTCCTATAACCCTGTATTGTTATTCTAAATGTTTATACCTGATTTTCGCTTCGTAGCACCCAAATCATCTTCAATTCATAAAACAGCTTGTTTGTGATTTTACTTTTGAGGAAAAGTAGACGTAGAAGTTCTGCTACAATTTTTACAGATATAAACATTTTTAATACAACTTATACATCATGTGCTCTCTATATCTTCCACTCATCTTTAAAAATGCCTTTGTCTTCATCCCACATTATCTTTTAATTCCAGCATCCCATACACGGCGATCCACCGGGCGCAGTCCGTCCGGCGCATATTCCAAATGTCTTACGTCACCGGGGAAGGCAACGAAGCCACTTTACACGTCAAGATGGCTACATCTGGCCAGGCTGCGGCCTTGTACAGAGCTGTGACGGAGAAACACGCCTTCTACTGCTGCGAGACTGTTAGGAGCGACGTCACCGAGCAGTTCATCAGGGACTTGAAGGTGTGTTCATATATTCGTTTTTTTTACTTCGGATTAGGCTTTCGTTTGACCACTATCTCACCTGATGGAAAGGGACGATGCGGCCGAAGATGTAGCACGTCTGTCTAGGAAGTACGTACCTATTCACACCTTAGACCACTTTTCTACTTAGAATTATCTGTTGCTATCAGTTCAGCCTTGAGCCTAAACTTAAAAGATAAGTCATATTTTTAGTGCTCCCACTATTATATATAGCTACTAGCTTGTTAGCACGGCTTTGCTCGCATAGGCGACAGTAACTTAAACACTTCACTATATAGATTAATTTAAAAAAAAATACCTTAGTTACAATACATACTTAAGTAATTATATGTATACTTGTATATAAGTAATTATATGTATACTTGTATATAAGTAATTATATGTATACTTGTGTAAAATCTAAAATTGCTTAATTTTTTTTTCCTCATGTAAAGACATCGTTCTCCTTATTATTTTATGATTTTATAACTATTAATAATGTTCACGGATCGCAGAACATATAATAACACTATGGTTACAAATTAGTGTCTCTTCGACTTCGAAGTTATATTTAGTAGTACGTTATACCTACAATTATTATCGAATGTGGCACAAATATCTAATTTATTACAGTATGAGCGTTATAAGTACTTATGTCATTCGAAAACAAACCTCCTCTTGCGTTTAGTCCAGAAATGTTGCGTAACAACACCTACCTACATACTCGTAGTTTCCTACTTTATAAACAACTGCGCCATTCTGAGTTTGAATTAATACATAATTTTAGGACTGCTACAATGAGGTTTTAGTAAAATATCATTGACTGCACTGCTCTAATGCGTCACTCAATTTTTGCCAAAATGATTAAAATAGTATTACTTACCAGCTATTAAATGGCGGTGGTAAGTACAGCATTATGATTATTGTGGAATAAAAAAAAAAAAAAAAATATATATTTACTGAAATATCTACCTACCTATAATAAATAACCAAAAAAATATAATTCTTTTATCGCTCAACTTCCTTACCTTAATGTTAGTGTAATTCCGTATTTTTTTATGAAGGTGTAATTATAATTAGTTACCTAAGTCCAAAGTCCACGCGACTTGTTTTCCCGGTTTGTATTGTTATTTATTCTAATAATACATCTATTTCCCACCTAATGGCGTGGAATCTAATAAGTTATTTTTAAATTAATTAATGAGTACGTAGTATTATACAAAATAATTAAGTACCCACATTTTTATTTACTGAATAGATGGTTGCGATAAACAAAGTCGGTGCGTTGGTACTAGGATCAAGCTATAATCAATATTTTACAAGTCTTGACGATATAAATGAATTAGTGGTTTTGATTACGCTTTTTTTTGATACAATTTAGTTTTTAAGTTATTGTTGAACGCATGTGTCATATCTATCTACACAACGCCGTAACCTAAATATTCCACGGATGTACCTACCTACACTTTAAAAAAAAATGTGCTATTTTATTTTTCCACAATGTGGCAACATCGATTGCCGTCTGAATCCGTCCGCCATTTTGCTGCGCTCCACTTGGACTTTTCTAGTAGATTTTTATAGAAATAAAACCTAACTTCTAACCTGTGCTTCTAACCAAACTAATTTGGAACCTTCATCATTGAATAAGTTCTTTCTACGTTTGGAAGTAACGTTCGCGTTTTTAAAAAAAAAACTTGTCTATATGACAGACCAGTAGCGATGTGTCTGGACCATGTCTGGACTTCGATTAGCTATATAATTATCACAGAATTCTCCTTATAAATAAGTCTTTGATTTGATTGATTATGTACACTTAATCAAAGTCTAGTCCAAACACATCGCCGCAGTCGTAACTATACTATTTTATTTTACTAACTCCGTAGTTCCATGAAGTAATGTTGCCTTATTTGGTCGGTCCCCAGGGCACCATAGCTTCGATCTTCAACGACTCGTCGACGCTGGGCCGGCGCTACGTGTTCGACATCCGGCGCACGTGCCGCGAGGTGCACGACCGCGCGCGCCGCGCCGCGCACCGCGCGGGACACGAGCCGCGCGCGAGGCGGGACTCCGGGACGGAACGCAAGGTGAGCATCGCATCTGACTACAACTCGACTTGCCTTCAGAACTGGCCGAACATTAAATAGGATCGCCTTTATCCATTGGTTGCACTGTTGTTCAACAACTGTTGTTGTACTTTGAAGCGCTTGATCCTTAGGTACCGGAAATGGCATTTCAAGCAACTGAGATTTACCATGGTTCGAAACTTCGGATGGGACACAAGACTGAAGCTCTTAGATTTTTGTTCTAGAACAGCCGCTCCAAAAGCATTTATGAATAAGTATATACTGACGTCGAATCTGTTGTACCATTTTCAAAATTAAACAAAATTTGACAGCTCTAAAATTGTTGCCGTCCTTTTCATACATGTTGAAAATAAAAAGAGACGCTGATAATTTTAGTCCTGTCAGATTGGTTTACTTTAGTTAGTAGTACAACCGAATCGACATCATTATTTATAGAATGAAACTGGAAAACATGGCGCCATATTAAATAGCATTTATATTCTGCGCGATAAAGAAATTTTCAAGACATTACGCCCTTGTTAGTTATAGTCATAGTGCCAAGAGTCAAGTCAAAGCCACGCAAACGCCTCCAATGTACCTTCTACGAAGGTATCTAAATCTATGCGTGTGTCAATAGAGATGATCTGTTTGAAAAGCTCACTCGGTGATTTAAATTATGTTAACTTAAGTTTAGAAATAACAATAAGTAGAACCACTTATGAATACAGCACATGTGCAAGATATGCGTAGTTGAATTCTTGTCGCGCACCTACATACCTATTCTGCTTTCCATAACTTTGCATTTTGTTGTCACAGCTGCAATATGTAGTAATTTACAAATAAATGAATAGAATGTTATATTATTGTTTATATGATTCAACTCAGTTAAGATTATTTCGTACTATTTCCTTATAGTTTTACTTGTAATACTGGAAAAGCTTCATTTCTAGTCCGGAAATGGGTAGGATTCAGACACGTTTTTTGTTTACAATATACAATGCTACAATTCTGACATTTCATTTTTATGTGATTGCATTCACGAGTATAATTTGAATATCTGCATAAAATTTAGCACTAAGCTTCCTATAAGTATATCATTAGATTCTTCTAGTGAAGGTAGGCTAGCCTGAGGTACCCACCTAAATCTCAGTTTTATATTAGTGTCATCTCTAAACGGTTTTGCTCTTGATATAGAAAAAAACATTGAGTCGACCCCGGTCTCGCCACATTGCT
Source organism: Apocheima hispidaria (assembly GCA_947579745.1). NCBI lineage: Eukaryota > Metazoa > Arthropoda > Insecta > Lepidoptera > Geometridae > Apocheima > Apocheima hispidaria. Next base: position 15,135,292 of record OX388155.1, on the reverse strand, counting down.
TCATCTCGCTCCCTACAGTACAGCCTGTTGAAATTAAAAATGCTAAGTAATTTACCAAATTGAGAGGTTTATGAGTTAACGTTTCTTAATGATGGTGCTTGTTATCCTCAGGAGTCCCGATCACGGTCTCTCAGCAGCGGCGGCTCGAGGCCGGGCGAGGCGCTCGCGTGCCGCGTCTGCATGGACAGCGGGATGGACACGCTGTTCTTGCCGTGCCGCCACGTGGTCTGCTGCCAGGAGTGCGCTCCTAGGTCAATATATACAAAAATCATGAATATGAATATAGTGTTTGTAAATATCTGTAAATTCTTAGGCTTAGGAAGTTTCCTCAACTCTAGATAGCGTATAGGCAGGTTGTGGTCACGCCCAAGCCCATTTTGATTTTTTGTTTATACTTTACAAATTTGTACAATAGGTTCCATGCGTGGCTCTGTGAGGACCGGTCAGTATCCACTAAAGCAAAGCTGACCAGAGTTGTTAAATGCGGATCAATGCACAAAGTGCACAAAACATCGTTTCACTAGTGCGCGGTGGCTTACCGAATTTGTCAGTAACACTAGTCGTCCGTCTTTCGGAGACATTGTGTTAAAAATTACCAGTAAAAAGTCCCAGCTGAAACTGCGGAGCATATAAACAGTTATAAAAAAAATATATTTTTGTATTTTGCGTTGATATTTGTTTAATGATATAACACTAATGACGTTATTTTTGTTACAGATGCAATCGCTGTCCGCTCTGCCGATGCGAGATAGAAAAGCGCATGCACATTTTCCTTCCGGTTGAATACGAGAAAAATAACGGCGTCATCATAAAGTGAAACTACCCGCACCTCGATCGCGGAATCCGATTGAACTGAACTAAGACAGTTGACATGAATGAATGAAACTGCAGTTTTGATTCCAGAACGGAACGAATGAAACTGTCACGCTTTCATTATGGCATGTGAAGTTTGAAGATTAACTTTATGACGTGCCAAAATTGGGCAAGGCGCTAAGTGCTTGATAATTTTTCACCTTTAAATAATTTTGATTGGAAGACTATTATTAAAAAAGGGTCTTGAGGGAAAATCTGCTGACTTTGTGACCATTAGTGGCCTTATGTGTGCGTGTCTAGTCATAGTAAAAACTTCGATAAAGTGCATTTCTTATATTAACTTCTAAAAAACTAAAGTAGGTTATCTGGTATATATTTTCCTGACTGCCTAAGAAGGAGGGTTACGTTTTTTAACGCTAGTGGATTTATAAAAATTATACTAAACATTTAAACCTGAGATATGAAAACCTTCGTTTTAGAAGGCAGTAGGCTAGTTTATTGTGATATTGTAATTACCTATCCTTTATTTTCATACATTATAATTTAAAAAAAAATGAATTCTGCATTTTGTCCTAAAGCTAAGTTATTAGTATTACTTGTCGATCACTGCTATAGAACGCAATTACTTCCTTAAATACTGTATTTTTTCTTTGATTTATTTCATAGCCCTAATCAACTCAATTACTTAAGTTATGTGTAAATTATAAGGTACATTAAAATTGTAAGACCCGTGGTCTATAAGAGTATGTCAATTAAGTAACAAAATATTACCTGCCTGAGAAAAAAGTAAAAATTAAATTTAATAAAAATTAAACTCAAAAAATTAACTCAACCGTTGTTTCCTTTGTCCTAATTTTGGAATCCTAAATAGGTAGGTACACGTCATAAAATGTATGTAAAGCCTATCCTGATAGTTGAAGAGTCAACGGTCTAAAATAAATATGACTTCAGAGAAAAACACTGGACCAAGTATTTGGTTGAAGGCATTATACTCGGATGTTGTTGGCACCAAGTGGAGCGCACCTCATTTAAGCTATGGTCTCTGGCTATCGACCATTTGGATCCATGCGCGTTCGTGAATATGCACGAGTGTTGGATTGGTGAACAGTAAACTGTCGTGAAACGTGACTTTTCGTGTTGTTCCAAAACTCGATAGAAACATCTGTGTTTGACCTCTTTATCCTTGTAATAATTATGAGAATCCGGTCAAAGCCCCTTGGCCGGATTTGCTCATATTCGAAGTCTAATTTGATAATTGTGTATTGAAATCACATGACTTATATAATATAGGTACTTGTTAACAAAATAACATGAAGACCAAGTTATCGTCGCACAAATATAGGTAAACACAAACATACAACTACCGATTCGCTGCTCCCTTAGACTATGAGGTCTTCGCTTGGCTCGGTCAATAAAACTTGTCCAAACCCAACTAACCGGTCGCCAGCTCATACCCATTACCCCGCTCAGCCCTCACATAGAAATATTACGTGCAAAATAGCAAAAGCTTGTCAATTAGGTCGCTTAGCTTGGTTAGCTATTCGAGTTGGCAAATCCTAGGCGGGAGTTGCATGAATTACTTTTGAGCCGCCGCCGTATCAAAAAATTGATCTCGAAATAATTGGTCAAAGAGTATGTAATACTATTGGACAAATTGCCCAGCTTACTTGCTATGGCTACTCATATTTTTGTACATAATGAGGAAATTTACAAAAAAAAAAACTTGGTAATAAAAGTACCCAATAGATGGCGTGGGATGTACCTTGAGATTTTGCTGACACTGACAGGACATGAAAGAGAAAAAAATTTACGTGTGCCTCTTTTTCTCGTGTTTTTTTGGCTCCACATGTGTATTTAGACAATTTCAAGTAATGTAACTATGTATTTGAGTTCATTTGAAATATTACAATAGTTGACACTGGCTAAATACACAAGGTGTGGAGCCAAAATTTACGATTTAAGAAATAAACATAAAATATTTTGGCAGAAATGACAATGAAAGGTGAAACGATAGGACTACTACGCAATCTAGTTAGTATTTTAGAACTATTTTTTTTTGAAAACGCCTCACTGTGGCTGTATATGGCCTGACCTGACATCGTGCGAAAGGGACAGCTAGACTTGAATTTCACGGGAGTAAAAGAATCAAACTATTAAGGTTATAGCTTCTCTCTTTCGCTCCCCTAGTAACTCATATGTAGCCATCTCTTTCACACGATGTCAGGTCAGGCCATGTAGCGAGGCCTTTATGATTAGATTTTAGCTAGATTGTCTATGGTATTTTCGATGTTGCCATAATTGAAACGACGACACAATCGTGTGGAAGAAGAGGCCACAACGTAGCTTTTTCACGGAGACCTCGAATGAGGCGTTTTCACGGAGACGAATCGAAAAATAGGATAACTAATTTCAATGGACTTGATGTTGATATTTACTCCTTTTTAGGCAGTCGGGTTTTAAGTGGATATTAAGTAAACGACAAATATTTATTTTTCTTGAGATATAGTTCTACCTGACTTTATTTACTAGTCTAGTAGTTAGCAGTCTAGTAATACTTGCACACAAGATTACTGGAAAGATATTTTTTTTTATCCACCCTCGTGTTTTTTTATTCTACTTATTTTTTATTTTTTGTCAGGTCTATAGTAGCGAGGCCAATCCGTAGTGTAGTGTCTTGACGCAGAAATATCGCGTTAATAGTTTAGTTTTCAGTTTAGGTTACGCTAGTTTTGTACAAAATACTCTTTGTAAAGTTAAATAAATAAGATCCTCTGTTTCTATTGTACTAGACGCGATATTATGTATATGTCCGCAGTGTTCTCGAGTACAGTATATTTTATTATTGTCTCCGTATTACAGCAACAAATTGAAAAAAAACAAGCTGAACTTATTAAAAACCTAAATTATAGAACTCGTACATATAATTTAGATTATAACCCAAATTGTATCCGCCTTAAGCTTATGTCTTTAGAAGATAGGCGAAAAATGTTGGACATGATTTTACTGTATTATGTAGACGTATGAAGAAATGTTATTTAGAGGCACCGGCATTACTTTTGGCTATCAAATTTAATGTTCCTAATAATTGAACACGTCACACCAAACACTAATTAATCTTGTTGATTTAATGTTATTGTGATTTCCTATGAGATATTTACCATTTATGTTACATGTATACATATTTATATTATTATGTTTGCAGTGAAATATATATTATACACAATATATAAATTTATAAATATGTATAATTGTATTTATACATTTATTAATTTTACTTGAGTTTATGAGATATGATAATTGTGATAAACTTCGAGGCCACTCCAAGGGATATAATAAAAATAAATAAATATTGCAGCAGAAAGACAATAGAGATTGATTATTAAAGCCAGAAATCCATGACATACAGAGTGCAGAATTGCAGATAAAAAGACAGCAATATGGTTCCGGTCTAGCCTTTGGGTTCGGAACCCTAAAACGTATAGGGTAGGTGGCCGCAATTACCCTAGAAAACTATCAGGCAGGACTGCAGGAGTTATAATTTCAGTGCTTGCAATACCGTCCCCCCCGTTCGGACGAACGCAAGATGGCTGCCAATTTATGTGAACGCAAGTAGCAAGGACAAGTAGAAAAGTGATATCCTTTTGTGATATTTCGTTTTACATTTGTGATAAAAACTTTTGTAACAGATTGCCTGTTTAGTGTTTGGTGTTGTTTACAGTTTTTGTGTAATATATTATGAGTTATTAATGGTTACAAAGTAGTTTGTGCAATCGTACTTCCGATGGATAAAAAATGTTCTCTGTTGAATTGTGATTATTTATGCAGTGATACGTGTTTCTGGATCGCTATGATGCTCGTTGTTGGATGATACTTGTTGTTATACGTGAGTACAGCTATGTTATTGCATTTCTAAAGTTAGTAGGTCAGAAGTTGTGTTAGAAAAATTTCAACACTTCGTAACCTAAATGACTATATTGAGGCTTGTAATAAATCTTGTGTGGAGATGTTATACGAAGCGCCGGGCGCCGGTACGCATCCCCGACGCAGCTGTTCGCTTCTCATAGCTAGATAGATAACGTTTTTCATACATTACTACGATAATACAAGCAGCTAACAAAACCATGTAAAACTCTGTTGAGGGATCGTTATCATCGTAACAGATGTTATATTTAACGTTCGTGGCAGCGGGCTACGATTACATTAACACATTGCACTGTGTTTGTTCAATAATCACTGTTTACGACACTTCAATATTTTTACATATGATATTCTTAGTTAAGAAAGTGAGCTTTGTGTTATGAGGCCCTGACAGGTGGCTATCGGCCTACAAAAACACCGATGTTATGAAAAATTTTTTGCACTTCACAATGTATAAAAAGCGAATACGAATCATAACTTTAAAAACAAACTTTTAAAATAGGTGCATCAACAAATAAACTAACCATTTAACTTTGCATCATTAAGACTAAAGTATGCCGCCGTCTCGTCCATACAAAAAGCGTAGTCTGATACCCACCCCTAAACATTATCTGATTTCAATGTTTGTTTTTAAGTATATGTTATCTACACCGTTTTTTTTTTAATTTCGCAATATTTTCGTTGTTATAGGTACTCTTAACAATTTTTTGCATCGACAATAAGACGAAGAGCAGTAGTTGTTGTTAGAAAACTTTTTTTTTTTTTAAATCAGAACTTTTTGGCATAGAATATAGTTTATCCAAGCCATTGACACCAATAACAAAAGATTTTGTTAAGATTTAGGGGGTGATAACAGAGCATCCAAAAGGCTAATTTCATCAAAAGTTTAGTATGAGTAATAGAGTGACAGCTATACAATTTCAAATATTGAATGCGCCAAAACCTAGCGGAAGGACTATTCTCTTAAGGCTTATATAGTTTTTTCATTAATGGCACCAACTCATGTTTTAAGTTTAGGATAACTCATGTTTAGGATAACAACAAAAATATCTTAACTCATTAATCTTACATTTAACCAACCATGATTTTATTTATTTATAGGTATTATATACGCACCAGTTTCCACAAAATAGCTGAGCACACTCGCACTGGTTAGGTAGACAGTACAATTCTGGTTTTTCCGGAACTACCCTTGTTTTAGAAGAGATAGAAGAAGAGTTCAAATTTACTAAAGCCCTAAAAAGTGTATTACTCGCGAAATCCTACTATACCCTAGACGAATTTTTGAGAGACAAAATAATTATGGAATAGATTGACCCGCTCCGCACGATATTGCCATACCCAATCAGGGTCATTATGATTTACCTATTTAAAATATGCTAGTTAAGATCTGCATGTATTCCACATAATGTTTGCAATAAATTAATTGAGTATTGAGTATTGAGTAGAACATAACAATAGGCGAACAGCATCTATAGGCTGATGTGACTATCAATGGCCGATATGTCTGTCAAGATTATCTTCTCCTTAAGGTGCAATGTTTCGCTCAGCGTGGCAAATTCAAATTTTCTTGCATTTTTTTGTCAATTATAGCTTAATTACTCATCGTGGGTTCATGAAAATCAAGAAGATCAAGAAATTACAGCTAAAATGATCACCTAGATAATATTTGTTTAGCTACGAATCTCAATAAGCAATATGGTTTTTGGTTTAGTGAGAAGTGTACTTGTAACTAGCTTTCACCTTGATTTTTTGTTTGGTGTAATTTCTTGATACAACCCATTTATTAGTGCAAAATTCCTTTTCATGAACCTTTGATGAGTATTTAAGTAAGTTGTATGACAAAAAACGCAAGAAAATTTGAATTTCTTTTTTTTTAAATGAAATTCTGTTCAAAGATCCTACTCAACAAAACCAAAGAAAATGTACACCAAGATAATAACCATCTCATATAAAAAAAAATCCCCCTGAAAAATCTGCTTAAAACTAGATGGTGCTTACGTATTTAGACAGCTAATATCCATACCGCTATAAAACCCGATCAAAATATGGTTAATATAGAAACATAGTATTAAGTAGTATATATTCGCTATTAAGTCTTACTTCAAATTAGATTGCAATATATGACGTAAAAAATATGTTTCCAGAAATAATGTTTTGAGCGCCATCTCTTGAGAACCTAGCGACTTTTGCAATTTAAATATAAAATTAATAATAAGTAATTCCTGAAATTATTACTTAATGCAAAAATATTCATAACAAGTCGCGTTTTATCTCTGTACCATTACGAATGGGTTACTAGGGCTTCTATTTTAAGTCAAGGCGACACCTACTATGAGGAAGGCGACACCTACTATGAAATTTAAAAAGTGTCACAATATCCCACTTGAAATTAAAGAAATGATCCATGAAAAAAGGAAGCTTCGAAGAATATGGCAGCAAAGTCGCCTGTAGCAGACAAGAAACGTCTGAGTGATGCGTCTAACACCCTCAGAAAAACGCTACAAGAATGGCGTGATACAACACTGTGTTCAAAATTAGAATCGCTAACAGCGACTGCCGCCATAAATTATTCACTCTGGAAGTTTACCAAAAACATGAACCGACCCCAAACCACGAAACCTCCTCTCAAAACTGACGTTTGGGTAAGAACGGCGCAAGAGAAAGCTGATGTCTTCGCGGCTCATCTCTCAAAAGTATTTACTCCAAACGAGTCACAAGACCAAACTGAAGATGCGATCATCGACGAGGCACTAGGACAAGACTTTCAAATGGCCCCACCACCAAAACCAGCCTCAGTAAGAGAAGTGTGGAGAACAATCAATGAACTACAAGACAAAAAGGCACCCGGGTTTGACCTAATAACCAAAGAGATACTGAAAAACCTCCCAAGGAAAGCTATTGTGTTCCTCACAATGCTGTACAATGGAATACTTAGAGTCCAACACTTCCCCCAGTTATGGAAAATCTCGTCCATACTAATGATACACAAACCAGGGAAACCACCACATGAAGTTACCTCATACAGACCAATTAGCCTCCTTCCTATCATGTCAAAAGTTTTTGAAAAAATCCTACTAAGAAGACTAATCCCAATTTTAGAGGAAAACAAAGTGATACCTGATCACCAGTTTGGCTTTAGACAAAAACACTCTACAATAGAGCAGATACACCGTGTATATGAACATATAAGGAAAGCCCTTGAACAAAAAGAGTATTGTTCCTCCGCGTTCCTCGACATCCAGCAAGCGTTTGATAAAGTCTGGCACAAAGGATTACTATTCAAAATAAAGAAATACCTACCACACAGTTACTACCTTCTGCTGGAATCTTATCTATCAGACAGAATATTCTGGGTAAGGGAAGGGAACGCGACATCATCATTCTTTGAGATCAAAGCCGGAGTCCCCCAGGGATCAGTTCTAGGACCTATACTGTATACCATCAACACAGCAGATCTACCCCAAGTAGATAATGTTACCACAGCCACATTTGCCGACGACACGGCTATCCTCGCCAACAACGACAGCCCAGAAGAAGCATCTGCAACATTGCAAAAGGGTCTTGACGAAATTACAAACTGGCTTCGAAAATGGAGAATAAAAGTGAGCGCATCTAAATCTGTCCAGGTAACATTTACACTCAGAAAAGGGAATTGTCCACCAGTAAACCTAGAAGGAGTGACTCTGCCTCACCAAGACAAAGTTAAATACCTGGGACTTCACTTAGACCGTCGCCTGACCTGGAAAGATCACCTAAGAACTAAAAGAGAGGAACTCAAAATAAGATACTCGGGCTACTCTTGGTTGCTCGGCCGAAACAGCAAATTGTCAATAGACAATAAACTGCTCATATACAAAAGCGTACTCAAGCCAATATGGATGTATGGTATCCAATTGTGGGGAACCGCTTGCAACTCAAACATCTCAATAATCCAACGGATGCAGAACACTATATTGAGAACAATAAGCGAAGTGTCCTGGTACACAACTAATGCAGAAATTCACAGCAACCTAGAGATGACCACAGTCAAAGAAGAAATATCAAAATGTCACAAAAAATATAGGCACCGCCTACTACAACATCCCAATCAGTTGGCTGTGGAACTCACAGAGCAAGGATACAAACCCAGGCTGAAGAGAAAGCATGTGCTCAACAACTGACTACAAGTCACCCTAATCATTAAAGGAGATGTGCTCACTGGAGCGCACACTTACCCCGCCAAACCAGTCACACAAAAAATCTGCTTATAGTCCAACTGATCGCAGATATAGTAACAGAAAGAAAAAAAAAAAAAAAAAGTCAAGCAGAAATTGTGACGATCATGTAGCTGATTAAAGTACTAGCGACATCTTACATCGTTATCAGTACCATACCCCCAACACTCGACTAGATCTCCATACAAACGCCGCGTTCTAACTACCCATTACACAGACACTACACACATGTCATTGTTGTACACATGCAATTTTGTGTGTGAAGTCTAAGGTTGTCACTGTATGATTAGTGCGAGTGAGACAGTTGCGAAAGCTTTTGCAAACGCAAATCTTCTCATCTGATGTAAGAATAAGTAAAATCAAAGTTCTTTATTGGTAAACACAAGTTTATACATCAAAAACAATGTATAGTAACCTATACACAGATAATTAGGTAGTTCATACAACCATAGACAACACACTAACTAAAGTCAACTAAACTAATATAATTAATTTTATTATAATTATAAAATGTCAACTCGAGTTGACATCTGCCTTTTTAAATTCAATTATGTTATTTGAATAGTGTTAAGTACTTACACACCAAAATGTTACTTAATTTGAAAAAAATACAATGATAAAGTACCTTCTTGTCTAAAGAATGACAATTATTTAGTAAGTTAACAAAATATTATCTTTGGGAATTTATAAAAACTGTCCTTGTCACATTTACTTGACAAACAATAAACATATTAATAACACAGATAACGTAAACAGCACAAGAACACCCCTTTCTCAACCATAAAATAAAAACAAAACTGTCCTTGTAAGATAGTTGGTCTTCATGTTAATTTGTGTTTGGTTTGGATGTTTCTTACATATCAGGCAACCACTACTTAGGCAGAGGCTTCACTCAGTACAACTAGGGATTAAAGCATATAACTCTTTATCCTTTGAATGTTTCTCTCTCTGTCTGACATGTGAAGATTTTTTCTTCTCTCTCCCTTTATCTATCTCTGTCTCTCTCTCTCTCTCTCTCTCATTTAGAATTTTTCACAAACAGTCTAAAAAGTATCAGCACAATGAGAGATAAACAAATAATACAATATTTAGGCTGATGATGGTAATGATATTTGGAATATATACTCAGATGTTCCATTGTTTATTTAGAATTAAAATCCTTGGTTAGCTAGTTTAAGAATATTATTTGCTAACTTGAGATTTACTAAATTCCGACACTACAGCCTTTAACAAAAAAAAAGTTATTCTAATGACATTCACATGCCAAATTATAATACACAGGGTGGTTAAAACGGTGACGTCAATCCGAAAAATTTAGGTTTCTCATAACAAAGGCTTTACGAAAATACTCCATGTATGTTCTAGTTTTCGTAGTTTAGGAGTTATGTTTTTTTTATTTTCTTAAGGATTTTCCAAATTAACGGAAAAAAAAAATTCAAACTTTTTATGGGTGGATTGTCTATGGTGTTTTTCGGATACACTTTCGTCCCCACCTGTTCGAAAAAAAAAAATGGTTATGCAAAAAAAATACGAAATAACATTTTTTTTAATAAAAACAAAAAAAATGCAATTCACTGTAATTGAAACTCATTAAGTATGTGGTAACATTCAACGCTGCCTTAATGCCTTGAAAGCATTTTAATTGGGAACATAAAATTATAACTGTTGCTGGAAAAAATGTACTAAAAAAGTTTCTGTAATAACAAGTAACAGTACCAAAGATTTTGAAAACTATAGATTCAACATTTAACCAATAAAGATATACCTATTTAAATTGTGGACTGATTTACAATAATGATCATTCATAAACACCATCCATATTTATGCACATTCTGTTACGAATATTTTCTCAAATGTGTAACTGTAACTTGAGTAATGATGTGGCAGCTCGCATTATTTGTAAACACTGCATTTTGTTGTCGTTTGTGGCGTGTCGATGTTGAATCTTTGTACTGTTTGATCAAAGAACAGTACACACAAAACAGTACCTGTCTACTCTTCTACTTTCATTTGAAGTTGGAGAACAAAAACAGTACTTACTTGTTTAGTGATAATGGATGCTACTCTTGAGCAATATATTTTTTCTGTGACTTAAGGTAGACATGAGAGTGAGAGAGAAGATGATTGTACTAGAGCATATTTACCCAGGCATTTTTTTATTTGTTTTCTAATCTGTAAGATTAGATAATAGTACATTTTCACAGTGTTTTTCAAAGTGTGGGTCGCGAGCCCCTGCAGGGGGTCGCGAAGCCTCGACGAGGGGGTCGCGGACGGTCACGAAGCGTCAGTAAAAAAAAGTTTATTAAATATTATAAGTAATTTAGGAGATTTCTCCGTTTGATTTTTATTTGGGCAATTGAGGAAAACATCAACTCGCACAAGTAGGGAGTCGCAAATAGAATCAAACGCTTCGAAGCTTCTAGTGCGTAGTTCTGGCTATTCTGATTTTCTTTTTAACCAAAAGGTATCGAAATTGACAGATTTGAATTCAAAGAGCAACCCATGAAAAATATTGAAAAACACTGCAATAGCAAATAAAGATAGGTATAAGACAGTCCCCGTCCATAGATATAGTGTTAGTATAGTATAGTTCGTCAGGTACTATCAACTGACAGCTGCAGTGAATTTAAAATCCTTTATGAAAATATCTTATTTAGTATTATTGGCTGCATCTTGTTACATTTACTATGTATTGTAGAAAAAATAGCAAGGCAAATGAAAACAGGATTTTTACTCACATTTGCATAATTAACTGCAGCCATCAGTGTCAGTGATCATCCTTTAGCGAATAGACTATAATCAGAGTAGTGTAATAATCATTGTATAATATGGTTGATCATTCATTATACTGTCGTACATAATTATGATTCTGTCTTGTGTTCTTCCATGTGCTTCCTTGCCATTAGGGTTTGATAACCTCGAAAAGAAAAAAGGAAACCTTATAGAATCACTTCGTTGTCTGTCTGTCAAGGCCTTTTTTGTCAGGAATGCGTGCTGTGATCAAGTTGAAATTAATTTCAAATGCGTAGGTATAAAGTCTCTTGGAGCTATGTAAGAAAAAAAAAACAAGATTCTAAAAAAAAAAAAAAAAACGCATAATAAAAGAAAACGCCTTTTTTTAGGAATCAACGCACAGATCAAGCCGCTTATTATCATAAGTGACGTGAAATTTGGACCTAATATTCCTCAAATGGTTCTTCTTCTTCTTCTATTTTAAAATTTCACCTTTAAATGAGTTACTTAAATGGACCCCCAAAGTTTGTATAGAAATAAAAACTTTTTTGGTGCTACGCCAATGAAACTCGGTTGGTGTACTACATACAAAAAAATAAAGAAATGCGTCTCAGGATTTTCCGAAAGTCAACCCCTGAAGAGGTGAAATGGGGTTTTGAAGTTACTGTGCCCTATCCTAGCGAAGCCGGGCGGGCAAGCTCGCATTTTTTGACACTCGCAAATAGATAAAACCTATGGGGTTGACCTAGAATCATGAAATTTGGCAAGAAACAAGTTAAGTCTTACAAATTAAGTTACTTAATATGTAGTTTTTTTTTGCGATGACAAACTTACATTCTGTGGTTGGACGTAAGTATATCGATGTATGGGAAAACATTTTTCCTACTATAAAGTTAAGTTTGTCCTTCAGTCGGACTTGAATCTTTTCGTTAGAACAATGTTCGGTTTTTCTATCCTAACGAATTATTATAAATTCGAATGTAATTCTGTCGCTCTGTCTGGGTATTTCTCGTTGAAATGACGCGGCAAAAGCTGGGGGGTTTAGGCTAGCGAGCTTATACAGGCCAGTTAGATAAAAATAAAGGAAATAATCGAATTTGTACCAATTAAAAGTGAAATAAAAGTGCAAAAGATTACACAGCAGTTGGCAGTTCCAAATGTTCTGAAATTGTTTCCGGAGTTGCCCAGGCATGTAGGCACTTTACTAAGTACTTTTTTAACGATGCAGAACGATAACTGACTGCGTTTTTAATTTGGCATGACATACAAACATGAAGTATAATTCGGCTTGAAAGCCCTAGGAAGATGAAAATAGACTAAGTATTCTAAGTACGAGTTAAGTGAGTATTTTTACCGGACTGCCTAAGAAGGAGGTAAATGTTTTTAGGGTGTATGATATGTTTGTTTGTTACTATATTACCTCCTGTATTGTAGCGTGGGGTTTCTCTTTGTGCCCAGAGGTGTTTCTGCTGCCATTTAGAGCCAATAGCCGATAGGTCCTAAAATAAGTAAGTAACGTACGAGTTGTAATCGGCGATTATTTTTTACGGAGCCTCGTAATAGCGCCAGGTTCGTCTGCAGCTGCCCCCCCATTGTCCCCTACGATGTAGATTAGAAAACAAACGCAGAGGGATAATTTTCAGGAAGCGATTCGGATCAGGTGGTTCTCAGAGCAATATGCGCTTATAGGCATTTAATCCCCTAATTATAATGTCAGTTGAACCAAATTGACCATTGGAAAGAGAGGCAAGGGAGCAAATCGTCCGCAAATTCAAATGCCCTTAAAGCAAGTGCTCATCAATGAAAAATTTCATGAAGGCGGGACGTTTTCCCTTCATTAAATTGTTATGGCATTCTTAGTTTACCAAATAGTGATGATTTTTAGATTAGTTCCTGCGTCCCATCATGCCCTTTAAAAAGGTCTTCATCATGAAGACAACACATTAAGATCGGATTGGGCGTAAAAGTCAAAGTTATTTATTGGTAAATATTCATCTACCATATTATAATAAATAGCCTGTTGTATACAATACTATGCAAAAAGAAAAATAGTATGTGAAAAGATCTTCATGTTTCATGAAAGCGAAGTCCATTACCAGATAAGTTAGTTACATTACAAGGCCGTAGGTTGACGATGATTACAACATTTAGAGCAAATCCATTGACCGAGCGCAGCAAAGTTTTATACGTATATTTGTCCGACGATAACTTGAATGCCGTTGATCCGATCTTTATAGAAACTTGTAGTCAAATTGTTCATTTCAATAAGTACAATTTAAAATTTGAACATATTAGTAAATCAGTCAAGTTACAGTTGTGATGTTACAGGGGTCGCGAGGTACCAGTTCGAGGCGAACACAGTACTAGTGTTTATTCTGTGCCCAAGACAATTCGTAACTGTTTTGACTTCGAAAATCTAGTACATACTTACCTGACTAGTGATAGAGCTGCCAAAACTAAAAACATACAATCAGTAACCATCCCAAAATACCTACGTACCACAAACTCCCGCCACCCCTTCGGTTTATCATTCAATTAGTGTTTATCTAATCTAGGCCTTTCGATCGAAATTCGTTTCGCACGGCGCCCATGGGGCGTGGCACGCCGTGGCAGCCATGTGATAAATGAAGCCATGTTCAAACATCCTGTCGATTTGATTCACTACAACCTAGAGCAGCCATACTCCAAAGTGTGTTTGGAGGAAAGCCTCTGTTAGTTCCCATTAACTCTCTAACGGTTCAACGTATTTGGATACTCTTATTTGGTATGGAGGTAGCTTATACGCTGGATTAACACATACATAGGCCATTTTTTATCCCGAAAAATACATGGTTACGATGAAATCTCACAATCAAAAAACATTACCTTCTTGGGCAGTCTGGTAATAAGAGTAATTTCATGCGATTGACAAAAAAATAATCATCTGAACTTACACTCGTAGTATAGCGTAAATTGCAGAAATCGTTTAAAACTCATCGCTTCCGCCCCCTGACGGCGGTGTTTCCATTTTTAGTTAAAAAATAAGTACCTAGCTACACATACGTAAACGTAATACCGAACTGTTGTGTTGCTGATTTTGCTAGGACGGGAAATGTAATCCCTGGAAAGCTTAGACGGCAGAATATGACACGTAACCTTGGGTAGTTGCGACATCAAGTGGATTGTGATCCGGGTTTTATTAGAATAGCTGCTTCACGGATTAACCTGGGATTCTATGGGTTCACTGCTTTTAGAGGGACGAAAAATTTTCCGATGTCCATTCACACTCATACACTGATTCCTTCCAAAATTGTACCTTTATCAGTTCCCCTGTTTAGTCGTCAATATGTAACAAACAAACACACACGCCTTCGCAATTATAAAAATAAAATATACTTACTATCATTACGTCTGGCTTCACAAGGGCTCCAAAATCGAATGTTCGATATTGGTGAAAAGCGTAGGAAAATCTTTACCTGCCGTACTTACTTAGTTTCGGAGATATTTGTGCAACGACAGGTGTAATGATTCCAAACTCCTTTTTATAGCTTACTTTGTTGGCAAAGCCATATAACAGTGTAACCAGATCTGCGGACACATTACGCGGGGACAGCCTCCGTCTAACAAACTAGAGAGAAAGAGAGAACAACATATTTTCCTTTTGCTCGTTGGTCCGTAGTTCGTGGTTTTCAAGTATCTTACGAGATTACAATCTTTCTTGGCGTAAGACATTACGAGGTGGCGCTAAAACACAGCGTCTGATGTAACCGATAATTTTGTACTAGGTGGTTTCCGCAGAAAACCACCCTCCAGCAACCAACCTCATCGGCCAGTCATCCATCCGTATAATCCGGCACAGAATATACAGTAGTCGGTAGAGGCTGGTAGCGCAGTATAGGTGGTATAGTGTCCGGATAGAAGGCCGGTAGCGATGCGGTGCCGATGTAATGCGATGGCCGATTCATCACGCTGACACTGACGGATTAGCACCGATGTCGCAGATTAAATACTACTTACTGTACGACTGATGGGCACCGCTGGACGAATAGGATAAGCTTTATTGAAAAGCAAAGTAAACGAAATATTAAAATACAGGTGCTGATTCTATGCGCAATTTTCTAAACTGATCTGTGAAGTGAAGTGGTGTCTTCGTCACGTATTGAAATGAAAAGATACGCAAAATGTTTGCGCTATTAGAATAGTTATAGGAATTTATTCAAAGAATCGACACTATGATCCTATTAGAAAAACGAAATAGTTGTCATTAATTCTTAGTTTCCAAGTTTTTGAGTATTTTCTATTCTATCAAAGATCAACACTGTTCAAGATCTACAGCCGAAAACAGTAAAATTCTACGAAGCTATCTCTATCCATCTTCGTAAGCTACGAGTATCTCCTACTACATGTCGATTGAATACGAACTCCTGCAGCTAGTAATTTAAAATTCTATCACTGTAAAAATGGCGACGACCCAGAAGGAGGCTCGAAGCTAAAAAATACCAGTCGTGGTTCAACCTGGGCACAAAAATCATTTTCGCGAAGTTGTGTCGAAAGCCTGAATAGCCCACACGATAGCGACCTCCGCGGGTCCGGTAGCGGTAGGAGATGACATCCAAAAGAGAAGACAGGCAATTTTTTAATAATATCTGGACGTTGCTGACTCACAAAGTCAACCAGGATGCTCAACTTTCATATACTATATACGAAAAAAAATATTGCAATCTTTTTTACATTTCCTTCACGCTAGATTCTGAATGTATCACAACCTGCGCGCCATAGCAATGCCACTTGACCTGTGCTCTAGCGTAAAAACTGGCCGTTAACGCGCCGTTCACCTTAGACCCTGGATCAGAGGTCTCATTATGCTCATGAGTTGTTGGAATGTCTCGATACTTTGAACCGAAGTCGAAGGTCTGCTGGATTGGTGCCGCTTTCACGGTGCTCAGTTGGAGAGAGTTGGGGATTAGATTCTTTTATTACATCAGGTTGCAGTCTTCATTCCTCTTTTCTTCATTGATATTTGTATTTTTCTCTGTTTGCTATTTTTTGTTAATGTGTAAAGATTATCTGACTAAGACCATGATGATGGTGAGTCATAATAATCAATAAGTTTCCTTATCACAATCCCTATTAAAGTTATAGCCCCGGTCCCTATGGTAATCAGATCCAAAATCGTCTCTGTATGTCGCTATAGATTTTATTACCAAAAATGTAATAATAATAATGCTTTAAAATCTCTTTGAGATGATAATTTTAAATATAAAATTAATATAAAAAATCAGTACTTTCGCTAAAGAATTGATAAATCAGAGTTCTTTGATCTATAACGGAAATCACAATGAATTGCTTTTGATGCGGCTTGTGATTTTGTGGGAAAAAATGGTACATCATATAATTATATTAAGTATATTTACACAAGTTTTGGTGTGCGAATGAAGGTCTAGGCAACATAAGCAACAAGGGAATAAATGTTGATGATCTTGTAACACACCGTGATTTGTAGCAAGATAGAAATTAAGAAATCCAGCTCTTCGGTTTGATTCCAGAACAACTTTGACTTTGTTTTGACCCGGTCACATCTCTCTCATGTCCATCTCAATCAAAAGCACTATTCTATATACTATTTTATATTCTATTTACTAAGAAAAAACAAACTTACTTACCTATTTCTAGAGTACACGATTTAAAATACCCTTTTGGCGGCCTAAAATGCCTTAAATCATCTCTCGTGGAACTGGGCCAATGATGATGGTAGTCCAATAACCAGTTTGCAAAGATCCGCTTGCATATAGCGCCACGTATATTGCTACGTTGAATTAAAGCTATGTTCTAGATGATTTATGAATTAATTCCATTGTACTGCCTAAGCTTGTTGCAACATTAAAGTAGACAGCTGATCTCAGATGTACACTCATCAATGTCGTGTAATAATGCTTCAGACATGATGTTGAAATTGAGTATGTTTCATAGATACACCTTTTTAAAGTCTTTCTACATGTACAGCATTCGCACATTTTTGCAAGTTTTTGTACATATAATAATTATTTCCATAAATTCATAATATCAAAAATATTTTAAAGAAAATTTCGTTTCGATGTACCGAAGTAAGTAAATTTTTATTTGACGGAAATTATAAAAACAACTTATTTACATAAGTATCTGTTTTTAATCTGCTCCGTAAAGAAAGCTCCTTAAAACATTTGTAAGTAACTTTTTAATGAGCTGACACATTATATTTTCACGACAATTAAGTTTATATAATATAATTAACACTCTAAATAAGTTGTGATTTTATATCTTCAAAAGAATGTTTCAATGCGCTAGCAAGAGAACTGGACGCGAGTAGCTCGCAACGCAATACGATAAACTCGAAGGAAAACTTTTCCTAAGTAATTCTTTGTGAACTTGATGGAACAAGTTTTTTCTCTAATTTCTCATTTTTAGAAGTTTTATTTTTTATTTTCTTTATGGTGAAATTTGCAATGAGGGCGACTCTTGAAAAAGTTTGGCGTTTTCCAGCGTTCGGACGACTTGCTCATATTTTCGAGCAGTTGTATAAAGCAAATGCTTGCAGCGTCTGGAATACCAGATAAACCTGAAAAATCGCGCAGAAGTTAACTCTAGCACAAAATAAATAAAAATACTAGCTTTATCTAGCTTGGTCTAGTTTGAATAGGTATGTATTTGAACACGCTTTGTCTGAAAAAGTAAGCCTCAAATACCGTTATGTTAGGAAGCACAATACAGATTAGAAAATGCGTTGGCGGAAGAGTAACAAAAACACAGTAGGCCAAGTTTAGTTATTCGTTTTATGCTACTGCCGCATTTTCGGCGAATGTTCGTACTGTCGCGAAACGTATGGCCAAGTGGTTCGTCAAATAGACATATATTTGGACGAACTAGCACGCGCGCTGCTTTCGGTAAATTAGAACCACAGATAAATAGAATTAGAACGGATCGAATGAGTTTTGAAAATGGAATCGAGTTTTGCACTAGAATGACATTTGATTGATATGGAATTATTATGGAAATTGCTAAGTTATTTATCTCCAAGTAGGTAATTGCATTTCTTGAGATGCCTACTATACTACTTTAGTTGAATATGTGATTTTAGTGACTAGTTACCACTTTTCCACAATAATTTCTTCCAATGGCGTTTGTAGCAATGCCAACGAGGAACAGGAACTGCAACACAAGCTGCATTGCTGCTTAGCAACTATCCAATACCTAGGCTTATCTTGCGAATCCTATTGTATGAGCATTGCCGTCTTTGCTATTCACTCTGTGACCGTACCGCGAATGGCCACGCCCCCACACACTGTACTATGAAGTATTCTGTGCAAGCATGATAACTGTTACCTAACCTGTGCCACAGCTACATAACACTCATGTACTACGTATTTCATTAGCGATAACACTGATATTGCCCTCTAGTTTACCGATTATTAGATTAATATTAATGTGCAAATAACAAATATGCGTGCTATTTTTATCTGCCATCTTGGAGAAAAACAGATTAGGACCAAGTTATCTACATAGTTGAGTGAGGGAGCCACAAACGTAATTTCCGAACGAAACTCATAGCCGTCCGTGGAAAATTAAGTTTTGTCATTTGGCCACCCGTACAGATAGATAAGTCGAAGATAAGGTGGCCGTATTGTAGGAGGAAGTTGACCATGTGAATCGCTTCGTGGCGTCTATTAGCTGAAAATATTGCCGGAACGGGCTGGGGCTCAGTCGGCGGAAATAAACGCCATCGATTGCAAGAGCGGAGCAGAAATAGGCTGAGCGAAAAATAGTTTAGACGAACAATATTTTTTGTATACAGATAATGGATTCCAACGATATCGTGGGTCGTTTCGGCTTCATCCTATGACTCCTCATCCAGGGTACGACGCAGAGAAAGGCACCTATACCGGGCCAACAGTGAGATATTAAAGTGGCTGTAGATGGTGACATCAATGTAATAAGTAAAAATGAAAAGTTATAGTTTCGCAGACAGGAAACTAGCTCCTCTGAAGCGAGTTTTTGCTAGTTATTCAACCGCCATGGAGTAGTGTGCAAGCGTTATTGTGCTCCGGATTGAAGGGGCAATGTTTCCTGCTGGGCACATCTAATATCATGGATTTTACATCTAATATCTCAGGGAGACGAGCGCAGTGCATAGCCGCACAGGGTTTTGAACTATTGAAGTTCAAAATTTTGGGTGGTACTGAACTGACCTGTTATGGGAAGCGTGTCGCTTAAAATCAGGTGAGCGACTTGCTCGTCCCGTTATTCAGAGTGGCTTGGCGGCTAGCATTCGTTTTGATATTATTACTGTACAAGGATTTCTATCTGAAATAAAAATTTGAATTTGTTGAATTTCGTTTAAGACACCAAGGCTTCTGACGAGCCAAGAACTAACTGCCCCAGAATGTATGTTTACCCCCTGGGTATGTTTTTCTCCGAAATTTATTCAAAGCAAGTTATTTGATGACGTTTCGTCAGCGCTAATTGAGTATCTTGTAATCTCTTATCTTATCCACATATCTCTAGATAATAAATTAGATACCTACCTACGAGAAATCGTGTTCAATCTATAAAATCTTGATAAGATTATTTAAATTAGTGCAAACTAAGTTGATTAACAAATCAACTTGTTTGTCCAGATTGACCAGTCTTTATTACATATTATAAAACGTTCTTTAATTACATACTTAAACGGATTTTAATTAATTTGCAATGTTAGTATTTAGTTTACTTATTAGTAGATTGTTTATTTGAGTATGATAATTGAGAACCGTAATAACCTTGCCAAAGAGTAATATCAGCATATTTCTGCGCCTTTTCTTCCAGGTCGCCACTCCTGACCGTAGGCTAGGTAGCTTATGGGATAGGTCTTAACTAACCATGGTCTCCCTGTATAGTATGTGTGTTCGTGTGTATCCTGTATGGTATATACCTTCTTCGTTAGTATACCTAGCAAACTTTGCGGATCTCACTTACACTTATGACCTCTAGGTATTTTTCAAGCTAATTTGCAAGTGCCACACCTACCGTCACGCCTGGCAACTATTCTGTTTGTCTTGTGGTTAGAGTGGGCATGGTGATTTTAGACCCTCGTACCGAACTAATATCACGCTGATAAATGTTGTTTAGCTGTTAATTCGGTGATCATATTGTGATGACCGGTGATCATATGACGTGGTTCCTCCTAAGTTTTAGTTTGGTCATATACTTTCTGAACATACATATATAGCGCGAAAGGACACGGTGCGCGCCGCGCGTTTGTATCGAAATAAATTAAAAGTAAAAAAAATATTTATAAAAACAGCCTATGATGACGCTCCGGACGAAAAGACGAATCTAACCTTTCTTCAAAATCTGCTAAGCCGTTCAGACCACTAGAAGAGCCCACATAAGATAAATACATACAATGCATAATCCTAAAAAACAACTGATGGACGAGACGCAACTAACCCCTACGCTTGGCAGGCGGCTTCAAGATCGCAGAATGTTCACAGTTAACTAAGAGTACGCTGTTGCCCGTCCTCCGGTGGCTCGTCGCAGTTTTAGGATATACCCGGATATATGTGAACGATTAGGTATACGGGTATACGGCCGACTGTATTCTGCTAAACTGTGCACAAAGTGTTGGTGCTGCCAAATAATGTCACACTAACGCAAATTATGCAAAGCTGAGTATGCGTTATGCAATCACTATTTGCATGCGCGAATCGACGTGATTAACGCACACACAGACAACATATTGAACCATCGCACCGCATAAATAACAATATATTGGCATACGTGTTAAATTAGAGCTTGCGGTCCCAGGTATTTATTATAACATAAGCGATGAAAATAACAACAAAAATATAGGTAATAATCAGATTAATGTCATGGTTCCAGTTTTTGAAGGTTTTCCCGTCGAGTCAAACCCAGTATAGGTGAGACTCGACGGGAACAACCTGCTTAATGTAAAATACTAGTTAATTTTGGCGCTCATTTATAAACGATCTTGGAATATTTTCGTTATTAGGCAGGGATGGAGCCAATGGAACCTAATAGAGGTATTTTTAATTCAAAATATAAAGGGGTCCTTCTCGAAATTGCAACATTTACATTGTTCATCAAGACAAATAAATTGACGAGCCTCCTGCCT
Organism: Apocheima hispidaria; assembly: GCA_947579745.1. Lineage (NCBI taxonomy): Eukaryota > Metazoa > Arthropoda > Insecta > Lepidoptera > Geometridae > Apocheima > Apocheima hispidaria. Next base: position 15,113,485 of record OX388155.1, on the reverse strand, counting down.
TATTTGATAGACATCTACCTTAATAGCAGGAGGTCACGGGTTCGATTCTCGGTCCGGTTGACGTTTGAGTGATGAATTTTACTTTTGACTGGCTGTTAGTTGTCCGTGGTAGCCGCGTCATCGTAATAAATTGTGAGCGTTCTGCAATTCCCAAGCCGAGCTGCTTGCCAAGCGTGCTTAGCGTGGCGTAGGCACAAAGGCCTTTAGGAGGAGGCCTTTTTTCAGCAGTGGACTTCTTCCGGCTGATTATGATGGGAGTGTATAACTCGATGGGAAAAAACACTGACTCTTTTAAAAGCATGAATAAAATCGATCTTGTTAAGAGCCGCTCTATTTCGCTCTAGCTCAGTTTTTACCCAACTGCCCATGAAGGAGGGTAATTAATGTTTTTTGGGGTGTATGTTCTTATGCGACGCATTAGTTTTAACACCATAACCAATACTTGTGCGAGTCGAAAATATAGCAATTTGTTGTTTGTTTGTCAAGTGACTCAAACTTCTGGCAGAGCACCGGAAACTACGCAGCTCTTAACATGATTTGTTATTGATGTATTTTGACATTGATGAAACTAATTCTAAACATAAATCACTAATGCATAACCAACGAGTTGGTGATTAATGTTTGGTTTCTTTTTTACTGGTTGGATCTAAATTTTCTGAGCTGGGCCGTAATAGGTAATTCTGTTTATACAAGAGTTTCTAAGCGCTACAGTTATTTTTTGTACGTTACTTAATTGGGACATTATTTGTAATCACTCGGGTTTTCCGAGCAAAAGTTGTTTATATGTTTATTCATTATACTTAACAGCTGTATATACTCCGGATGTCTTTTTTATGTTTTTTAAGCTCGTGAACACGGCTGTTGCGAATTGGTCAAACCGTCGAGAGGTAACCTACTTAAATTGTCGATAAATAAGTCCCGTTAGATAATTAAAAGTAAACCTTGAAGCAGTGTAAGTCCGCTTTGAGGAAGTAACTAGTGGTATGTAACCCCAGATTTCAAGAAATTGGCTGTACGATGAGTCAACGACTCTTTTCGGTTGACATAAGAAATTACAATGAAAATATTGTCCTCCGTTGACTTAAGAGGACATTTCATAAAATTTTGGGATGATTTAATATTGTATGTCTCATGGGATGAGACGACATCTAAGGATGAAGACGGAACAACCCAATTATAATCATGTGTTTAAATCGCGAAAGTTTAAAAAATACATCAAGATGTTTCTGGGCTTTTGTTTTGAGGATTCGTGAAAAGTTGCAATTATCTTCACACTGTCCTGCAGCTGCATAACACTTAACACAAACCTGTATTATTTAAATAAAAGGGCAAGCCCTTTTCTATCAACCCACAACCCAAACCGCTTATATGTAGAGACGTGAAATTTTAATCCAATACTCCTCAAATGGTTTAAGTGAACAATAAGAACGGATTTTGCGAAATTCTACCTCTAAAGGGATCCCCAAAGTTTGTATGGAAACAAAATATTTTATCAAGCTTTCTAATCCAATGAAACTCGGTTTGTGTTTTAAGCATTAACAATTAAGAAAAGCATATCTTAGGATTTAAAAAAAAACAACCCATAAAGAGATGATATGGGGTGTTTAATTTACTGAAGCCTATGGGAGCGAACCGGTGCGGGCAAGTTAGTAATAGTAGGTAAAAGTACCAACGGAGATAAGACATATTTTTTGTGACGGTAAATTTCTTCTTGATATGTCAAGAGCTTTAGGAAGAGGTCAAGGGTTTCTAGTAAGAAAAGTAATAAATATTTAAAAAAAACTAAAGCAACAGACTACTCAGAGTTGTTCGTATACAGGCTCAATTGTCGCGTCAGTCGCAATAATGTTTGAACTGTCTAAAATTCTTATATCATCTTTCTTTTCCGTATATCAATGTATAGCATCAATAAAGCTGAATTAACAATAAACTTCTTTCATGTCATTGCATAGCTTTCACGGTATACAGCCATTGTGCGATTTTCGACACTGTAACCTTCATCGCAAGGTCGATTAGGTAAACTCTTCAGCATTGAGGCCCTCTTGATTTGCGTAGAATTTATTTTGGCTGTGAAAATAACATCTCGAACCTTGCAGAATCTACCGTTACGACAAAATTTACATTTCATACCCATTTAAAAATCATTGTAGTTCTTCTTGCATCCATTTTTTTTAACTTGAACAATATAAAACCATGCGCGGCAATCATTGATATATTATACAAAGTTCGGACACAGATAACCCTAGATTCCGCACACAGGACGGTCGAAGAGCATCGGTCGAAATACATCTATAAAAATTTACTCTTATTGTTGATTGCTAGGAGTAGGCGTAAGCTTGAGATAGCTGATGAGAACGCTTAGTCGCAGTCCCCGCAACCGCTTTCCTCCAACTTTGGTGACGTTTTTGTCGAAACAACGATCTCGTAATGCGTTACTTACGGTGATCTGTGTAGTACGGGAGTATAATAGATGTCGATGGCGGCAAGGCACTGCGCTCCTCAACCTGAGATCTCTTTATGCCCAGTAACTTCGCTGGAAACATTGGAATCTTCAATCTCAATCCGGAACAGTGTGAAAGCTGTAGTTCCACATCCTAAGTGTTCGGAATAGAAGGATGGCATCAGAAGTAGGTGTTGCTAGGTTGGCTGCTGGTCGGAGAATGAAAGTCTCGAGCGATGAGTAATGTTTGCTTGGCTATTGAATAACTGGCAAAGGGTGGTACTTCCTCAGGCGGACTAAAATTATTAATAATCTGATCTAAGTTCAATTCCAATCCCCGTTCACTCAATAACAATAGCTAAAGCCAGGCCATAAACAACTTACAGACAAGCCATATCCTTTGATTTATGTACATAATACATTAATTACTTAAATAACGTTCGATCGTTAAATTAACTGTACCATGAAACGTTCAGGTAAACAATAAACTATAAAAATATCAAACGGTTTTTGTACGTATTATATACGTATATGGATAGAAAACAAAATATGTACTCTGTCATAACGTTTTACTTAACATGTTTTAATACATCCACTAATTTTGTAGTTCTCGTGTATCGTGAGACAGTGACGAAGATTCCTTGAAGCAATTCTGATCGAAGGTGCGGTACATAATTTTATATCGATTTAATTTTTTGTCCGTAAAACTTACTTAGAAAGTATTTATGACTGAAGGAGTACGTACCTTTATAAGAAAAAACCCCGACTGCCAAATTTAGCCTATGACTCGCCCTTCGGACATGAAAATTAATATAACGACCTCTGCCTCGTAAATATCTGGGTAGTAGCTTAGGCTGCAGGAGGTAATAAATAAAAGAATAGGCTACACACGTAATGTTACGTATTTTTTATACCTATTTTACTTCCATAAAACTTCGCGTGATTCGTCGAGACGAGCTTCTTCCTTTCTGTCTGAAAAACGTGTACATGATTCCTGGTTCTTTCTTATACCACGCGTAGTTTCCGTTCTTTGTCGTGGCAGGGACACTTACCGCTTTCATGGTGACCCGGAATCCTGGTAATTACGCTGAACGACTGCATAAAACTATATTAGCTATTTATATATTTTTAGGCTTCATACTTACAATAACTACCTAGCTTCATAGCTATTTGTCGCGTAACCCAGAAAGCAGCGACATTACTTGTCGGCTGTCCCCATGTGTATTGTATTGTCGTCAACGTGACTAGACACGCTTACCATTCACGTCGTTCGACGTTCGCCTTGGGACTAAAAGCTCTCAAAACAGTTTGTAAGTTGACATCAAAGAAAAACTTATCAAAGTCCAAACCAAATCTTCATTTGCAGGGTTTCTTCTGCCAGAGTGTTTCGGAGAAATGAAAGGGAAACTTCTTCCTCAGGGTGTTTTCTTCGGTTTGCGTAACCACTAGCATACAAACCTTACGACTAAGCCTTGGTTAAGGGAGTACTTAGGGGGTTTAATATGTGGTAAAGACATTTAGTCCATTAATGAAATAGGCATAAAGAGAGAGGAGGCTTATGGTCTTCAGCCGATGGCGATGATAAAAGAAGGCTAAATATTGTTTAATCTGTGACGTCGGTGCCGCCATTTTCCATTGAAGTGTTTTGTCTTGCCGGTCCTAAACAAAAACAATGCTAATTAAAATTGCTTTAATAAAACATTGGCAACGCTATTCCAAAGATAAAATTTTTTTTTCTTAAGTAATTCTCCCTAAGTTTTTTTTCTTTAAATAAGTTTTTGTGGAAAAAAGTATTATTCCAGACGAGCTATTATGAAATCCGTTCTTGGTACTGTAAGCTGATCAAAATAAGTCCAAACTCCATCAATCTACTGTTATACTATGAAAACTGACGTGGTTCTGATACATTCGGTGATTCGGTGGTGGTGGTGGTTGTTTCGGTGACTTCGTTGATTTGGTTTTGTGCTTTTGATTGATTTTTTGGTGAGTATTCCCGTTTTATTAAAACAAAATCTACTGTTAGTTACTGAGGAGTTCCGTTTTCCACCTTCCATATCCATCATCTGATCAGCTCGCTGTCATAATATTGTATTGTCATCGGCATGCAAAATTTACATTTAACATACATACATACAAACATGGCAAGTTAAATAAAATCTTGTAAAAAATTTATGAAAGCGGATGTGGGATAGCTGAATTAGGGGAGCGAGTTAAATTCGCTACGTGCTTAGGTGCAACTAGTTATCTAATTTATTCTTCGAAATGCCAAATCACAACTCCGCCGACTTCACCCTAACACTACCAGGGCGAGGGTAAAAGGCGTTTGAGGCTGACATTTACACAAGAAGGGATTGACCAACAACAATTTAGAGACAAAATCCCATTCTATTATTATTAAAAAAATAGTAAAAACATTTTGCTCTCCGAATGCTACCGATCGAACGATCCCATTTCCACCGACATGATACTAATTAAAAATCTTACTGATACCAGTTGAGAGATAGACCCTGCCCTTAGCCGATAACCATTGACATCGACGTTTCACTCCATTCATTGACCACGAAGGAGAGAACTGAATTAAGCCCTGTGATATCGGAATAGAGATCATTCTCTTATGGATTATGTTGAGGTAATTATAAATGTTCCTCTATATGACGATAGCTTGCATGACCTTTTGAACTTATGAAGACGCGGAGTTCGCATGTCATCTTTAATTATAAGTAAATCCTATAGGCGGTTGCCAGCCACTTCGTTTGCGTAGTGGACCACTCCGTCCCGCTCTATTCCAGCGAGCGTTTCTTGCGTGAAATCTCGCAGAACTTTCATACAATTTTTCAATGCTCCGTTTGACCTTTTTTTAGGTAACTGAGTGATGAGGCGAAGGTATCGTTACCCTCGTTACCCTGCTAGTAAGCGTCACGCTTGTCCATAACAGTCCAGTGCCACTCACAATTCAGAACTTCATCATTTCAAAACCAAACGTGGCAATGCACTGCACCCTTCACCCGAGGTATCGGATGTCAAATCTCTTTATGCCAAGTAATTTCACTGGAAAAATTGTCCTTCGGTGCGGGACACAACGTTTGTACCCTATTGTTGCTTGGCGGTTAAATAACTGGCAAAGGTGTGGTACTTCTTCAGGCAGACTCTGCAAGAGTCCACTTCACGCCATTTATCCTTTTCGTAAATTTATTTGCGGGCTTCTACATACTTTATGGAACTTATCTGCGAAATTCCAAGTTTGTGTGAGAAATCGCGATGAATGTTCAGTCGTATTTCGTTTTTATGTATAGCGTGTATCTTTTGCGGTAGGTATTAGAGATATGAGATTAGTAGTCAGTGATAGATAAGTTAATAAAGTAGATAGTAAATGGTAACTTTGACGTCATGACAAAATGAGATACTTTGGAATAAGCCCACTAAATGTTAACGTTTTAACGTGTGGCCAAAATTTTAGCTTAGCGGAGTGATGATACCATAATTTATAAAACTGGTTAATTTTCTTTTGTAAATAAGTACATAAAGTACGCTAAATGTATTTATAAATAAATTTAATAATAATTTATAAGTAAGTAATCAAGGGAATCTTAGAAGTTTTTTGGGTACTAGTGCACTACTAGTAGTAGCACAGGCCCTACTAGCGACGTCAAAAATAAAATTCCCGTTTAGTCGACACGACCACGGAATCGAATAAAATGAAACGCAATTTTTCATTTCAGCCCGAAGAGTATTGAAATAAATAATTTTATTACAATAATTTCAAAGCTATAATTTCGTTATTACTCTCCGGTTTCCACCGGCATGCCCAAAATTACCGAGAAGCCTTAATATCCTAGTAAAATACCTTATGGAATTCTCCACGAATTCTACGTCGCTGGTTCTACTTCTAAAGCTTCACACGGATTTTTAATGGAAATAATATTTTTTGACGGTAGACCAGCGGGCGGCCGCGGCGAGGGGCGCTGGGAGGGGTGAACAGCCACCATCCACCCCCGCCAGGGTCGGGGTTTTGATACGAATCGACGGTCATTAATGTCGAATAAACATTTATTTTATAATTCAACAGCCCGGTTGGTTCCGCCCCGAGGTGAAATAATATTTGAAATGGAAAAGGCATATAATTATATCAATTCTCCGTTTCTCTGTTAGAACCATAGTGGGCGCATAAATACGTGAAACTGAAATATTTCGCCCTTTCAATAGGACAGTTGACTCTTTATTACGAACTAGCTGCGCCCCGCGGTTTCACCCGCTTTTCTACGCATACCGAATATTTTTCCGGGATACAGACTTGCCTATGTGTTCAGCCGTTACGGAGTTGAACGGGAACAAACACACCTACATATTTACATACGTATTACTACTTAATACTATAATTAAGAGGAATATAGCCGCAGTCGTGTCAGGATCAATAAAGCTTCGAGGTATAAAAATGAAAACGTTCTTCTTGTGGAAAAAACTTCGCTTACGCGATTTTGAACTCCCTTTACAACTGTCAGTCCATACGAAATGTCGAAATATGCACAAAAATTGATCAACGGCGTCTAGGGAACTATAGGAAGTAACCTTGTCTCTCTGTCTGGATGTTTGTCGCGTTATCACAACTAAAGCTGAACAGATCTTAGTAAAATTTGATATGGAGTTACTGTATACGTAACAAAGACATAGAATATTTATTTTATGTCCACGCGAACGAAGTCGCGGGTGACAGCTAGTGTTAGTATAATATTGTAGTGATGTACTTAGTATTTTTATTGATTAAACGTATTTAATAAATATGCCTTACTTAAAGGTTTTTATTTTAAATGATACGTAGAACAATCCAACTACTTTGGACTCAATATTTAAAAAATGGGAAGTGATTCTGAAAAGCTTTTTTTATAAACTTTAAAGATTTTTAACCGATTTCCAAATAAAAGAGGTTCTCAATTCTACTGTTTGTTACCTCATAACTCCGTCATTTATAAACTGATTTATTATCAGAACTGGATTTTGATAAAAATGGGTCCAATCTGGAAGTATCCCCTTTCAAATTAAAAAATGAATTTTCCAAACTAATGCGCCAAAATCGCTATGATACTTATATTTCAACAAGTCAAGCATTTCCTTTCGGAAAGTATCATTTGGTGTACTAGAACTGATGAAGAAGATCATAGATGGCCACCGGAACTACTCAATGATGAATATTTCTAGGGTGGCGCCAAGATAATCTCGAATATAACGAAACGACTATGACGAAGCAAATTTAAATAAATGGTTCTGATGAAGTCGGTTTTTTTATTTAAAATTATGAATCTTATTATCAACGATATCCCACACGATTTTGTTTTGCGCTTGACATTCTCGAGAGGGTAGCTAAAAGTTATTTTTACGAACATTTCAATATTTTGTTCCGTACCAAAAATGTCATAAGTACTAAGCAAAACTCCAAATTAGACCGGTTCTGTCCAGTTAGAGGAGTATGATATTTTAACGACTGTGATTACGCATCGATCGGCTATACACAAGCAATTGCTATCGTCATGATGGACGAGCGTGGGGGCACGTAACACAATATTTGGACGACCAGCTAAATTATACACATACTACGCTAGCACCAACTGTTACCTATGCTGTGACTCTACTAAACTGCCTAAATGGTTTGAGTTTATATAAGAGTTGTTTATTCTTGCTATGTATTAATGAAAGTTGCAGCTAACAGAGCTACATATTTGCTTCGCCGTCTAACAAACGAGAGAGAGAAAGATAATGTAAAACAATTTTATTTACATAATATTAAAATCGAGGCAGTGCCATGGTCTAAATATGTTAAATGTATCGAGTGGCTGCTGCCGAGCTACGTTTACACCTTTATTTCGGCAGGCAGCTGACTCCCCGGTGTAGTTGAATAGATGGAGACAGGAATATATTGTCCTCTTATTTCTATTCGTTGGTTCGCTGCCCGTAGTTTAGATTGGTCCAATAACGTAAGTTGACAAAATTTAAAAGTTAATATTCCAAATTAGAGCATGCTTGTTTTAATTTTGAATACTTTTCAGATATTTTTACCCGACTACACGAAGCAAAAAGGAGGATTATGATTTTGACCAATATGTATGTATGATAGATAGCTCTTTATTGTTCACACCAGAAATGACGTATATAAGATAAAAAAAAACAACCTAAAACTAGTGTAACAACTGACGGCCTTATCGCTTATTGATCGGCCTGAATTTTTGCATAGATCTAAGTATATCTATGCAAAAATTCAGGCTATTTTTTTTGTAGATCTACGCGAACGAAGTCGCGCGTAACAGCTAGTTATGTATATATTGTTAGCTAAAGATGTTCAAAGATACTTCACACATATGACAGTAATAGTTCTAATTTATTATTTACAATATTATATAAGTATATATTTATAATAAAATATAACAAACTTCAAAATGCGAGGAATGCTGAGGAATTGTTGCAAGCCACCCGAATATACGACCACGACCGTTCTGCCAGAAGTGAGTAAAGTTGGTGCTGGACGATTACCATTCTTATTGCTGGCGTTATTGGATTAATTCCAAACAAAATTCCAAAGTACATCCACGGATATAACTTTCTAAGCAAATAGTCTTCTTTTTATCACAAGTCAGTCATTACCAGATGAAGCCGGTTCCGCTTAGACATGCCGAGTAAAATTCTTCATAAATATAACGAGTTAGTGTCGTATTGTGTCGAGCTGTTCCATTTAGCTCTCCATTTGATAACAATTTAAATTAAATTTTCCTGTCCGCGTCAAGCCTATATATATTTACCTATCTATGTCCTGGTAGAGCTTTATCTCGTTCGTCTTGGAGAGACTGTCTACGGACATGGAAATCTTCCATCTCAATTATTTCATTGCGACTTATTCAGCATCGACTATTGCACTGTGCTTTACCAAACGCGTACTACAAAGGGCCAACAATTAGTCTGCGGACGTAACGGGGACGCATATCGATTGGATTGTCTGTGTCCGTCCGTCAGGCTAGAAATACCTATTACTACATAGGTATGGCAGGCATTGGTATGATGTGTGTGTGACGTTTATGTCGCAGACAGGCGGGGGTTTGCGATGCCACCTCGTAGTATGTGTATATTGTATGTGTAGCTAAATTTGGTTATGCGTAGGTGGGCACTCGCCGAAAGGGGTGAGATTTGGGAGCTACTGGGATACACAGCTACACATTTTAACTGTCGGCAATTTCGTGGACCAATATTAGACAAAGATCACAAAAACGAACTGCTGGATACCTGCAGTCATATTGTCGTTAACTTTGGGAGTATCAAGGTGCGCAAAGTTCCTCGACTCCTGCAGTTAGCAAGTATTGTAATTTTTTCAATCGTAAACTATCATAATAATATAAACAAAAGCAGTTTATGTGTTAGTTTCTAAAATTAAATACTTATGTGTCGCCGTGCACTTCTTTACGGGGAAGTACAGATTCAATTTCATATCTCAAATTTTCAAATTTTTTTGTTTGTTTGTTATTTATTTTGTCAGATAAGTTTCTTGCAGATATTATGTAATATAAGTAATCTACAATCTATATACAATGTATATCATCTCACCGAATGATAAGCAAGCTTACTTTCCGCCATGTGTGTTAAACCACGAGTTGCGATGATAGCTCTTTTGTTCCTGCGTTCGGATCTCACGCCGCATTGCGTTGGTTCAAATCCCAACAATAAGCCAACAATGAACAAAACGGCTTCAGTACCTTCTAATACACGGTCGGTTAGCTGCCACCTTCAAGTTGTAAATCAAGTCGCCAAGTACCAAACAGCGTGTTCCGGCAGTCTCACTTCAGAGCCAGTTCGCATTCCAGGCTAGGTATGTTTACCATCTCCAACCAAACTGAGCGGTGGCCAATTTCTATTCTATGTCAACCATAAAACGAAAGTATTCTGTTTCTTCATCCGGATTCTACAAACATGTCTCAAAGAGGTCTGGCTGAATTAGCAAGCTATGTAGAATTTTTAATCGATGTGCCGAACATAAGCCGCGCACTTCTCGCCCAATGTTCACCATCTATTATGTCTGTGGGGATGTTACCAGCTGACCGTGCAGTATTAGGGGACGCAGGTACGTACGCAGGTAGGCTTTAATTGAAAGGGTTTCAACCGGACAGCGGATCGAGTGCCTCTCTGTTAATTGAATTGGTATTTGAATATATTAATTAAGTACTACTACGTTTTCTGACATATTTATCAAATAATGCTCTGAATTAGTATTGAAGATGTGCATGTGGTATGTGAATTAAATAGAAAAACAGTTTGTTGCACAGTGAGTCTTGGTTTCAATCGCCATCATTCTCAATCTTGCTCAAACTCCACTGACTCCACTCTTTGCATTTTCTTTTGCAACTTCTTGCCAATATAAAATGTTATTAAAAACATAATTAAAATAAAAAAATTGACCTCCGATACTAGCGCCAACATACTCAATGGTGCTTACATCGAATTTCTGAATATTTTTGTTTATTTGAAGCTCATCTTTCTATCTGTAAAGGATGATTGATTTGATTGACAGTTTTTCTCTTCAATTAAAAGATATTACCAAAGTTAGTCATTCCAGCAAAAGTTTCCTAACAGTTATTAACCGACTTCAAAAAGCAGGCAGGTTCTCAATTCGACTGTATGTTTTTTTTGTATGTTTGTTTCGCGAATACTCTGCCAATCTCACACACTCACACACACACACATTCACGCGCGCGCAAAGTGTTTATGTATTATTTTTCTATATTTTTCTTGTGATTGTGTTTTTTTTTTTGGCTTTGACATCTGGTTACTATTATATAAATTCAAAATTGTGTTACTTTCTTGATCGGGCATAATTTTAAATAACATTGTGTTATTTTATAAGGAGAGGCCATCGGCTCCTAAAATACAGATTCTAACTAGTTTGGGAACCTTTGGATTCGTTTTACTTTCTGTACTTGTTTAATTTACGTCAAATAAATGATTTATTATTATTATAAGTAATAATTATTTTTTTGTTTGGTTGGACATACTTCAGAAATTGATTCAGCGTTTTTTGAATGAAGTCGCTTTATGTACTTTTTTTCTAAATATTAAGTAATTATATTTCCAATAACTTTGTTTACTTGTATAATCGCGCGAAATAATCGCAACCTAATTAAACACTCAAGATCGCGTGCAGTCGCGCGACGCATTACCGTAATCGCACGACACGATCGGACGGCATACCAGCTAGCTACACGGTAGAGTCAGTACCGAGACTTGTGCAATTTCACCTAAATACACGAAGAGGAAACCGACAGCGTAGGAGCCGTGTGGCAGGGCATCCGGTTAGAGGATCCCTGTCGCATACTCGTAATAGAACTTTTTTTTTGTATCGGGATGATGAAACGAGCAATTCGCTCGCCTCGTTGTCCTCGTTGACTGCCCCGGTGGCTCAGTTGGTAGTGAACCTACCTTCTGTGTTTGGGGGCGTGGGTTCGATTCCCATCTAGGACAAACATTTATGTGATGAATATTTGTGTTTGTTCTATGTCTGGGTGTAAATATCTATATAAGTATGTATTTAAAAAAAATATATATATATCTATGTACGTATATCAGTCTCTGGCAGCCATATTACAAGCTTTGCTTAGTTTGGGGTCAGATGACCGTGTGCAAAAATGTCCCAGATATTTATTTATTTATTTTATTTACTCTGTATGATTAGCGGTAACCGCCACGCTGTCACGTGTGGCCATAATTGTGTGCCATCTAGAATTTAAATCTTATATATTTATCTTGCCTTACTGCAGAGAGAGAGAGAGAGAAATATAGAGTGATGTCGAGGTAGGCCTGCTGATGGTAATTACCTGGCATCCTGCATATTTGTTGGGGTTCATTTTGCTGTAAATGAAAGCCTCGCTGAAAACTTCTCATGATATAGCAAACTCCACAGAGCTCTACTACAGCCTGCACCATCAGCAATAGAGCAATAGGGTCCCATAATTGGGACAGATTATCTGAGGATCGAAATCAATAAATGCAATTAAAAACATACTGGATAGTAACGAGTATAAATAAATTAAAAAAACACCTGCCACAACTAATAAGTTGGTGATGTTCTTCAAACGGCTGTTACAAAAACGTATGACTCTTGCTTGTCGCTCAATGAAACAACTTGCAGTGCATAGCCAACATTGCCAGATCAACCTAAGACTATTCTACTTCGTTACTCTATACGTTTGTTTAAAGCTAGTCTCTGTTTCGCGGTCGCCTGTGGGCCGCGATTAAATATTCATTGAACTACTGTCGGTCCGAGATTTGGTGTGACTCACGCCTAATGACTCTCCATTTGTTCTGTTCTTACATTGAACTTGATTACTTAATCGTAGCTGCGTGTTTTAGATTAAACTTTAAAATGCGCCTGACCACTTACCATCAGGACGCCCGTCGCTTGTTTGCCACCAATTACAAAAAAAAAATATGTCCTTTAGTAAGTAATATAGCACTAGACTTGTAGTAGTGTGTTTTGAAAAAATATGTCGGTAACTCTTTTCTGACATATTTTTTCAAAGCCACTCACGAGGCTGCGATCTGAAATACGGCAACAGCGTTAATCCAAAACCAACAAAGAAAATTCGTATTTCAGATCGCGCCTAGATTACATACTAATGTCATTACGTGTTTTTTTGAAACCCGGCTGAAAGTAGCAAGCTGTAAAGCAAGTTTGCTTTTGACGTATTCAGATAATACTATAATAGAAACTACTTAATTCAATGTATTGTGAACTTTTCGCTAACAAGAAATGCCACACGCGAAAACGAGACAACTCATGGAAATAAAACAGGCTTATTGAACTACATAGACTCAAAACTGCGTGCAACTCGGTACAAGCAGTCAACGGCCGAGTAGTTAAAAGAAAGTGAAGTTGTAGCAAGTGAACTTAAAGCAACAAACTCTAGTTTTCCATTTCTATATAACGTGACTGAGCCGGCTGGGCTGGAAGGGCCAAGGTAAAGGCCCCCTTTGAGCGGTCAGCGATACCGTTCTTTTTCATGCAGACCTATTCTACTTTGTTAACCTGTGATTAGTATAGACTGTGTTTTATCTCATCAATGTTTAACAATGTTTATTACATTTAAAAACCGACCTATGATAAAATTCATCATCCTCATAATTGCCCGCTGCTGAGCATTATGCTCTATGTGAAAATAACTTCCACTGTGTGAACTCCATTGAGTACAAATGATTAGGAGGGTCGTGCAATTTTACAATTTAAAATTATCTCTTACTAGAAAACATCATGGAAGATGAAGGGGCGAAGCTTATCATCAGGAGAGAGACATGCAAAAATTTAACTTTATTTTTGTTTGTTTCAGGCTAGCCATGGAGAAGGCCAAGGCGTATATAAAGAGTTCGCTGGGCCCCAAGCCGGCGTCGCCGTCGGGGGCCCGCGAGCGGCCCGCAGCTGGGGCCGACGACCTGCGGGTCTGCTATGTCTGCGGGGTTGCTGGATTCAGCGAACAGTACACCATCAGGATAAAGCCTGACCCGCAAGTAAATACATTATACTGTCTGAAATAAAGACTAATTCCAAGGTCCCCTTCCCCCTTATTTAATTATATGAAACACGCTGACAAATGTTTTCAGTCCTTTGTCAATCGCATCTATCATTTCTATCGTCATTTTGATGTCGTCGGACTACCACGCTTTCGGTCGGTCGTGGGCCTTTTGTCCTGGGCCGGGTTAAAACCTAGAACATGTTGGCAAAGAAATGACCCGAGGCTGTGCTATGTGAATTATCAGATTTGCTCATGGGGTAACATACTCCAGGAAAAGTACTGCGAAATTTATAAGGGAGCAAAAATTATCACTGTGACTAAAGCCTTTTGCCTAATTTTGTGGAGTGAGTGTAGCTTCTGTTGACTCCTTGGCTCCATTGGAGCTTCCAGCCTGATCCACCGAAATTGGAAAATTGTTGTTTAACGAACCAGCTATAAATAACAATAGCTTTGTGACGAACACCTTATGATCAAAATTCAACCAATTTATTCACCAATTGTCGAAACACGGAGAACCGGTTCGATCCAGTAGCCAATTGGCTGCCACCGTAAACGGTTTGACATCTGACACTGGCCAATTTCGCCTTGTTGACAGTCCGCTGGAATCACTCTGTTTTGATTCCAGTTCACATTCTTGACGATGTTTTATAAACAGACGGCCTTTGGACAGCTAGGGAAAGTGATGGATGGGTCTAGTCTGAATGTATTTTGTTCAATTTATTGGAACGATATGAATCAATTATATTTATATACAGAAGTTTAAACAAGGCTTAAAGGTGTTCCCTGTACTTGCACGTTTAAAAGATTGTGATGTAATGTTGGAATGGTTTTAGATCTTACTCTATGCTAGTGTTCGCCTGAAAATAGAGTTCATCATGGGATCGGAGAAAGGAAGTTGGCAGCATCAAACCAATACCACTATTGTAATTATGTACATTGGGCCATAGAGGCGAGACCATGTATCAGCAACCTAAACGTAAAATAGAGGTTGATGCCCTCCAGCCAGATGGAGCGATGACCAGCGAAAGACAAATGCCAGAAGCAATGTATCCAGTGCAATTATTTTTTCGGTAGCTCTCCATAGCCGGTGATAGTTGATGAACAATTTGTATTCATATTAACTAATACTGGCTTAAATTATTGAGGTTCTGGATATAAATGTAGTCCGTAACATAGCCACAAATCTAGACGATACATATTTAGATTGTCTACCTTACTATCAACGTAATCTATCGACAAAAAACAATAAATTTACAATAATCAAAACATCTGAAATGTCAATTAAGTTGGTTTGATCACATGTTAATACTGATTTTATACTTATTCTTAACTTAATAACATAACACTTAACTGTGATAAGGTCAATGGTTTGATACTTGGAAATTGGATCTGCGGTAAGGATAAGAAATTCTAATTACTTAGTTTACTAATTTTGCTTGGTTATTTTTAGGCTATTTTGGTACTTACTTAGCAAAGTGGCGAGACGAAAAAAAAAATACAGTTTACATTCTTTGTTTGGATGATTATCATCCAGGTTTGAGATAGTGGTGATAGCAGAAATGTATTATGTCGAGAAATACTTGCTGTTACATTTTCAATTCAATAAAAAAATGATCTATGGGTACAAAAATATCTAGACTAAAAACGGTTGTCAATTCTTTTTTTTGTTGTTCAATCAGCCGAAATAAACTCACTGCAGAATAATTAGCTTTCTCATAATTCACGAACTTCTGGTTCTCCTTAATGGAGTTACTACTTTCTGAATTCTTCCCACCCAATGACAGGATTTGACTCTTGGTTTTTTTTTGACATTCTTTCGCCCACTTCCGCATTGCATTAATGTTGGTTACCGGCAGATCTCGTAATTTTTATCAACGTAGTTCCTCCCTTTTATATCATTTTGTCATGTGGGTTATTTTCTGTTTCTACTGTTTACCGCCCTCGATCCTCCCTCAGTGACCCTGTCAGCTTGTTCGTCATCATTAGCTAACATCAGTTCCTTTCTGGACAAAGGGCTCTCTTAAAGCACGCCACTTATTCTGATCCTCAGTTTAATTATTATTTGGTTTATCTCCTATAACCGATTGCCTTCCGTTTATTGTGACTTGATCAAGTCTCAGGAAGTTCTAAGCTACGTTTGCCAAAATGTCAACTAGTACAAGTGAATAACCATCATTCAGACCCAGGCTTTAGTCATATGAAGTCAAGCTTATCGTGACTTGGTTTGAATTGGACTCACTCTGTATCAGTCAACATGTCGACACGATCTCCCCTCACTCGTGAGACGGCCGATATTTACAGTCGACGATTTCCTACAATGTTGGTATTATGATCACGGTTCCCATACGATATAATGGCTCGAACGTCACCTCTTGCAAGTAAGGTGTGACAGTAATAACACGGTCTACAGTTGACAGTATCTAAACTTTCGCTGGTTGAGCACTAGGATATCGCACGGCAGTCGTGCAGACAAAATAAGCTTGGTATGGCATAACAGTGGACCATTTTGCAGCCTATATTCAAGAAGATTGCGCCATTATGCAAAGGCTGAGTTGTTAAGATTATAATTATGAGGACGCTACCAAATTCAAGAAACGCGGGCTTCCAGATCTGCGTAACAATGGTGTGACCTTCTTGAAACGGCAATGTAGGTCATGAAATGACCCGCTCTACACAGAATAACGGCCAGGATTCAATTATCAAATCTAGTATGGATGATACGTTACTTCGTGTGTGCCTGGGCCCTGCTGTTGGAAAGATGTCGCGCACGGTAGCTCTTACTATGATCATTTTTGTACAGTCCATTTGTAGTTGGTTTAACGTGGCCCACGTCAGGTACTTTCTAATTGAAAACGCTGCTGTGCGTAAGCTCAATAACAGGGTTCATATTTCGACGTCATACCACAGAATAGTGCAAAGTCAGGGCCCGGATTCGACCACTGTCGACGCGCAATAGAGCGAAAATCTGGAAAATCTTTCGGTCCTGTCGCATCGATGTAATTCGTGTCTTCCATAATTCTCTTGAGGACTAAAATCAATGCTACATTTGTAGGGTGCTGTGGAGTAAAGCATAACTCGAAACTGTGGACGAGTCTCGTGAGACAACCCAGTTTCTAAACAATTTAAATTGACGTAACATAGAAACTCATACACCAAATTGCGCTACAGATCGTGAGAAATACAAGCTACTTTGTTGTAGGAAGATTGGACGCGTCGTGACGATAAGCAGATATCACCTTGCCATTCTAGGAGCGACAATAAACTGTAGGCATACCACATTAGCTTTACATCGAGCGCTGTTGACTAGACAGAACGAAAGAAAAGCCAAGTAAGTCAAAGCAAAGCAGCAGCAAAGAAAACTCAGAAGAAAGTTTTAAATTATTGTGTTAGCCTCCCTGAACAATGATCACTTCTTCATTAATGTCTCTGGAGCAGCTATCAATCCTCTGTCAATACTTGACTTCTTGATTCGACATTTCATCTCTCTCCTGCATTGTGTTGGATCAGCCTTCTTCGTCTTTCTTCTAAACATCGTTCCACCTTCGACATCGTCGTCACATAACTGACACTCCCTCATGACCTTATCAAAAAATATCAGTTTATGCTGAAGGAAAACGTGTAAGCGCACGTACTGCTTCTACACTTGGCACCCGCAGTAATAACTCATGCAGTTTTCTCATATATATCTTCTCATAGATTGCGCCGTTGAATTATGTATGCATCGTTTGTACGCAGATTAACACCGCATTCGGGTCATGTGACTCATGTTTCACGCAGGGCTTTTAGTTATATTTGGGTCAATTGGAAATTAAGTGGGTACTTATATTTAATTAATCCCTTGGCTCGCAAAACCAATGACGTTTCGAATTTGTGGACTTGGCAATTACTTATAGGTCATGTCTTTGGTCTTTTTTAACATATTTGTGTAAGGCACAAAACAATGATTACTTAGAGTACGGTTTAAAACGCGCACATAGTTACCATTTGCACTGTCGCCATGCAATAAGTTACCAAATTCCATTACCAATTGATGCGCATTTATTGGCTCCTGTCTGCCACATGACGTCATAAGTGTCGTCAAAACTGAGGTAGTCTTAGACGAAGCATCATACTGGACAGACCCATGAGACGTTGCCGCTCCGACGTTCACATTGTCATGTTTCTCTTTTTATTTCACGGGTCGTCGCATAGAGTAAGCGAGAGAGCTATTGTAAGATTGGCAACCTCGCACTCTGTGTCCACTTTGACCGACTAGTCGGTCACAACATTGCGACCCGTCTTACTAAAAGCAAATTGGATCAAAATATCGCTGTGAATACTTAATATTGTTATACATAGTGGCATTATGGCGTGTTGTGCTGTGTATTGTGCATCGAGAACAACGAAAGGGGGAGTAAGAGATCCAGAATTATCATTTCATGCGTAAGTCTTTTTAGCGTTTTTTACCTAAAATAACCAGAATCAAAGCTAAATATTCGTTTCACTTAAAGAATATACATGTTTGAAGTCATACAACTATCACGCAGTGTTATTTAGTAATGAATTTAAGCATTAATTTAAGATAAATAAATGCATTGTTTTACGTGTTCCTGCTAGTGAAGTACCACTGCACGTTTCAAACTTTGTCGATATTTGGTCGATATTTATCTAATAATATTCTTGTAATATCCTACATATACTACATTAAGTGAAACATGAACTGTTAATTCCTTTCCGCGTTTAATCGGCTTGATACGTATTCTATCAATAATTAATTTTAATCTTTTTGAAGCTTTCGCGGCTTGAAATATATGATAATTTGTACCAATGTTGTGTCATGGTTAAACAATTAATTAAAATAAAACATTTTGTTATAGGTTTCCAAAATGTCCGGAAATCAGAAATCAGTGGATAAAGGCTGTGAGGCGCGAAAACTGGGAGCCACCTAAATACTCTCGACTTTTTTGAAAACATTTTGAAAAATCTAGTTTTATGACTGGGCTGTCAATTAAATAACTAGGAAGAATAAAAGAAACTAGGAGACGGTGTAGATACTTATTAACTTTCATAGTTACTATATATAATATATATATTCGTACTATTTACATGGCAATTACGAGTTTCGATGTTCAATAAAGTACATATTTTTGCAAACATTGTGTTCTTAATTTACAAATTCTTAGTTTTGTACACTGTGTACATTTTTATCGATAGATTCTGCACTAGTTTTCACTTCCCTACTCACTAAACGCGCGAACAGAAAGTGGACACGCTGCCAAACGAATCACTCTATCCAGTGTGATACAAGATCCTTGGAGGTAGTGCACGGTGTTCGCTAATGACAAATTCAAATTGACAGTTATTAATACCGTCATTCTGTGTTTATTATCAAAAAAAAAAAATACGAGTTTATCACTTCTGGATCTTTCAGTATTGCCGTGGGACAAACTTACAATCGATTTTACCTAAATCATATCTCTTCTACAGCAAGTATAGCTTTTTTGCAGCGTGGATGGAAACCAAACCGCAGATATTATTATGATCAGTTGGCATAAAGCAAGCAAGCACGCCTTTTGTCCAAGTTTTTTGGTAAAACAGCCTTCAGAGCCCAAGTAGGTTGGCAACGGGTTGAATAATTTGTCACGGTTTTCTGACGCTCAGATCGTGTAAGAACTTTACTTTATGAGTTGATATTAGCTCTTTGGGAGGGCGCTATCGGAATTGAATTTTTGTGGGAGGCATTGCAAATAAAATACTAAAAATAATACAAATAAAAATAATTGCGAAATTGCATCATTTGCTCGTGCGATTATTGACCATTTAGGACACTGCCTTCATACCAAGCCTTCTGATTTAATAACAAGGGATTATTTCTTATTAGTTGTTTTCTGCGACTTCGTTCGCATGGACCTCCAAGAAGTAGCCTATGTCCGTCTCCGACCTTTAAGCTATATCTATGCAAAAAATCTGCTTGAAACTTTTAGCCGTGATAACGTGACAAACACCGAGACAGACAGAGTTACATTCGAATTTATAATATTAGTTAGGATTAGCTTAGAACTTTTTATCCTATATTTACTGGTACAAGCTCGAGATCGAGACGTCACTAGTTCCTAGATGTTAGTAGATTGGGAAGGTAAAAAAAAGAATGTATCGCTTTCCTTTGAGCCAAAATGCAATAGGTGTAATATATTGTCTCAATCGTCACAGATCAAATACTGAATATAGATTAAATAATACCTAGATGTTTTCGTAGAATAATATTATGGCTAGAAGTGTTTTGCCTCGTAAAGAGCAAGGGGAATAAATAGGTGTTCTTCGCCTGTGTTTATTCTGTAGAGTGCCGTCGCTGACAACTAATATTTACGGTGTTTCTTTGCCGGAGCAGTCGGTAAAAGCGTTGTGGTTGTGTTTTTACCAGGCTGAAGCTGTGGTGTGCCGCAAGGAGGATAATGTGTCTATCATTGTAAGATGTTACGTGTTCATTCGGATGTTATTTATGTTCGAGCAATAAAATGAAAGCATTTGCATGCACCTATATATCTACACTTGTGTTATAATAGCGATCGCACTACCTGCCCAGTTCCAATGTAATTTATGTTTAAGCCATAAAACGAAAGCATTATGCTTGGTGTAACTATCTAAAGCTTTGTGAAGTCGGTACTACTACATAACTTGCTATGGAGAATCATTGTGAAAAATTATTACGAATGCTAGCGATAGTGTTTTTTTCTTTAGAATACTACCCAATTACAGCCATAATTGGCTTCAAGATCGCTTAAGACACGACACAAATTTTAGTCTGATTTTGCTTATGTAATACTCATTAACTGAGTTGTATAACTTGACCGTTGTCAGGGTTTTCGGGCTTATTGTTCATTTTAAACTTTAGCAATATTAAAGTAATCTCAGAAAGCTATGAAGCAGTCGATATCATCTGAAATTTAGGAAGTAATGGCTTTCAACAGTCCCTAACCAATAAATTAAGCTGGAGTTTGGGAAGTTTTTGCGAATCTATACTCACGATTAAGTTTCAGTTATTCTTCATAATCGGAAGTGTGGTTGTGTGTTGTACAGACGAGCGAGCCGTACTTCCCGTTCCTGGGCGCGCACAGCATGCCGGCCGGGTACCGCGCGGAGGGCGACGAGGAGGGCTCCGTGCGCTGCTGCTGCGTCTGTTACACCTTCCTCCGCCAGCAGTGGGAGGCGTACGACCGTGAAAACAAACCGCACAGTCAGCGCTTCTACTGGATGAAACGGCTCGACGGGAAACCATTCATCGGTGAGTCATTACCACATCATCATTGACTTGTTTTTCCACAGCTAGACTTAGGCCTGTACTGATATACGCCACTCGTACAGTATTTTACACTGAGTTCAATTAAACTTTCTGTACAACGCAGTCTCTACTCTATAAATTGTTACCGCAATAATTTCTAAACCCCTGTATGAGTACACCGGTAGGATTTGTATTGGCTAGATAGATGGTGCTTTATAAGTGAAGAACACGTCTGGAGTCATCAAGAGTGTCTATTTTGTCTGATGAAACGGGGAAGATATACGTCAAAACAGTTTGAAACATACTAAGACTTTTCGCTACAACTTCAACATGTTTTTCCAAAAACAAACTATCGTTAAAGTAAAAAACGCCGCCCACTCGCCGCGTTTTCAGTTATTAAAATAAAATTGTCCTGACGTCAAGCAGAAGCTAATTGAGGTATTAAAGTGGAGTTTATTGGCGTGCGTCGTAAACTATTTATTGGCGACATCCGAAATGTATCTGATTTGACACAGTTAACTGTAGATGCATCCGTTCTACAGATTTCGTTGAGCCGATCTCGATTTAACTAACTCTTTTTAGCGCAGGTTCCAAACTGAGTGATAGATAGAATAGAACACTATGCTAGGCTTATAATACTACAGCGAGCAAAGCTATTCTGTTATTTCGATACTGACCCACAAATAAATAATATCAAGGACAATGGCCGCGGCCGGACGGTCGACGCTGGACGTGGACGACTGAAATTTTTCACAAAAAATGTTGAAAGGAATCATGAACTTGATACTTGTGATACTTTTAGGGGCTATTTCAGTCTTTTGAATGATTTTCAAAATCATTGATTTGATTTGATTTGATTTTTTATCGAGAAAATGTCATGTAATCATGT
Source organism: Apocheima hispidaria (assembly GCA_947579745.1). Classification (NCBI taxonomy): domain Eukaryota; kingdom Metazoa; phylum Arthropoda; class Insecta; order Lepidoptera; family Geometridae; genus Apocheima; species Apocheima hispidaria. The sequence goes on along the minus strand of OX388155.1, from coordinate 15,091,364 downwards.
TTTCCCTCTTAGCCATACTTTAAGATAGAACAAAAAAGCGTATATTTTAAAATATGATTTTCAATCTACATAACTATAATGAGGTGCACTGACATTTTTTTTTTTAAATTGGCTTCATGACCACTTAGGCTTGCACATACCTTTTTGTTTTACTAAAGTTCATTACATGACTGAGTGAAAGAAACTCTGTACCTTTACTATTCATTTCATCTGTGCTACTGATATTGGAAAATATACTGAGACCAGGGTAAGAGTCACTTTAACGCTGAAATAAGAGCGGACCATTTAGCGGCTTACACTACCGATTGAAGAAGGTCGCTCCATTCTTGTGCAGAGTCCGCACCGCGCGTTGTTTGTAGTGATTACGGGTCGGAAGATTATATTTAGTTATTTAGTTTTTTGGCACACAAAACAGAATACAGTCAACACAGGGTAGGATTTACAGTTTCGGTCTGGACTATATCCCTAAAGTATGTGTACACAACACGATCTATACTTACAAGTAGAATTTAAGAAGGTTAAAATAAACATATTAAAGAGGCTAATTAAATTTAAGTCTTATTATAACGATATACTATGGACTGATTTGGGTGAATTTGAATGACAGATCACGCGAAGATTCCGGACTCAGAACGATCGAATCGCACCACACAAGGTTCTAAATACCGCTACCGTTTACCGCTAATACAGTTTTTAATTACTATTAAAATGTACTCTATTGGTTCATTGCTAGGCGCGAGGAGGCGTAACTTTGAGATAGCAACTCGCGCTTTCCTCAAACTTTGGTGAATTTTTTGCAGAAAATCGATCTCGTAATATGGTTTCTAGTGTGATCTGTGATTTGAAGACACACATATGCCAAACTGACAACAAAATTCAACCACATTCTATCCAACTCGTTGCTCAATCCCCAATCAATCAGCCTCCAAAACATGCCAAAAAAATAAAAGTGCTCGTCGTTCCACCCCCTACATGGCACCAAGTTCATTATTCAACTCGCATGCCAGAACCCAGCACAAATAAATAACTTCAGCACAATGGCGCTCCCGATCGATGCCGAACCGTCCACTTGACACTTTTAATTGGGACCTAAAATACATAACCGTAATAACTGTTGCTATTGTGTTAAGTGACTACTTCAACAACCGGTAAGGCGCATCTGCCTTGTGAGCTGAAGGTCCCGGATTCGATTCACAGCCGGGCATATCTAAATGCTTGTACGTTCAGAATCTGGATGTTAGTCGTCCGTATATTTGTGTTTGTTTAATAACAAATCTGTCACAGGGAGTATTCTTGGGGAACTCCAAAATTAAGAAATGATTACAGGATAAAGATAGGGTATGGATGCGATATCCAAGTGATTTGATTTGAGAGAGGCAGAATCAAAGGAAAGGTTAGCCTTCCTTTCATTTCTTTTTCAGACAGGAATAAAAGTGGACTATGATGAAGAATCAGATTTAACGCTAGCTGAAAGCCTTAGTTTTGTAAATGAGGATCTTAAAAAGTTCTATGATCGACCATGTCACGGCACGGGTGCTGATCAAATGGTGAGTTTGATTGTACGATGCGACTCGCTTATTTGTAGAATTGTCTGAGAAAGCCATCTTCCTATTTTCATAGTAAAAGTGGTAGTATCCCGTGGCAATATCGAATTATTTCAGTCGAATACAGGCAAGAAATGATTCCTTAATTTTGATTAGTCTAACATGTAAATTATTAAGATATTTTTGATTAAGGGAAGGAACATTCCTTCCCTCGAACATTTCAATTATCAATGTGGCCTCATTGTGACAATGGCATTTCAAACACTAGTCTTGCTTGATCTTAGAACATGTCCTCGCTTTCAGTAGGCATTCGTCTCAGATAAGGTTCCGACAATGGTCATAAGTGAAGCATCACGTACCACAATAGAGATTAGCAAAGTCGTGACACATTGTCCCTAAACTGTGACAGACATCTTAATGTTCTCTTGCCGAAAACGGGGAGGGATCATAATTGGACCATGCATAATACATGCGCCCATCGATCGTGGATCTGAAGCATCCTGAACGTTTATTATGCGGAGTGCTTGTAAATCGAGATCTTGTCCATATTCGTACAGCTACGCCCTGCGGGCTCACTCGCATTCACAAATCAATAGCAACACCATATTTTTTTTGAGATAAAATTTACGTTAACTGTGTGAAGAATGAAGTCGTTTGGCAAACGAGGAAAGCGAATGTAACATATAAAATGTTAGATAAAATCTCCCCGGTATCTATAATAATGTTCCATGTATTGAAAGTGAAACGTAGCATTTTAATTTTGATAGTTCACTAATTAAATCATCGATAACAATTTCAACCCAGAGGTGCGCCTAGGCAAATGTTCACGGCATTCTTTGGGTTAGTTCTTATTTCTACCTATTCATGTTGGTACAGAAGGGTGTGACACGTCAGCAGTACCGTCAGATTCAGATCTTCGCCTCTCTAGCTACATCATCATCTTAGCCCATACTAGTCCAACCTGAAAGCTAGTTCCACGCCGTTCCTTCGAACCCTTTCGCCGATACATCATCTAGCTACGTACGCCGTTTTCTAGAATGTACGCGAATCCATAATACATGAAGGCCATCGATCCCGAATATACATTTATTTTATTCCTCTCGTCGGTTCCGTCTCCCATCGATCACTGTTCAGATAAACAATATTCAACAATGCAGCATTAAATTATTTGAACAGATGAATTATATTGAAACAAAGGAGCTCAACGGTTGGACGCTCGCATCGCATTGAAAAAATGAAACGTGGATTGTGGTGATATCAAAAATGAATTGGCATTATTGCTGCGACTCCAAAACTGTGTATTCTTTTTAGTAGATAAGCGTTTCATATTCATTGAGGTTGACAAGTTTCCGTGATCATTGATCTTATCTTTTTTGAATCAAGCTTAATTACTCGTCTTGTGCCTTTTCTGTTTGTCTTTGCCTGATTTAATATCACACATACTTTATAATCCGCCAATCTTCTTCATTAACCAACTTCCAACTAAAAAAGGAGGAGGTTCGCAGCTCGATGGTTTTTTAATGTTGTGGTTTTTTCGCGTATTTGGAAAAAAAAATTGAAAGTCCAGGATATACTTCCAAATTGCTCTCAATTCTCAGCCTACTTCTGCATAAATGTAATTTTAAACCTACATCATCAGCAATAAGACGTCCACTGCTGAAGATAGGCCTCTCATTTAGAGCGCCATTTTTAAACCTACGCCAAAACGCAATAAATTTCAAAACATTCATCACGAAAGTTTTCTTTGACCTTTGAAGAACGTTTTATTTACAAATAGCAATTATTCTAAGATCGTACCTTTTCCTCCAAGTAAGTAATTATCGATATGAAAACCATTCCCGGAATTTAATTAACGTGATCCCACGGACGAATCTTGAGAATTTCGAATGAATTAATCAGATAAATATTATATTTTTGTAGCTGAGATGGTGTTTTAGTTTGACCACGTTGATAAGTTAAAGACCAAATCGCTTGTCGTTCATGCGTCACTTACACCCACAGACTTGACTAGCTCACAAACTGGCATAATACATACCTGTGTGAACTTGGCATAATTACGTAAAAGTAAAAAGATCTAACATCCAAAAATGTATTAAGCATAAACATATATCCAAAGTGACTACAAAATCACACTGATATTATAAATGCGAAACTTAGTGTGTAAGTGTGGAATAGGTAAGTATGTGTTTGTTCCCGTTCAACTCTGTAACGGCTCAGAATTTGAGTGAAAGTATGGAGGTAGCTTACACCCTGGATTATGACACATATAGGCTACTTATTATCCCGTAAAAACATTCGGTTTCTGTAGAATAGCTAGTGAAACCGCGGGGCGCACCTAGTTACAAATATATATAAGATGTAAAAAAAAATGTCAAATGTCATATCCTAAAAAGATATCAAAATGATGGCTAGATCGCAAAAAAATTTGCTTATTACATTTTAATATGAAGAAAAGAATCCAAATATTTTCCTCTCTGACAGCAAGTAACTGTTGAGCTGTGACTTATATCGAGTATCAAAATAAAGGCTCCAGGTTCGTGCCCCGGCTCCTGTTAATAGGTATCGCGATCGTGATTGATGTGTCAAACGACATGAGTAATCGTATCTGATCATGCAAACATTACACATTATGTGGCGACCTGGATCAATAAATAAAATAAATTATGGACCCATTCACAACAGCAAATGTGTTGTCCGCACGCACATTTTTAAATATCTCTCGGTTTATGATCACGACATCATCTCTTTTATGACAGCAAGACCACGACAAGAATGGTAGATACAATAAAGAGTTATCTATCTGTCTATCTATCTACTAGAATGCACACGCTGTTATTGCGTTTTCATCCTGTAACACTGAAGAGAACGAGAGCAACTGCATTTCCATCGGCTTAATGAATGTTTAGATCCTTGTCAGACTGTAAATAGAATCTGAAGTGGCAAATTTTTTAATTCTAATTTTTTAAATTACAGTTTCAGGTCTATTTTTAATTACTTAACCAAAAGTCTGTCACATGCAGCTTCCCTACACTTTTGGTCAACGACTTTCATAAAACCTAGTACTTTCCCCAAAAACAATTGTTAAAGTTTGTCATGGAAAATGGTTATCTATTTTGTTATTGTTTGGTGCAAATGTCAACTTTAAGCTTCGGCCGGGGCCCGCGTTCTTTCTCATTTGCAACAGCGTAATTTTATCGTCATTTAGAACCCTAATTTAAATCCATAGGCGACAGTGATCGCTTACCATCAGGCGGCCGGTCTGCTTGTTTGCCACCTACGGCATTCAATTTTATTTTTTATTTTTGCATTCAGCCAAAAAAGACGATATTTACAGTCATGAAACTAAAGCGGCTACGTATGAGGGAAGGAAGCTGCTTGCGAAAGGTTTTTGGTTAATTAAAAACACCCAAGTATATCTGCGTTTAGGCTCCAACTACACTTTGTGGACGGTGGAGAGATGTGGCCACTGCCAATAACGACGATTGACCCAAGTGTAGCAAGCACGACAGAAGTATCACTTGACCAATCGGCGTATATACCTAGGCCTGGCGTGATATAACGTTGTTGACATACGAAACGTGCAAAATGTAACCTTGTCAGTTGACAAGCCTTACGTATAAGCCAGTCTCGTAGGCCTTATGCTAGGCTTACGGGCCTCTTAGCAGGCAACACGAAATTCCCATCTGCACATCCTGGTCCCACTATACCTAGGTAGGGAATTGTTTTATCAAATGTTATTTCAACTGCCAAAATAGCGGCCGGCGGCACAATAGAGCCGCCCGGAGGATTATCCGGAGGGTAATCCCCCCCCACGGCACTCTTTGTCGCGTCTATAGTACCTGGTACTTGTTTGTTGGTTGGGTGAAACACAGTAAGTGAAGTCGAAGCGTTTGTTTGGATCTAAGGTGTGAGTCAGAGTGCAAAGGTGGAAAAGTTGGACGTGTTAAAATGTATTATTTTTTTGTAGAGATGAAACTGTGTTATTCAAACTGTACATATTATTACTATAGACATACGGGTATACAGTTAGGTGAAGTGGGACTCCTACCCACTAAAACTCCACGGTGTCCCTCCTCCGCTGCTCGGCGGCAACACGTCGCTCTACTGGCACCTCTCCTCGCGCTCTACATCCGTTTTATGTCTTTGGCCTTGCAATCGCTATATGGCCTTATTTACAAGGAGAATTCTGTGATTTCTATCTCGCCGGTCCTTTGCCTCGCTCTCAAAAAAACCGTCAAAAGCGGGAGCGGCGGTCAAGCCGAGGAACATTACGAGAAGGACGAGTAACGTGGCCTCACTACATATCTTTCTCGTTGCGACGACCCTTTTGGTTAAGTTGGTAGTGCGTTTGCCTTATGAGCGCAGGTCCCGGGTTCGATTCCCGGCCGTCCGATGTTTGAATGATAAATTTACATTTCTGCTCCGTGTCTTTGTGAGTTGCACACAGCGAAACCCAGTGGGGAACTATGGGCGTGTAGCGTTATTTATTTATTTCTGTCGCGATTCGTCGAGTATTTGACCACAGCATACATAACACAGGGGCCTATGGACCTATAGTTTCAAATTTTTAAATTCTCATAGAACTTCAAAGATTTATTTAAATTTAAATTTATTTATTTATTTATTGAGACAAAAACGACATAATCAATTACATTTATCTCACAAGATGACCATAATCCAAGAAGCGCAAGGGATGCCGAACATGCAATGTTATTGTGGTGATTGCTTGGAAAATTAGTAGTCAATAGAGAAAATTACAATCTAAAACACCGAATTAATTACAACACAATGTGGCACAATCGCATAGTTCACAGTTTATTTGCTAAAATATCAATACATCATTGATGGTCGTCTGAGTACACACACCTCAGTAGTGCTACCAACTTCACTATGAAAACTATTTCCGTGGGAAAAATCGGAACAACTGTTTAACTTTGAATCCATCCCCTCGATATGGTGACGCAGGGATGGCGTTAGAGTCTGTTCCAATTAACCAGTCCCCTAGACTTAACGCTGCAGTCGCATAGTTATGTACACGCACTTCAAACCCGTTCTAAGTTGATCAGACTACTGGAATAGCCGATTGTTTGGACATTGGCTACTGTCGCCACGCCTGTCTCCCGCAGACGCTGCCACCGGTAACGGAATGATAGACGGACAGAAAACGTTTCCATTTATCTTTTTTATACAACATTTTATTTGTATATACCGGTGTTTTCTTTGTATCCCTTTTTGTCGTTTGTGTGTTGTTTGTCGAGGTCCTGATAGGATTCGGAGATTTCGTGTGTTGTTTCGTCATGGTAGGCCGGCTCCGTGAAAAATATCTCTATTTGTGTAGCAGCTGAAAGCAGAGCTTTGTTCACGGCTTCGCGGGGTTTTCTTGTGATGTTTTACTGGAAAATTTGTTGTTTGCCGGGAGATAACCTCGAACCTGAGGTATCTTTCTATCAAAGCAATAAATCTAAAAATAATGCCTATTTATGCTTAATTTAGTACGAATTAACATGGAATTTGTGATTCATATGAGTCCTGCATCGCAGGGTAGACGAAAATAACTAGACCAAATAACACAGACCATAATATAACCGTTAAACAGCTCGTATCTATTACCCCCTCACGAAAATATTACTTATATTTTGCTTTTTGTAGCGGTAGGACTCTGACTAGACTTTGCTTTGGAGAGTACCACACCTTTGCCAGTTATTCAACCGCTAAGCAGCATGCAAACATGACTGTGGACATTCTGGATTAAAAAGCAATGTTTCCAGCGAAATAACTGAGCATAAAGAGATTTGGCATCCAATACCTATCTGAGTGACGAGCGAAGTACTACAATGTTACATTGTTTTGAAATTCTATCCTAACTTATATCATAAATGCAAATGTAACTCTGTCTATCTGTCTCTCTGTCCGGGTGTTTGTCGCGTTATCACGACTAAACGGCTGCACGGATCGACCTGAATTTTTAGATATAGCTTAAAGGTAGGAGACGGCCATACGCTACTTTTTTTTGTAGGTCCACGTGAACAACACAAAAGTCACAAAAAGGTCGCGGGTAGTTTTTCTATATTTTATTAAGGTAATCAACAAGTTATCTGACTATGTCCATAATTCGCTCCTGTTTCCAGAAGACAGTGACAGATCAAGAAGCTCCCATTTTCGTCATTATTCCGCTTCTAAAGACTCCCCGGCGGGCTGTCTGTCAATCGGAAAGTCACCCTAATACTCGCCAATTCTCGCCGTTTTATTTAGGCCGAAAGTATTTACTTTCTACTTCCATACGTTACTTATTTTGAAAGCCGAAATATTGTTCATGTTTTGATCCTGTATCTGTTTATCATAGGATTTGAAATATTTTACAGAAACTTTCGTTTTATATCTTTTAATTTGAAGCAGGAGATTTATAAAATGTTCTGTTATGATAGATAGATACAATAATTATACAGCTTTTAGAAGTTTACACTATCTACAAAAACTTGTAATTGCACGAGTGAGCTGTGTGTGACATGACTGTACACATTCTTTACCTCCCAGTGATTTATCCAAGCCAAATTACTGGGACTTGAGTTTTAATATTGCTGCTAGAGAGAGAGCAGAGGCAATTTTTGGAGGCTTTCAGAAAACGTTTAATTTCTGACACATAGGCTTTAGACCTTCGCGACAAGCAAACAAGCAGAACAGAAAACATGCTGTAGTAGTTGCCTTCTCAGGGTAATAGTCCCCTTGTACCGAGTCGATTGTTTGTTAGCGTTTCTTAGGAAATCCATTGTTGAAAACATTTGAGTTATAACAATGAAAGAGGCAACGTTGTGAAGGGATTTTGGACAAAAGGCTGGTCTTGTATGGAGTTACTTGGCACACTTGGCAGATGTATAAGACTAAGTTTTGATTAGGGTGGAATTGGTTGCCTTCAGCCTGTTCAGTAAATTGTTAAGACTGGACCCCTCGGCGGCCTACATTGCCGATTTAAAAAGGTCACGCGATCTTATCAACTTTGTACAAAGCGCACTTCGAGGTCCGCAACCGCAAGATTGTATAACCTTAACGACTTCGAACAACGCGCGCTTGGAGCTCTGCAAAAGAATGGCACGACCTTCTTGAATCCGCAGTGTAGGGTGCTATAGGGTGTGGAAAACAACTATGCTTGCTTTTGTCAAAAATCTCACCTGATGGAAAGCGACTATGAACTCTTCGAAGAAGGTGGATTAGGAACGCTTAGTGCGTTTGAACGGATTTCTACCATAAGAGGGTGTCTCTTTCTTATGCGTCCGGTAGTGTTATAGAAGAACGGTGTCGAAAATCTCTTTGCGTCATCGTTCTGTGCCCATTGGAGAAAGAAAGTAACTCCGGTATTGCGTGCGTGGCGCGTGGCAACGGACAGGGTCGTAGTAAGTGGCACCGGTTGAAATTCGGAATGGTGACGCAACGAACGGACGTGCCGAGTGTCGGGTGCCACGGACTAATTGCCAGCAGGGGCTTTGTAGAATGTCGCTCGTGGGATTCGTAGGCCTTTGAACTCCACCGCAACAATAGCGAGCTGCCCATTACCATCTCACACTGCTAACAGGTAAACTACAAGTCCACAGGGTAAATTACAAATTGAAACTGCTGATAACCACCATGCTAAAACTCGTGATATTTTAGCATGCAGTCCGGGCGTGTGACAGGCACCGCCCGGCGTCCGTCAGTCTGCCACAACGTCCGCGTCGCAAAGATGTTGTGCTCCCGGTTTCCTTGGTAACTGTTGACGAAGCTGCGGCATGGCCCGCTTTGATGTTATAAATAAGCGGCTAACGTGCGAACCCGTGAACTATGATCGCTACACGGTAGGGCAGTGCTACTCAAACTGAGGACGAATATTGCATGAAAACATCAACTTCTGTCAATGTTAGATTTGTACAAGTTGTAACCTTGGTTCTCTACTTGGTATCTATATTCCTGCTGTTGCCACCACTTGTGACCCCATTAATGGCTAAAGTGGGAATAGTAAAAAAAATATTCCCGTTGTCATCATTGGTGGATAGATACAGAGGAACTTGATTAAAATAATTAAAAACATTTTTAGTAGTCCGTTCCCGTTAACATTCGTTGTCTACATAACTGGACACGGTTCAAATGTACTTGTTTATACTCGTACGTAGGTAAGATATTTTCTGTTGCCGTGCGAACGCGTCGCAGAAATGTTGCTATACTCCATTTCACACATCATGGTGCGGGTGATACATATGGGTTTTTACTGAATTGCGGCCACACCACAGCACAATTAAACACGCCAGCTGTACACGCCCGCCGAGAATGGGACTGAAAGCGCGAATGTACTTACTTACTAGAGCTCTCGTCGGGGCTATCTCGCTCCTCTTCGAACTTCTATCGAGTCTGGCGAGACCAGCGAACGTGTTATCTATATCGATATTAATATTAGTCGAGATGATGCCGGGTTATCTCGACTAATACCTTTCTACCCTCTATTGTATTATCTGAATCCGATACACTGTAAATAGCGCCGTGTCATCCCTGTGCCTGCAACGAATGCACGCTGTAAATAAAAGTGAAGTTGCCACATGTGCGATCCGTTGCAAACCGGTCGCTCTAAACACTGGACTTAACTGCTGAGACTGGCCGGTGGCCGGCTGAACGGTACACTTAGGTCTTATGCAAATATGTAGATGGCTTTACCACTTATAGTTTGCCCTCGTTACATATGAAAGCCGATGGTAAATACCGCCAGACTTTTATAATAAAAGGCCGTTATAAATTAACAGAAGGAACGACTAGAAATATTATAATTACTTAAAACGACCAAGTTTATCGTGTTTTTCTGTATATATGCATACATTTTTGAGTAAACTATGTAAGTTGTTGGGTGGTGACCACGAACCAGAAGACGCAGCGTAGGCAGGCCTCCCACTACGTTGACCGACGACATTATGAAAGTCGCGGGCAACCGGTGGATGCAAGTGGCACGTTGTCAGTCGGTGTGGCGCTCTAAGGGGGAAGCCTATGTTCAGCAGTGGACGCCTTCTGGCTGATGATGATGTTTTTATTAAAACGCGAAAATTTCGCTGAATCTGTCTGTGTTTTGATTATACACAAAAGGGACCCGGGTAAGTCAAAACTGCAACCAGAACCACCGGAGGACAGGCAGCAGCGTCCTGCAAACGAAGAGCGTTCTGCGATCCCCAAGCCGCCAGCCAAGCGTGGGGATTATGGCAATACCCTCTATATCGGGGAGGCTTCACCTAGCAGTGGACGTGTAAGAGCTGATAGAATAAGAAGAAGGAAGAGATAATGCCCATGTTGTTTTGTGAGGCCAGACATATATTTTTGACGGATATTTTGGCACAGTTGCATGTACCATGTTCACGGGTAGGCTGAAGATGCGGGTGTTTATTTAGTTTTTTGTTCTCGTGCGTGACGTCACCTGCCGGTCCCAACGGAAGACCAGCGCATCTTGCTGAGTTGGAGCTGGTTTGTGGCAAAAAACTATGTTTTGTTTATTTTTCACTTTTTAATTAACTTTTCTATGTTTTTTGCTACAAATAAACTATTGTCTATTTAGACATGATACTTTTATCCAGGAAAGATGAGAGACATTTAGAATTTTCCATATCTTTCCCTTGGTACTTCTACTATAGTATACTCCAGCCATACGCCATATTACAACAACATGACTGACTGACGTATTGTATTAACAGAATGTATGTTTGTGTTTACGCGTCAGTTTCGGGAGCACAATGGTTTATGTCATTCGTGTGACGCGCCGTCATATGTATTGTCGTGGAGAGAATGGAGATATGGGAGAAGTGCAACTGGAGGCGGATTAGTGAAGCAGCAACTTTACTGTATTGTGGCTGTGGATGTTTTGCGGAGTCTATTATAGTACAGTTGGCTAAAATATTTAAGGGTATATATACATCCTTACTTATATTATAATTCAGAGGAATATAGCCGCATTCGTATATCGGGACCAATAAAGGATCGCGGTATAAAAACGAATACGTTCGTCTCGACGAAAACTTAGTTTGCGCGATTTAGAACTCGCTGCATTATAACTGTCAGTCCATACCAAACGTCAAAAAATGCACAAAAATGGATCAAAGCCATTTAGCGAACTATAGGAAGTAACTTTGTGTCTCTGTCTGGATGTTCGTCGCGTTATCACGGCTAAACGGATGAACGGATTTTGAAAAAAAATTGATAAGGAGTTACTGTATATCACAAAGACGGACATAGGATACTTTTTTTATGGACACGCGACCGAAGTCGCGGGTAACTACTAGTTATGCATAAAGTCGTACCACAGCTATCTCAGTCTCACATTTGCAAGTTTTTGTAGGTATAGTGAATTCAAATTTAAACTGTATGTTGTATGGATACAACACAGTTTTTGGATTTTATGATAGACTAGCTGTTACCTGCGACTTCTTTCGCGTGGACCTGCAAAAAAAAATAGCCTATGTCCGTCTCCGATCCTTAAGCTATAGGTATATTATGCAAAAAATTTGGTTGATCCGTTAAGCCGTTTAGCCGTGATAACGTGACAAACACCCAGAGAGACAGAGTTACTTTGGCATTTATAATATTAGTTAGGTTACGTGATATTTCACCAGGTTGGTTGGTAGTTGGTTTTTACTGTAATATTTTACCAAAAAAACCAGTCTTAGTAATAGTCTAAGTCAACAATTTAGTCACAGTCTAAATTTAAATCATGCTTCAGTAAAGTGGTGGATGCTACTAAAAAGCAATAATACCAAAAGAAACAACACGAAAAGACACGACTCATCATTGTTTATGATTTGCCCACAGTCGTGAAGGTTGACGAACAACTTAAATAACGAATTTTGGAAAATAATACAATACTTCGTGCTGCACTATATTGTAAATTGTATAAAAAATGGAACACGCCCCAGCGAACCGCGGTCAGTGTTAACTAAAACCACATATTTCAAGATATCTCTCCACTGGCCTGATCTGATTTTTATGAAGAGGATAGCTACATATAAACTTTATTGTAGTAAATGAGACAAACCTTTACGGTTATAAGTTGTTTCTTTTACTCCTATGAAATGTATCTAGCTATCTTTTCCTTTAGCTAGAATAAATCAGATCAGGCCAGTGTGGAGACACCTTCATACAACTTCTATATCAAATATCTAACGAAAGTTTTATAGAGAATGTTATCCTAAGGGAATAGTTAAGATCAGAAATTTGTCACACACGTCTCTTTTATTTTCCGTAAGTATTAACGTATCGAAGTTCTGAGGTTCTGTTACCAGCCACCGCCGACTTGGCTAAAGAAACCTGCTCAACTAGCATAGCGTTCATTCATGGACGCACGACCACAGTTCTAATATCAGTCTGTACGGAACCGCAACCACAGACTGTGTAACAGCTAGATGAGCGCGGCCTCGACCCGCGCGAGTGAAAGTGCCCGATCAGCTGACCGACTCAGGCTCTGCAGTCTAGTTACACTTACCTCAATTATACTTGCACTGTTGCTTGTTGGAAAGGTCAGGGGTTCCGAGACTCGCGGGACGAGGCGGCTGATGACGAGCGGAACGTTTCGTCATACGTTTTTGAGCATGAGGACTTTGTTACGTGCAATGCAATGCTCGCATCACTCTGGGCGAAGTACAAGTACTTTAGCCTCACGCCCTACGGCGCTCGATTCGAATGCGCTCACTACTGAGCTAAAATTGTATTAACATCATATTTTTGTACCCTTCAAATCGGATGTTTTTGTACGACGTCCAATGTTTTATTTTCGGTGTAAATCTGACAACCTTCCGTATATCGACACTCCAGTGGAACTTCTGTCGCTGTTCACTAAAATCTGCATCCGTATATTCCAGGTGCGGACATGTCGTTCCAAGGCGAGTACGCGGCGCAAGTCCTCGGGTTATCAGGAGACAGCAACCCTCCGCCGGCAGCCGAAGGCGCCGCCGCCTCCCCGCGCCCCGCCTCCCGCCCTCTGTACCCGCTCGAGGCGCCCGCTCCACCCGCTACGATCTACAAAGACGACAAGACCAACAACCATGTCAATAACAAGTTCAATATTGTGAGTATCGCCTTTCCCCGACAAGCCTCCAGCAAAGCCACGAAACGACGAATGCATTCCCAGAAATTCCAACAATGTATCTATCTGCATCTCCCCTCTCCCTTTGCTAGCCTACCAACCTCTGGGATATGTCTGGCGAAAGAAGAGCCCTACCAGATGTTAATCCTAATGCCATAATCTTCTTGCATCGACCCGACTCGATCAATCAAAGTCGTAAAGTGAGAAGCCTCTACTCTCTGTGCCCTTCACATTACCTCTTTGTAGCAACACTGGAAACGGCCTTCGATCTTAACACGTATTATTCTGATTATGATAGTAACCCAAAATGAAGAAATCGTAAACTATATCTACACTGCATACAAAAAAAAACCTGCGCGACCGTGAACCTTGTCGCTCGGCGATAAGATTCGCGGTCGCGGAGCGTCGACGGCTGAACCTAACAAACAACGCTGTAAGGACGTTACCGTACGGGCTCTGAATCGCAGTCGCTATTTCACAGCTAAATAGGTAAAACCTAGTAACAATTTACAGCAGAAATGCTGTTTAAAAAAAATATTACAATGAGACGACATGTTTTTATCGCACTTTCGCCATAAGTCCAACCCCATATTAAAAAATAAAAGTGAAAATAAAAGAAGTTATTTTATAAAATGGTAACTAACAAATTGAAAACCTTTATATTTAATGTTTTTTTTTATTCTGGCTTTCAATAGCTTACACGTGTTAAGTTGTAAAAAAAAAGAAAAATATTTTAATACGTTCTGTAGAAATGATATTCAAGGCGCTCCAAGATTGATGACATACAATTTCGCCATTGTTCTTTTCAAAACATATTTTTAGACGAATGATTGTTTGAATAAAGGCTTCTGTCAGAACTCTATCAAGACGACGTCGTATCAAATTGAATTTAGTTCAATTTAGCGAGGCGCTAACTCGTTTAGAACGCTTGTTAGTTTAACTGACTAGTGCATGCTGACATACCTGCCTATAAATCTACTTTACGCGATACCGTGACGATGTAGGCTTCCACAAAGGAAACGCGTGTCAGTAACAGTAATTTTGTAGGGAAAAGGTTAATTTCAATACAAATTTTAAGTTTGATACGAGCAAATATGATTTGATATTTAACTAGTTGAAACCCGAGATTTCGTTCGGGTTGGCCTTAAAAATGTATCCTATATCCGTATTTCTGATATACAGTAACTCCTTATCAAATTTTTTCAAGATCGGCTCAGCCGTTTAGCCGCGGTGAGCCGCGATAACGCGACAACATCCAGGCAGAAAAAAACAGTTACTTTCTATAGTTCGCTAAATGGCGTTGATTCATTTTTTTGACATTTTGTTTGGACTGACAGTTGTAATGTAGGGAGTTCTGAATCACGGAAGCGTAGTTTTTTCCTCGAGACGAACGTATTCATTTTTATACCTCGAAGCTTTATTGGTCCTGATACGACTGCGGCTATATTCCTCTGAATTATAGTATTAGTTAGGATTACAGGCGTCGTAAAAATTAAATGTCGTATAAAAGCGTAAAAATTACAAAATGTGATGTTCTAGAGGTAGCGAGGTCATAGTTCGGCGCAAAGTACGTATTTACTTGTCTGTACCGTTAGCGGCAGTACGTGCAAATTGATGTCGAACAGGGCAAAGGCCGAGTCCTTGCCAATAATTTCAGGCGTTTGACCTCTAACTTGACTAAGTAAAGACACGTGTAAAAGTAGTAGTAAAGTATTTTTGGTAGTATTGTATTGTTGCTGGGATCAATATCTCTGGTATTTTGTCAATTTAATTAACGCAATATCAAGAAAGGTCGTAGGTATTTACTACGTTATTATTAAGGTACATTTTGCCAATTATATCGTAATTATTTAGTGGAAACTGCTGGCCTTTAGAAGACACTCAGAGTTACACAGCGGGTAATGGAGAGCGAAAAGCCCATAGCGCGAAAAAAAAACTGGAATGAGGATACTCGCCGAAGAACCTAAGTCACCGACGTAGGCATATTTTTAGCATCCCGTTTAA
The DNA here is from genome assembly GCA_947579745.1 of Apocheima hispidaria. Classification (NCBI taxonomy): domain Eukaryota; kingdom Metazoa; phylum Arthropoda; class Insecta; order Lepidoptera; family Geometridae; genus Apocheima; species Apocheima hispidaria. The sequence goes on along the minus strand of OX388155.1, from coordinate 15,075,740 downwards.
GGGGATTAACACATATTATAAATGCGAAAGTTTGTATTTAAGTATGTAATTGTGTTTGTTCCCGTTCAACTACCGTAACGGCTGAACGGATTTGAATGCATTTTGATGTGGAGGTAGCTTATACCCTGGATTAACAAATAAGATTATTTTTATTCCAGAAAAGTATTCGGTTTCTTTAGAATAGCGGGTGTAACCGCGGGGAGCAGCTAGTATTAATATAAATACATTCAGTAACAAGGTTTTTTTTTAAATTCTTGTTACTTATAAATAAATAAATCACAAACTGAACGATATAGCGAGAACCAGGGTTAGCGCGCTCTTAACTAGTTATTTATATTGTCACGAAATTTCTTCATCACGATAACGTGGGCCACGTAGTGCCGCGCTGTTGCCCTCCCCGGGCTCGATGCGATGAACGTTGATTGAATACATTGACTAATCTTTCTTGTGTCGTATTCCAGAGCCGGTTTCCCCCCACGGGCGGCGGTACGGAAGAAGAAGGGGTGCTGGACCTGCGCGCGCGAGACCCCTCCGTCATCTCCGTCGGCTCCCAGCACTCCGGCGCGTCGGAGTCGGCGGGGTACCTCGACGCTGTCAGGTAAGCGACGACGACAGAAAACCTCCGACCACGTGGTGACACTGGCTACAAACTCGCCGGTGTTCGACGTAACATTGTCTAGTCGCGATGGTGACACAAGCTATCCAGCTCAAACACTAAGGCCTCGTTTATGGAGACGCGGGGCGTTAGACTGCCTGCCGATTGTGGCCGAGAGCGGTATATTATCTTACATATCTTCAAATAAACACATTTGATCGGGTTCTCGTTTACGAAAAGTAACTAACGACCTCGTCTTGCCTCGTGCAAGGCAAGACGAGGTCGCGCGCGTGTCTCGCTTAGCATTTCTTGAATAACCGACTCAATTTAACGTGAGTATTCCCGTTTTTTTTAAAACAAAATCTGTCAGAACCACGTCAGTTTTCATAGTATAATTAGAGAGAGAGAGAGAGAATAATCCATGCGTCAACGAAATGGGTCGTGTTTTTGTCGAGCCTTCAATAGCATTTTAGGTTTCTTATATCGTTATTCTTAGGCTGAAAAAACATCTCAATTTATGATCGATTCATATTTTTATCTAACCCACTCCTTTCTCTGGTTCCAGATCGACAGTGTCAGTATACAGCGGCAACTCCAACTCTTCTTCGGACCGCGACATCTTAGACCTCTCCATGCCCGATAAGAACTCCATGACGGAAGTGTGCTACGTCTGCGGCGACGAATACAAACGGGGGACTTTGTACAACCTGCATACGAAGGAGCCTAAGGACAAATCGGTAAATTTGCTACAGTTGATAGATAACACTCGTAGGTGGCGCTATTTTAAACGACGCCATTAAGCCACTACACCTATTCATGCCCCTTAAAAACTCGATGATTTTACTTCTCTATGAATGCATTAGAACTCGATGACTGAAAGGTGCGACGAGTACAAATGGGAACTACAATCAATTTTTTTTTTTTTATATATTTCACAATATTGCTCCATGGACTCCGGGGTCCATGCCATTTATCAACACGGAATATAAAAACTAAAGACTTTACAAAAGGAATATACCAACGAATATACTAATAAAGAGCAGTCAAGTGATTTATACAATCAAATATTAATTTTAAAATTTCCACCAGTCTGTAATTTATTATTACAAATGTAGTGTTTTTTTATTTATTTTTAATGTTTTTAATGCTTCTCCAGTCTCCACGGACTCGCGTCTAACGTGCCCTTTATCAACTAACATGTCAACTTTTATTTTTTTAATAAAAGTTCCATGATTGATTTACATAAAAAATGATTATTTATCTGTGATAGAGCTAAGAGCACTGGGAAAAGGTGGGTTACAAATCCGCTTTTACAGGCAGCTTTAGATGAGACAAGTTTTAAACTCTGCTGGAATTATCAGCCGACTGAATATTGCTCTTGGAATTCAAATCTGTCAATTTCTATACCTTTTGGTTAAAAAGAAAATCAGCGAAGCGTTTTATTCTATTTGCGACTCCCTACTTGTGCGAGTTGATGTTTAAGCTAGTATAGCTTAAACTCTACTCAGCTTCTTGAGATTTGTAGCTAAACCAATGCTATCTAGGTGCTTATTTTACCCGTAATTTCTTAAAACAACTTATTTATTGGCGCAAAATTGGTTTCAATAAATCCACGATGAGTAATTAAGCTGTAATTGACAAAAAAGGCAACAAAATTTGAATTTCGCGCGATGAGCGAAACGTTGCAACTTAATAAACTTTTTTTTTGCTGGCGCTTCGTGACCGTCCGACCCCTTCGTCGAGGCTTCGCCACTCATAGGCCGCGACGCTCACTTTGAAAAACACGAAATATGGGATACCATGTAGACATTCACCTATACTAAATAAGGGAAATTACTGAAACTAAACATTAAGTATAGCGCTGCCTATTTATTCTCCCCGGGCCATTATTAGTATCCATGAAGATCTGGCTGAGGATTATTCACAACATTATTAGGACCGCGAACAACCGCCATCTAGCGATCTTTATCTTTGTTGTGTTGCAGGCTTTTAGCTAAAGATTTTTATAATTATTTAACGTTAGTTTTTATGGCCCAGTTGGTGTAGATCTCATTAGTAGTCTTACTAGTTGGAGATAGATATCATTATCAGTTTGTTAAGCGTAATTCTTAATATGTAATCGTCTTCAATTGGTTCATGACTTAACTAACAGATGGCGCTACTGATACAGAAAAAGATTTATTATTATTAGATTTGTAACGACGTTATAGGGCGAAGTTACGGAAATAACTAGTCATGTTCGTCGCTATAAGGGTCAAAGTGGTTTGATTAAGATAATAACAAATTGTTTACTTCTCTCTCTAGAATAAATCTAGTTGAAACCGGTTCAGTCAACCCGACTGATACAATATCGCTTTAAAATGTCGTCGTTTTGTTATCAGACAATATGATAACGCATTAGAGAGAGGAAAGTTCCCTGAACTGATACAATTGACACAAATAGACATACAGTCGTACACGGATTCAAATTAATATAAATTATATGACTCGATTATGCTATTTCATTTCAATTCTGTCATTCGATATAGATGGCGTGGTAATCTATAAACAATATTCGTCAATGGCAATGAATTTTAATGATAAAAGTAAAACTTTATTAGAACGAAGTACGCCCTCGTACTTCGTTAAGTACGAAGTTCGTCTTCCATATTTTGTTCCCGTCTTGTTGCCTAAAATAATTCATGAAGATCGGATTAAAGTTCTCAAATTACCGTCGAAGAAATATTCATATACACATACTGCGGATTTGTTCCCGTAGACACGTAGACCTACCCTTCGTTCGGTCAATAAAAATAATAATAAAGGTTTTGAACACGTTCATTCGTATCCTTGCCGGACTATACTCGAATGACTCGAAACCATATTTGCTTATGAATTAAAAAGGGTCACGTTATCAGGAGTTTTGGTTCACGCTCTTGAAATGTTTATATTTCCTTGTTTACGAACTTGTACTAGAATACTGTATTTAACGTAGGACATGCGGTCAACCGAGGCCAGTCGCTGGCGCCAGCGCTGGGCTGGCACAGCACGTTTATACGAATCCAACTCAGTCGTGTGGTTTTATGGTGATGGCCACACGTACGTGTCTACCAAAAAAGAATTGAAGCATAATACAACTGTGAAAGTTTTTGTGGAAAAATATATTTTTCCAGACAAGCTTCTATAAAATCCGTTATTTGTACTGTAAGCTGATCAAAATAAGTTCAAATTTTAATCTATTTTTAGGTACTGTAGAGTTACGTTTTCTACCTTAAGTCTCAATCATCAGATCAGTTCGCTCTCGTAATATTGTTTTGTCATCGGAACTTGACAGGCATGCAAAACTTCAACTCGATTGAACAAGGAGAACTGGGCTAAAATTCAGTTGCAAGATGTGACCTTAAAATACATACATACCAACATTGCAAGTTATATGAAAGCTTGTAAAAATAGGAATGTTTTAAGAAAATCGCAGAATTGGTTAATATGTTAGAGGAAGAAATTTTGAAGTAGTAACAGCTTCGGACTGGAAAATGTATAAGCGATATGCACATAACCGGTGGCTCGAGTTTGCCTTGCGTGCGGTGCCCGTACCGTGCCAGCGTTGGCGTGCCGGTTAGACTGGCGCCAGCGACTGGCCGCTCGTTTAAATCATACTTTAGAGCTACAATTCAATTATTATTTTTTGGGTCCCTGGTTAATTATAACACTTTCTTAGACATCATTTGTATAGCGATCAATACAAATACATTATAACTTGTCAACATTACTCCATTATACAGTATACTCTTTAAACTCTTTTACCACTACCGCTTGTCCCGTGCTGCGCCCGAGAGAGTCCCGCGGCTCGCACTTCGTAGTGCGAAGGCCCATAGACCATGATAACTCAGAAAATTTTATTCACGTAACATACGCTAACATTTTAAAGATATTTATTATTTATAAGATATCTAAGAACAAGTAATATTATTAAAATAAAACAAAATACCTGACTGCTAAATGTTGCCTATGTCACTCCAGGCAAAAAGAGGATCCAACGACACCTCACTCGTGAAAATCGGTTAAGTCTTATAGGCTACAAAAGGTAATATAAGATAGGAACATACAAACATACCTTCCAGTAAAGTAAAAAGGAGAAGACACGTTTGCAGAACATATATACTATGTTATTAGTCCACGTTCGTCAGGCCACGTAGATAAATATAACCTATAACAGTGGGAAAAATATCCCCACCCTCGCGATAACCAACGGTTCAAGGGTTTCACGGTTTATCTCTCTGACAAACAGACAGTTGTTTGTACGTTTATTCTATAGTGTAGAGGTCGTCAAACTGTTTTGATTAATGGCCCGCACGCTATTTTTGCAGGCCGTAAATTGATTTGTGGAATTTCAAATGTTGGGGGTGGTGGAGGACATTTGGCAGTACGCTATTCTTAATTAGTTTTTGTTATTAACTTTAACTTCGATGCTTTGCGACTTTAACTTCGATTTTTAGTATTATTTTCTTTTTGCAGGGATAAAAAGAATCTTTTCATACTCATGGGGTACAATATTATTTCTTGACATGAAGATTTTAGTCGTGAAAAGGCAATAGACAGAGGAAGCTTTTGGTTTCATTATGCTATTGTGAATTGATTACAATTTAAAGGGAGACGTGCGGGCCAGGTAAATGTGTCCAAAAATTTAAAAAAATAATGATGCGGGGCCATATTTGATCAACCAGAAAGATTCAACATGGACGCGTCAAAAACGCAACACATTACAGTTCTTACTTTTAGGCGAGAAGCACGCCATTACTCACAGCCGTACACAACTTGTTCACAATTTGAGTAAAGTTTAATTGGTAAAGTTGAAATATTGTTTTAAAAAAAATTGGCGGTCCGCATCATCAACGCGGCCAGCCATTTGACAAACCCTGCCTTGTTTACCGGCTTAGTTCTTTGTTTTCGTGCTCCAGTTTAAGATATCGCCTGTTCAACAAACTTGTTTGTAATGGAAAAGTGACCCTAATGTTGTAAGTATGAGTAAATAGGAATTTAAGGGTTTACGCGTCTGGACATAATTCAAAGTTGCCAAAATATTTTATGAACCTATACGATAATAGCGCCATCTCTGAGGCGGCAAATTATGGCCAAGATATGTAATGCAAAGATTTTTGCGACGTATCTAAGTTGGTCGCAATTTGCATAGTAAATAATGGGATCAAATGGCGTTTAAAAAAAAGTTTAGTTAAATTGTAATTTTTCTTAATTTTTCTCTTTCCGTATAATTATGTCTATATTCTTACAAGGTATACCTTGCGTTTATATTGATTAGCCTTGTGTCTCAGTGAGTGGATATCCGCCTTTGGAACTGTAGATTGTGGGTTCGATTCCCACCCAGGACAATCATGGATGTTTGTTCTCTGTCTGGGTGTTTATGCTATGATACAAAATAAAAAGTATATATATATATATATGTATTCTATCGGTAATCTGGTTCCATAGGTATACAAGCTTGCTTAGTTTGGGGCTAGATGGCGCTGTGTGTGAAAAACGTCCACCAATATATTATTATACAAAAAGTTTATAAGTTAGAAATGGGTAAACCAATTTGCCTACATATTCGTACTAGCTTGCCCGCACGGCTTCGCTCGCATAGGGTACAGTAATTTCAACATCTCATTTCGCCTCTTCAGGGGTTGATTTTCGAAAAAGTTTCGAAAAACACTTTCTTTATTTTTTATTAGTTGTTACCCCCGACTCCGTTCGCGTGGACATAAAAAAAGTATCCTATGTCTTTGTAATACATATACAGTAACTGCTTATCAAATTTTATCAAGATCAGCTTAGCTGCTTAGATGTGATAAGGCGACAAATATCCAGGCAGAGAGACGCTATGTTAGTTCGCTAGATGTCGTTGATCCATTTTTGTGTATCTTTAGACGTTTTGTATGGACTGTTGTAATGTAGGGAGTTCTGAATCGCGTAAGTGAAGTTTTTTCCTCGAGACGAACGTATTCATTTTCATATCTCAAAGCTTTATTGGTCCTGATACGACTGCGGCTATATTCCTCTGAATTATAATATTTAACAGCTAGTATGTTATATTTCGCAGTCGGGTTATTATTTTAATAATAATACGTGTTAACGAGTCCTCTCATTAGTAATATCTCTCCCATTGTTATCAGCTGAAGTCATACTCTGCGTATTATTTAATCTGTTGCCTTGCTCTTGGGCTGACATTTACAATAATTTGACGACCCAATTATGTATGCCGAAATCCGGATATCGCCGGAAAAGCGGACGCTTATCCTTTAATAATTGTAATAACAAAAGCTAGAAGACGGTATAAAAATGCGGAGAATGACTGCCGGCGCCGTAAATAATTTTACTAATAGTTCATGACGATTTCGAGATTCCAATCTCGACTGTCTCTCGTCTCGATTGCCTCCGACTACTCGATCTATCTAGCAGCTAGCCATCGTGAATATCTCGAAATAAAGCATTGATAATAATAAATCTCGAAGTTCGACATTTTTTGGAGACGAGATTATCTCAGCTTTTGAGAATTTTGGTGAACTCAATTAAAACAAAAACGAAAATTGCGGACAAAATTGTCAACAGTATGAATGCGGTAAACACACCATAAACCGCCCTATTTGTAGTTCTATACTGATTTTTATCATACCTACAAAAATATTTAATCAAAATACCCCGTTATCACCCCCTCGTAGGGTAAATTAAATTAATATTTTTTGCATTTGGTCATGTAAGATAAACTGTTGGGAATAAAAAATCGTCCCGATTATCTGTATTTATAAAAGTCAAGTCGTTTTCTAGGAACCAAACCACAGACCACAAACCGATTATGATAGAGACATGGAATTTGAACCCAATACTCCTCAAATGGAACAGCGAACAGTTGAACAGTAGTAAAGTGGAATTTAAATGGACGCCAAAGTTTGTATGGAAACGAGCGACGCCGTGTGGGCAAGCTTGTCAACAATTAAAACAACCTTTCCGTTCCGCCTTTTAGTATACGCTACGTGTATAGCCCCTGCACAGGTTTCTCATTGTGAAGGGTCTACAAGAACCTTTTTTTCTGTGTAACATAACTACATTACCTAAATTAGTAAGGAAATTAACTGGATAACAAAAATATATTTATTTGTATTTGAGTGAGTATGGTAAACACACATGAATATCTGTGATGGTAAATAAGTATTTAAAAATGTTTTTCCTACTGAGGTGACTGAGCTAAACATCGACTATTTTCAATATCCCACGTCACCAATCACCGAGACGGCAGCAAACAAGCAATAAATTGAAATATCTCCTTCAGAGGCTATCAGGGTGACCGGGGGGTGCAGCGCCAGAGGTCGGGGGCTATCACGCGCCCGTACTCACTCGTACTTAAACTGTGGCGTGGAAAATATCGCGGGACCTTGCGATCTGGACCTATGGCCCGTCGCTATCGGCTGGATAGTGGGTAGATAGCAGCTGGACGGATGTAGACTGGACTAGTCGAGACTAGTGGACGGATGAGATGGCGTGACATTTATAGGTAGCAAGCATAAGGGGCCTGATGACATGAGATGAGTTAAGTGGAGTGCCAAAAAGGGGTGAACGAAATATAGAGCTATGTGATGTCATATTGATTTCGTATAATTTGCTCATCTCAGGTTTTTATTGGATTCGGGCCAGGACTGAGTAAACGGAGTAACTTTCTGTTCGGTCGGTCCTTTGATAAATGACCGCTACTGAAGACTATCTAAAGCGAGTTGCACACGCGAGTACGTCAGCTCTGTGCTTCACATTTTGTCGTGTCAACCAATATAATAAACTGTACAGCTTGTTGAACAGCGGCGGCAGGACTTTAGATAAGCGATTACGCGAGTTACTGCTTAAACTGTTCCCTGAGCAATATTCAATTTTATTTCCCTTTTTTTTTGCATGGAAACACACAAAATGTTCTGTTGAAAATGTTCATACATTTTGGCGATTAGGACTTACTGATTATGTCCATTACGTCATACAACAATGTATATCAATAGTTATTATTTTATCAGTTACTTGTATTCGTATGAGATGACTTTAGCATCTTTCTTCTTTAATGTGAGCAGTTATTAACCTCGTGGTGTGTTTTAAAATCTTTGTTATAATTATCATGTTGAATAATTAAGGAGATAGTCAGTTCTGTCTGACATTTAACCTTATCAACTACTTATATGTTTTTTTTTATTATTTTAGTAGCTGATGCCAGTGAATTCTTACGCCTTTTTATGCCTCGGGACCGAAACTTAACCTTCAATCTTGTAAAAACAAAGTAAACATAATGAACATCTATACAAAACTATGCCTCTCTCTCTCTCTTCCTAACTATGTATCTCCAATTCACTTTGTCCTCTACAATGTGTAGCAAGAAGGTGTGATATGAACACACACATCCTGAAGATTTAAGAATATGTATGCACTTTTCATTATGAACAACTTTTATTTTGGGACCAGCGCATTCTGAATATTTTTTTATTCAACTTGGACGAAATGTAAGTAAGAGCTGATTTTTATTTCGTAAGGTAAGATTTGAGCGGTTTGTCCCATAGTAAAGGTTTCCATAATGATGAGCACATACCTTTACGTATTATATAGTTAACGCACACTATAAAGTCAGCACACGTATTTGTTAGACGTTGTATGCTGTGTTCGGATACCGCACTTACATACACTTACGTACAGCTTTCCACCTAGTTTTGATCATCGAGGTAGTACTTGTATATACTTATGTTCTCTGAATCCCTTCCTGTTATAACGTTTATAACAGGAATAAGGTTATCTGTTCGTCAGAGGTGAGGGCGAGGCGACTTCTCACTCCGCGTCGTATAACACACGGCGATATGCGTAATTAGTTCGCTAATGGCACAAACCACCCATACATTCCGCACTCAGGACGAGCGTAACGCACCACGTATATGTCTAAATACATAACAATTTACTCTCATTGGTTCATTGCTAGACGCGAGTGAACGACGCTAGCGAACCTCGATAGCCAATGAGAACGCTTGGTCTCAGTCCCCGTACTCCGCAGGAACGTTAACTTTGGGGAGTTTCGGTCGGAACAATGCTCTCGTAATGTTTTATTTTATTTGTTTTACATAATAATGATCTTGTATCTATGTCAATCTGTGGCTAATAATCACTAGAGTTACTGCCCATCTAGTTATACACTTCATATCGATTCATCATCGTTATCAGCCAGAAGTCGTCCACTACAGATCAAAGGGCGCAATAACAAAATAAGACCCACGTAAGGTGGGCTGCCATATTCCCCACGCTTGGCAGGCGGCATGGGGATCGCAGAGCGCTCACCGTGATGCTGCTGCCCGTCCTCCGGTGGTTCTGGTAGCAGCTTTAGGACATATTCGGAGTCATATTAACAATCACATGTCAAAGATATTTAAAACTGGTGTTGTACAAAATAAGTACACGGAAATTGTTCTGAGCTTACCTTTTTTTTATGCAACTGAGAGACGAGGTAGTCGCTCTCCTGTTGGTAAGCGCAGTCTGGTCCGTTACAGTGCAGTGCCATCCAGAATTTATTATGAACTTTATCAGTTCAAAAGCATGCGCGGCGCAGCACTGCGCTGATATTCAGATATTATAAGATGGTAAATCAATTTATGGACAGTAATTTCCTTACAAAAAGTATAGGTATAATACGTTGGTTAGCGTGTCCGCTCATGAGACAAAACATCATATATATATATACAAGAAAACTGTCTTAGGAACCAATAGGTATTTTTTTGTAAATACCATTTTAGCATAATACAGTTTGTGGTCAAGCGTTAGTTCATACAAAATTAGTAAATGGTTCCTAAGACAGATTTCTCGTATCTCCCGATTTGGATACGCCCATACTGTCCCAGTTAAAAAAAAACATTCTGCTCTCTACCATTCATAATGACAATTACCAATTTTCGACCAATCAGGATACAGTTACATTGAAGACTCTTAAAAAAACTGAAAATTCGACAGAAAACTTATAACTCTGTCCTATTTGTTCATTAGTAATGCTTCATTTTTACATCCTTCTTTTCTGTGGAAAAAAATGAGAAAATTTAGAAAAAATAATAATAATTTTAGTTTGTCGAAAAGAAAGGATTCGGACTTAGCACAGTTTTCTTAAACGATCCTGCCTCCGGCGCCCTTCTCATTAGAGGTCAAGAAATCTAGGCAGTGTTGTGTTAGCGTCGGTTGTTTATTTGTTTGTTGACTCCGACTGTTAGATCGTATCGTGATCCGCCACTCGGCCCTGAGATAACACACGATGCTAATTTGCAAATTGAGTTATCTCGTTGTATTACGATGGAGTCGGATCACCAGACTTTACGTAAGATAGTATAATCCGACGATAGGGAATTTTAATGTGCTGATGAAAAATATTCTATTTTATAGACTAAAACTTGTAGCGATGAAAGCTCAGGGAATGGCGCGCTCGGATCGAACATCGCGGGATGTCGGGTCACATCCCGGTAATGAGTTTGAACTGCCTGTGAAGGAAACATAGTGAGGAAACTATATTGTAACGGTACACGTTAATTTCTTATATTCTGTTGGCGACGCTTCCACCCTCAAGTTGAAAATCTATCGCCAAACAACTAACGATGTGTTCTGGTAGTCTCACTTGTGAGCCACTTTAGCTAGGCGCTTTCACCATCTTCGACCACACCTCGAATTAAAATCTGCCAAGCGGTGGTCTATCGTCTAGCCCGTAGGCCATAAAAAAGCTCAGAAAGAAAAAGAAAAAATACTCGACTGAAAGCCGCATACTAGACAATGTTTACTGCTCTCTCTAATTATCACTCTATCTCTCTCTCTCTCTCTACTGGACGCGAAAAAAAATAATAGAGATTTGTTATGAGTACATTGTTTACACTTTAGAGTTTATACGAGTTTAGAAAACACTGTCTGAATTAGTTGTGGTGTCTGCGTTCAAAAAGTGTAATTGCATGTGTGCTAGTTCCCACGCGGCCAAGGTACATTGGGTGGTTTTACCAACGGAACGTATAGACGTATACGCAGGTGTAGTATAGTATTAGCGGATTGTATATTTTCCCCAAAACCGTCTCGCCGATAATGAAGTCACAGTATCGCAGATTACTTCGCCGTTACTACGAAAATAGCTACTTTAGCGATAATATAGCTGTTTGCAAATTATCTTATCACTGTTGTTTACTCAAATGATAGGATTATACTTATAATATTTAAAAACATGAGGATTAATATTGTATATTAACTCCTCAATATTATAAAATAATTAAAATTAAAATTATTCAATATTATTTGTCTAAAATATACTTAAATGTTAGTTAATATATAAACAGCTTTACAAGACCTTTAACTTAGTCACTGTCTTATTAATAACAAGGGTTTTTTTAACACAAATAAGGGGCTTGGAACACTTTTTTAAACAAGTTTGGCAAAAACTATTTAGGACATAATGACGTCATCGCGCATGAAAGTTTTGAAATGTTACATTTCAAAGAGAGAAAAAGACGCAATAAACTGGTAAATAAGTAATAACACAAAGACTAGACATAAAAATATGAACAAATCCGATTGGCTCCCTCATAAATCGTCGAATGACAGAGGTTTCATCCATCTTATACAACATGTATAAGTAGAACGGTTTCCATTCCAGAACAAGCAGCCGTACTTCCCGATATTCGGCGAGCAGCACCCCCGGCCGCCGCGCTCCCGGCCCAAGGACGCGCAGGGCACGGTGCGCGCCTGCGCCGCCTGCCACCATCACCTGCTGCAGCAATGGAACACCTACCAGGTAACTGACGGCTCTGCCACCCGCCAGTGGTTCGATAGAACAGGCTTATTAGCTTGAACCTTCGATCAACTACTACTACTAGATTTAGAATCATCACTGCAACAATAACGGCCTAAAAAAATTTGACTACAAATAAAAGTGTTGTGATATTTCAAACTTCTTCTTCTTCTTCCAAAGTTATAAGTCTATTAGTTATATAAACGTACTTCAATTTGATTTTGGTTCGTGACCCTAAATCTAGTGATAGTTGATGGAAGCCTAGAGGACCAATTAAATTGTCTCTTAAGGTCACCCCCACGTACTTAAACTAGGTGACAAGATAGATAGGCGATGATCTAATTGGTTCGGATTTCGAGACCAGCAAAACTTTTTATGGTGTCAAAAATGGTCCTTATTATGCTTTACACAAATCTATCCGAACTTAAATAATTTTGCTTAATAAAATTCAAATGATGTTACTTTTATTTATTTATTTATAAAATGTTGAACAATTCAGTTTTATCAAAATAGATTTCCACAGTGTTATGCACTACGCATGCTATTGTACACAACAGGTTATTATTTTTGACTTGTAGATGAATACCAATAAATGACTTTGAATTTATATGCGTGATGATAATTTTATTATACAAGTATACATTGCCATATAATGCATTTTTAAAAACTGTTATGGGGTGTTGCAAACAGTATTATTATTGCATACCTACTATAACAGACTAAATAATATTTAAATATTAATACAATAAATTTCATAGCAACAAGCTTAAAGTCTACGTGAGCTTGTAACATTTTTATCTTCTAAATCACTAACCCAGGGAGGGAAGTACCATATAGAAGCGTGGGGAGTACCACCTGGCACCTTCCTTCTTTCCTTTTGCCAGTTTTTCTACCGCCAAGCAAACACGTTCCGGATTCATCCGCAACGGTCTGGTTTCCAGTAAAATTACGAAGCATATGTCTGAGTCAATGCCGCGCATGATTTTGACCTGTTCAACATTTCAGTTTTCTGTGTGGCACTGAACAGTTACGTGACGCGAACCTTACCAGTATCAGTTCAGACGTCAGATGTTAAGACGAGCGACTTCCTCGTTTTATCACTTAGTAACAAAAAAAAAAATGTCAATATTTGTCATTGTACTTGGATCGAATCGGCAGTTGTATGTATCTGCCAGTAATATTCTATTCAATGCCAGTTATCACCCGAGATGGCTTGAAGTTCATAAATAACATTAACAATAAGTAGTATTAAGTAGGTACATAATGAAAAGTACATAGTTACGGGCAGTGATAAAAATGACCGAATTTAGTGGTAATTGGCAATGTGAAGGCATACAATTATATTTATTGATCGTCTGCATCAGTGTGTCTGTCCTCGTATCAGGGCCAATCACGACCGTCTTATAAATGCCACCGGGAAAACAAAAATTCAACATAGCAACGAGTCGATTTTTTGCTACGTTATAGTTCTTATACCAGAAAAAATGTATCCGAGGACTTACTTGTAGGACCACGCGGGTGAAACCATGGTGCGCAATTAATTCGCATTACGTTTTGATTTTGCAATACTTTTTCATGTAAATATCAGACATAACTTATCATACGAAATACCTTCATTAAGTTTTATATGACCTAACGTTCAAAATGTCAGATGCTAGGAATCTGGACCACCTTTAAAAATGTTAATATATCGACAAAACAGTATTTAACCAGATAATTCTAGACTTGTGCAGAGTAGCTAAACCTACATGCTAAAAGAGTTAACATATTATTCATTCTTATTGTAAGCGGTATCGGTTACTATATGAGGTTAAAACAAATTCGGCACGCTCCATTACAGAATAAGTGTAAGATCTGTGTGCAACAATTCTTCACACCACGTCAATGAAATGAATATCTCAAAGAAATACGACCCCTATTGCATATAACAAAACAATAGCTCGACTAGTCTCGCCCAGAATTCATGATTTTGACTAAATAAAATTAGTTGCCGTTCTCGGAAGAAACTAATTTTGGATACCCGATATAAAGTCATATAAAAATGTTGGTTTTAAGATTTTTAATGAGATGGCTGTTGATGATTGATTGCTGTTCATGCCGAGAACATTGCAGGACCAGGCTAAGATGCCAGGATAACCTCGGTTGCCATAGATGAGACTGGTCCAGCATATCAAATGATAGACATGAGTGCATGAAAAAAAGCCAGCAGTAGAACAACAGCGGCTAGTACAATTGTATTTGTAATACATTGAAGCACTACAGACACGAGCTAATCTAAGCGATCTAGCCTATAAATTTTTATCAGTTACTTCATCTTAATTTTCTTTGACTTTTCTATAACTCAATCAGGTTCTCAACCGAGCTTATTATTTGTAATTACAATAATTTCCTTAGTTGCAGTGATTATTCGTCACCAGACTCCGTCCGTCTATTTAAAGGCACGTTTATCGCATCACGAGCTATGTGTTTAATCACGATGTGATTAAACACTGTTATGTTGTTTTTTTTTTAAATTGTGATAATAAATGACTCGATAGAGAGGAAAGACTGGACTTATAAGACATATAATGTTTTACTTCAACATCAATCTATAGAAACAAAAGAATCATTAAAATATTGAATAACTTAAAATTTGTGTGGTTTTGGTGACGGCGTGTCGTCACAATAAACATTTTTTTTAACAATAGACTAACCTAACCCAACACTGGGTTTCCTGTGATGTCTAAAAATTTAGCTCGTCATAATATTGGGTCAAGATAAAAATACTTTAATTATAGTTACAAATTTGGGGTTACTTTGTATTCACTTAGAACAAGGGGTTAAATAAATCTTCATTATTGATAGAAACTGGAAGACGCAGCGTAGGCAGGACTCCCGCAAGGTGGACAAACGACATTGTGAAAGTCTCGGGGAACCGGTGGACAATTGACATGTTGTCTGTCGGTGTGGCGATTTAGGGGCAAGGCCTTTGTTCAGCAGTGGACGTCTTCCGGTTGATGATGATGATGGATAAAAAATACTACGTAAATCGCATCCAACCACTGCAAGCTTTTGTGATTATGACTAACCAGAAGACATCACTAAAAATGTAACAATCATGTTCACATTACTATGAACTAAAAATCTCAAAGAAGTCCCGCACAGGAAAGCTAGGGGCAGGCGAAGACATGGCTCCAGTTTCTCAATTATAAAGCGACTGAAGAAATTGTAAAAGTCTAAGACACCGACACCTATTTCACTGTTTCCTCTCTGCACTCCCATACCCACACAACCACACACACCCTATCTCTGCGAAACCTGACTCCACGAATGTATCGCAGAGATGATACAAAACCATACACACCCTCGAACGTACCACTTACTCACATTCATACACATTTATACGCAGATGAACATCAGGTGTAATTTCTTGTGGGAACAATCTATCTAACATCTCCGCGAGCCCAACCCGTTTCACGCTAACGCTATGCGGAGGTGCCTCTTCTCTACTCTCCCTCTTCTCGCTCTTATAATCTCTGTTTATGCGTCGCCAGGAACTCGTCTCTTAATTCTGGCGATGCACGCTAACTCAATATTAGATTGCTAAACAGAATTGTATTTTATTAATGCTACTAAAATGCGATAGAATGTGATAATAAATGTGGTGATGATGATAGTAATTTAGTAATATAAAATAGCTATATTAAATTCTATTATTTTCATTTGTTCATAATGTGAAAATAGATCGAAGGTAATTTATAGTATTTTATTGACGGATTTATTATAATTTTGTGCAGCAGTATTAAATATAAATAAAACTACCATTATAACATCAGGTTTTTCCTCATATATTGACACAAAATGGCATTATATTTGAATAATTCATAAGACACAATCGTAAAATACTCAATTTGCATGTCTATAAACTTTTAACGCCCACGCCGGCATACCCTGCATGAGCGTTCTAATGTCACAAGGAAAAAGTACGAGTAGAATAATTATAATACAGGCAGCACTTTCACAATGTCGTCTAAGTAAACTGAGCTGAGTTCACATCACTCGACATGTTTGAGTAAGTAATAAGCATAGAGCCACGAGGTAGCTGCCGTTTGACCCACAAACGCTATCGACGCGTATGTCACACAGCTAGCCTCAGTCTTGAGCCGCGTGCGCAGACGTCCGCCCGTTCGCCTCGTCTACATACATTTGATAATAAGCTCGATACACATCCAACAACCGATAAAACTTATCTGCACCGATTTGTCGATTTTATCTAAGATATTCTCGGACTGTATCGTTATAATAATGATTCCGCTCCGGTCGGCGCGTGAAAGCGATGTGGTACAAGGGTGAATATTTAGTGCCTGTGTTGAAAGAGGTATATGTATTGAAATTTTCGGTGTTTGTGTTTTGTGTTCCTGTCCGTGTCGTGCTGCAGTGTCATAAGTGTTTTTGATACCAGCAGGACACAAGGGATGCGATGCTTGTACGGATGTGCGCTATGGACGATGGCGCGCCGTTGAATTGCAAGGTAACAACTGTTTCAATATCAAGCAGAGGCAAAAGTTTTAAGTGATACTCTTAAGTTTATGTTTCTTCTATGATTCAAATGATAGGGTGATTGTTTTAGTATCATTTAATAACGTAGTAAAGATATCATGAACATGTAAACGCAACATACTGTAGTTAATGTCAAAATAAACACCTGATAATTGAACACAAAGGCGACAGAAATTACTGGTAGAAAATGCTTAAACATTAAGTCCTCCTGTTGTACATAGTCAATTGTATGTGTATGCAATAAAGTATTTAAAAAAATGCAAAGTTGGTTTCATAGGTCAGACCCATTGGCAGGCAAATTAGATTTGGATACTAATAATAATAGTAGTTCTGCGAACAGGAGACCTCGCGAGCACAAACTTTTTTGCACAATCTCAATTCTACAATTTCATAGGTTTTTTGTCGTCGGCCTCACTTATTAATTATTATTAATTAGAGGCCTCACGACATCTTTACTATCTTGATTATCTTGACAATCTCTTGACCGATTTTGCTCATATCCGAAATTATTTTTTAGAATAGGGTAAGGAATGCTTGTGCCACATATTATCTAAAACGGCCGGCGCTGCAGCAAACTTCCCACCTTTTAGAGGGAAATTCCATGCCAAAATCGTTAACGACAAAAACATATACTATAAAATTGTTGAACCAGTATACCATGCTTACCATGCGACCTTTATGCGAATACCAACATACAAACAGAAGAAAGCAAAGCTTTGGCAGTTGATGCAAAGACGTTCGTTCGCTTCGCTGACTATCAAGTACGAACGCTCCAATGTGAACAAACAGAATAATACAGTATCTTTTACGCTACAAATAATTATAGAAGTATTAAGTAATATGTATCTTCCCTGCCAGAGGACACACAATTAAAAATCGTAGTTATTATATTCGTCATCCAAATGCATAAAAAATTGTAAAAGACGCCACACACTATATTACACATAGAACACTACTGTCTGCACTTTGTTATTACATCCTCTTGTCTCTTGAATATAGTCTCAGTAGAGCCTTTCATAAGAAAATATTTATTACTACCTCAACTCCGTGTACACAGATTCGTAAAGCAAATACGTCATGGGAATCCCACGACACTGGAACGATAATTACGCATGCTTGAGAGAAAGCAAATAATCCACCTGCAAATATTCGTTATTTTTATGATATGAGAATTTGTAAATTTTATCGGTTAAACCTGTTGCGTCACGATATACTCGTTCGGATATTTTCGTAGTCGCATCGATTATGTTCAGTTCATAAGTTAATTAAAACTCGAAACACGGTCACGGTCGCACCGGTTCAAAAGTGTTCATTACTGCATTAATGTCCTCAATAATAGTAATAATTACTACTGTACAATCTTTCAAAGGTTTGACACAAAAATAATACTAAATGGGTTAAAGGGAAAACTAACAAAAACTTTTTCTATGTTTGCATTACACAGAAGATAAATACTTTCGAAACTCACCTTTGACCATCTCACACTCGTGGCATTTATAAAATATGCATGTACACAATTCTAATCTGTTGCATAAGATCAGAATAACACTACAGATGTTTATCTGTTTCTCGTTTTAAAAAAAGAAGATCAAATAAGCCATACTTTATTATCTAGGTCATTATCATTAATAAGACTTTAATGTTTCTGGATAAATGTGAGAGACGTTAAAAAACTCATTATGATAATAACGATTAGCATAAAACAAGACGGAAAAAAATCTTAATATTCATCAGAGATTGTCGGTTGTCTTATGTTACGCATCTAATTCAATGTCATATTTTATATCAGCATAATTTAACCTACCCTAATGACCTATTAGCATAATAATAATCACACATAAATGTTTAGGCATAATTATTGCCCCCATAACTACAGTTAGCATAACAATAACCACTTAACCAGGTGTATTTTCCTTTTAGCATAATATAAAACATATAACGGCATAAAATCATAATGCTCATCGGCATAGCAAATACATATTAAATTCAACATTTTTAAACCACCCCTAATTTTTCGTTTCTGTAGTTAAAAGGTTTTTTTTTAACTCTATGACGAGACGAGCAAGTCGCTCATCTGATGTTAAGCGTCACGCTTGCCCATAACAGTTCAGTGCCACCCAGATTTTTGAACTTCAACACTTCAAAACTATGCGCGGCAATGCACTGCGCTCGTCACCCTGAGATGTTAGATGTTAAATCCCTGTATGTCCAGTAATTACGCTGGAAACATTGCCTTTCAATCCGGAATACAGTAATGTTTACCACTACGAAATCGAGTTTTTTTTTTTTTAAACTGATGGTGACGGTAGCGCTACCTGAGGCGGTTAGAACATACTGTTATCCGACTTGTTCCTGTAATTGAAAGGGTTTTTGAGTTTCTATTTAAAGAAATGCATGTTACAAATATTTACTACTGTCAAACATTAAAATCTATGCCTAGCCAATCTATATATATTGAAATGAATCCCTATTTCCCTTGGTTACGCGATAACTTGAGAATGGCTGGACTTTATTATGATGATTTCAGGACAAGGCTAGTAAGAAGAGTTTAACAAAGCCGACGGCCGAGCTTCATCGCGTACGAAGTCGCGGCTATCAGCTAGTTAATAATAAATATGTATAACAATAAAATATGTTTGCTTATTTTCATATAACTAAAGTAAAAAAACACAAAAAGCATAATATGCCTACTAACTTTTATGCGCCTCAAATAATGAAATGCGAAAATATCCGAAAATATACTTATGTCTACCTAAATAGTATGGCGAAAAACATATATGCGAAAGTATTATTATGCCATAAAAAATATCCCTAACTCATTATACCAAAGTAAAATAGGAATAACAAAACTATGCGAAACAAATGGATCCCGAAAATATCATGAGAAGTCGATACCAATAAATTTCTGATAGTCAATCAATGTAATTATGCGACATGTCTGGGTCCGAGCAATCTCATTTGAATAAAACAAATTTGAATCTATTACGTTTGTTAAAACGAACGCATTAAGTCAATTAGTGTTAATACAAATGGTTGAATGCAGTACTAATGCTAATCTTTGACAAATCCATTAAACTCTATAGTTTCCTTTGAAAATCCATTATTGTCGATGTAATCTTGACATGGCTAAGTGTACCCTTGTGTTCCTATGGCATAAAATAAATTGAAATTGAAATTGAAAAGTTTTTTTTCAAAAGTATTCAGGTGCAGAAACTTGCCTACGCATTTTGCGCAATGGAAAATCGATAAATATCCGATTTTTGTATTTGATTTTGAATTTGAATTCGAATTGGAATGAAATTTAAATTCCTACTAAGCTGGTTTTATTTGAATTACTCGAATTATTGACCGAGCGAAGCGAAGGTCTCAGAGTTTACTGGGACAAATCGGCATTTGTATGTATGTTTGTGTGTAGATTTGTCCGATGATAACTTGCGAACCGTTGATCCGATGTTCATGAAATTTTGTAGGCAAGTAGTTCATTTCAATACAATTTTTAAGTTCGAATATGAGTTGAATCGGTCCAGGGGTTGTGAAGATATAGGGGTCGCGAGGTCTCAGTTCGGCGCGAACTACTAGTTTGAGTAAAGCACTATGCAAGCCTTGGTCCGCAATGGCTGCACTGCTGGCCACGCTAGGACGGCCTCGAGCTAAGCTTAGCTTCGATTTCGGCCTTCATGCTTGGTCATCATTGCGGCCATTGCTGTCAGCGCTGTAATCCATCGCGGGCTGCAATGCTGACCGCGCTGGGCCTGGACCTGCGCTTCGTTGCGCTTTCGGCCATCATCATCGCTGCCAGCAACAATAATGTACTATTATCGGTGGTGCAAACATCGCGTGTTCTGGCATGTTTCGTAACCTCCACGTAGTGATTTCTCTCACAATTGTTGGACTCGTCATTAGTAATTAAACAAAGCGAATGCAGCTCTGCAGCAGCATGATCGAATGCCACGAGGGCTTCAAAAATCTATACTAAAACCTCTCTAGTTTCCTTCAGCGAACCACGATTGTCAAATAACGCAAGAGTATCATAGCGTGATGGGTGCGCTTTCTAGTGCTAGCCTGGGAAATCTGTAGAAAACATGTCGTGTTCTATGCGACGCTTTTCGGAAGCCTCATAGGGTGTGCCACCCAATCCAGACTAAACGTATGTCAGAATAAAAGAAGCTTTCAATTGACACAGTGCACTGACATTACCCAATATTGCTTCAACGGCGTTTGCGCAGGTGAAAGAATAGTGTCCTAAGGTGACGCACACATCGCCGTTATTAAATTTCGTGTATGCTTAGGTGTCTACTGTCTGTTTGCATTACCACAGACACATGTTTATTTAGCTGTGTGAGCGTTTTATCTAAATCTACGAGCTTTGCGTCAAGTTGATATATGTGCTTAGATAAGATAGTTCTTTTAATTTCAAATTGCTACGGTTTTTAATGTGTTTCTGTTAGACCTGCTCTAGTAACAGTAATGAAGGATGTATTTGTGATAAATTACGTAGATTATACAGTAGGTATAATTACTAATAATTTAAAACATCGTATGTAAAGATAACGCTTAACGAAAGTTGCCGTTACGATCATGCTGCGGCTCGCGGTTTCCCTTGCGGATCGCCACCCGACGCAAACAATATTTTTTTACGGGATTACAAGTAATTACACTTAGATTTCTGAATATCTCTGTTGGGGGCACATCCAGTGAGTGCGTGACAATCTAGTCATATTCATATTTATTTATTGCGTAAGTACTATTTACATATCAACTTAAAAGGGAGGTAATCAAAAATAATGTTAAAAAAAAAAATTATATATAATAAAAATGAAATTACTTAATACATTCACTGTACAGCCGTACATTAATCTACTTTACAGCCCGGGAAATCGTTTACACAATAAAACGTCTGATCTACAAGCCAGCGCTTCAAGCGAGACTTGAAACAAGCGAGATTCGGTACGGCGGTGATGCAGCTTGGTACTTGTTGTACACAGTCAGCCCCGTGATATGCGTGAGCTTATCCGATTTTGCTAGTTCCCTACCAATCTGCTTAAGATAGTCTATTTTGAAGGCTTTTTTATTTGACAGAACTAATCAAAATGTCACTGTCCCTTTTGTACGCGACACGTTAGATAAAAACAACAATAATTTATATAAGTTAGTTAAGTTCTGTCAACTACAACCTCCAAAATCGACCACAATACCAATGAAATAAATATTTAGAAACAAAACGATCTGTGATAAAATAATGCACAGAACCATTTATCAACATACACACTTGCATTCACGTCTAAATAAACATATCTATTTCTACTTTATCTACAATTAAGTATAAGCAACAATTGCAAATAAGCATTATTTTCCTTATTTCGTTGCAAGGTTGTGATGTGATTCCGTGATTCCCAATAAAAATCTCTTTTTAGGGTTCCGTACTACCCTTATAAGTTGTCCTGTCCGTCTGTCTGGCTGAATCCTTTACAACCTTATAACTTCCAAAGTTTTAAACTTACATGCATAAAATTTTGCACAACGATAGTCTTAGTATAGACCTACACTTTAAAGTAGAAAAAAAAATTTTTTTTTTGAAAAGTACGGATAGCTCCTCCCATACATGTAAACAGGGGGTAAAAAAAAAATGTCGCTGTTCCCCATCATGTTAGGTATCGTTGAAAAGGTCTTTGTAAGTTGACAATTTTGAAAGAATAAAAAATCATAATTTGATATTAACGGGGTGGCTGTCATACACGTAAAGAGGGGATAAAACATATTTTTCGCCTGTGCCCCTCTGAATGGTCTTTTAAAATGGTTTCTTATACCATTTTTTAATCAGACGTCGATTGCGAAATATGGGTCGACAAAGTTGCTTGCAATGTGTCCCGTACCAAACGTAAACTGTAACGTAAACTATGCATCTCAGAAACTTGTTATCTTCCACGTTGATAGATCTTAGTAAAAACTTTCTTTTAAAATTATTTTGGGCAACATCTGATAATAACTATTTGAGGTCATCTGAAAAAACGCATTATTACTTCATACGTCCTATGCGCCTACGGAACCCTACTAAGCATGGCCTGACATGCTCTTAACAAGTTATTTATAACTGCTATTATTATCTTTATTATCGTTCCAAAACATCTAATCTAGAGATAATAATTAAAGTACCTAATTTTTATTGTATTTGACGTGGTCCCTGCCTCATTTGTTTGTGCCTATATTAGTTAGACAGTTTACATTTGTATCTTCCGGATTTGTTCACAAAGTAAAAAAAAAAACTGTATAGAAACTATTAATATTTTCTCTAACTTCGAATAACGCCGAGAAATGAAGGGGTTGCGTGTTTACCGTTGTCATATTTAGATTTTAAGAATACGCTAAATTATTTTTGTGTACCTACCGCACTAATCGTTTAACATAACTAAACATTTAACACAAGGTCATTCTACTTGCTGTTCTTGACATCAACTATCCTACTTATTTTTAATCTTCTATTTTGGCTTCACACATAGGACTCTTCATGGAGTAACAATTTTTGTAATATTTTAAGTAAAGTATAAAAATTTCACATTCAAAGTCATTCAAGTCAGTCTAAGTCAAGCAAAGTAAATCAAGTCATGCCTCAGTAAAGTGGTAATAGTAAAGACAGACAGACGGAGATGGCGAAGCTAATTGGGTTCATTTGTATTTTGTTTGTTTGCAACATCCTTTGTGGACAAACTGATTGTTGATAAAAGAGTATATTTAAGATCTTATCCTTTGATAATTTTGTATGTTGTATACTTGATAATGCCAGGAATTGCATTTGCGTTTAGTGATAATAAAAATTCTAATCCATTTAAAGATTTTCTAAAAGTAATTGCCATTAAGATACCCTGTGTAGGATACATTTTCATTACACTAGCTGCGCCCCGAGAATGCACCCGCTGTCCTACAGGAACTAACAGTTTTTCCGGGATAAAATGTAACCTCTGTTAATGCTGGCAATAAGCTCAAAACTAAATTTAATACACAATTTGTTTAGCCGTTGCGAGCAAAAAAATATGATAAAACCACACACATAGTTTGCATTTATAACATTTGTGTGATTATACATTGCACAGAGAATTTTACAGAGAGTGTAACACTAAATGCAATAAAACATTAAAGTTTCGATAGTAGAAGCAATTGACTTATAATTAGCAACATATAAAACTAACAATTATCAAGTTTACAATGCGTTCCTGATCCCAATGAACTTAGATCGGAGCAGTGCCCTCTGTAAAAAAAAACTGTTGACCGCACACAGTGAGATAATGTACTGACCTCTCGTCACACCGCCTAGCTATCAAATGGATGAGTAATATCATAAATAGATGGGGAGCGACGGATTTGTACATCTTGTTTCAAATAGCAAAATAATCATTGCTAGAAACACACTAAATAACAAGATGCTTGATTGACATGTAAATTAGGTAGCTAATCTTAATGCTTCTAGTTATTAAGCCGCCTGAGAGCTGTCGGAAAAAAAAACAGTAGACATGAACAGTCTGCTCTTGAAAATGGTAGATACAAACGGTGTCAAAATATCGAGAGCTTCGAGAGATTTAAAAAAAAAAAAAAAAAAAAAAAAAAGGAGAAATTAAAAGTTGTAGCTAGAAAAAAGACTTGGCTACGAATAAATAAAACCGGATACATTTATCTATTCCATTCATTTAAATGATACCGAAAGTATTAAACATAATCTCTGTCGTGAAGTCCTCTAATGGATGGACCGATATTGGAAAAGTACATATCGAGTTGCGTAAATGAAATGTAATCACTCTTTATCTTTGCCCCGCGGTGAGGCAAAGTAAGTGTTTAGTCAAATCATACAAATATGATAAATAATAATAATAATAACAAGACTGCTTATCTCATAGACATCGCCGTATGTAATACACACAATTTACAAACAACACACACCGAAAAAATTGCAAAATACACGGACTTATCAATAGAGATTAAAACGCAATGGCAAATTAATAGCACCAGAACAATTCCAATAGTACTTTCTACCACTGGTGTAATACCCAAAACTCTGCATAACAATTTAGAAACACTCAACATCCCAAGCACAGCTTGCAAACTACTTCAAAAGGCAGTTATACTGAACACGTGCAGGATAGTAAGGAAATTTTTAAACTTAGAGTAAGCACTTGGCTCCGGCCCGTGCAAATTTCACCTCCATCGTCGGAGAGAAACGAAAGAAGTTTCATAAAAATAATAATAATAATATAATATCATACAATATTTTGTTAATCAACGTTAGTAATCGGATGAAAGCTTTCGAATGCCAAGACTAGAATAAATTGACTGCGAAGATCAGGGGCCTTATCCCGTAACTCTGGTGGCGATGGTCTTCGTTTGCTATCCTGCTCACTCGCACGGTGCGAGTAAATTGGCGCGAGTGCGACGGCACGCGTTGACCATTGCCACCAGAGTTACGGGATAAGGCCCCAGATCCTTTCTAAAAAAATATACCGACGGTTTTTTCTAACATTGTTATTGGACAATAAATAGTGCTTGTTGTAGATAATTCGATCACGCGTGTAGTTATCGTATTCTTGAGTCACGAGGTTTCGTGTATACGGTGCTTTCGAATTCAGTCTATCGTTTGATGCTATACTGTCGTTCAAAAAGGA
Source organism: Apocheima hispidaria (assembly GCA_947579745.1). Classification (NCBI taxonomy): domain Eukaryota; kingdom Metazoa; phylum Arthropoda; class Insecta; order Lepidoptera; family Geometridae; genus Apocheima; species Apocheima hispidaria. The sequence goes on along the minus strand of OX388155.1, from coordinate 15,050,164 downwards.
ATCATTCTGTTTGAATAACATTATATTTACATATCGACTAACTTTGATACTTAGAAAATCAAGATGTCATGCATCTTTTCTGTTTTTCATTTCAAACCTAGAGCTGTAAATTATCTACTGTATTATGGTGTGATTCAGGGCAGCGTTATCGACATCCAGCATTATATTTAAGAAACACAAAATATCATCATCAATTGCCACGTCATCCCAAATATGATTTATCTATCTATTCGCCAAATAGATATTCTTGTCTTTTATCATCGGAGGCATGTAAATAAAATAAACAACCGTATAATCCTCTTATATTTTTTCTTAGATAAGATTGAGATAAAAGTATGTACTTTGAAACCAAATGAAGTAATATCGAATCACTGATTACGTGTGTAGCAAGCTCGGCTGATAGCGGCGGAGATAGCGTGACTATCTTTCCGATAACGATCGTGCAGTCTCAGGTGGTAACACGTGACGTTTACTTACCCACATGGACCATACGTGATTATAACAAGGAAATAATAGTTGGGTAACGTTTGTCGCAAGAGGAAATTCTTCGGCCAAATGGGGAAGCTTAAACCAATCGTTGTGGGTTTAAATCAGGTGCTTGAAAAAAATTTCACACACTAAGTTTTGTTATTGAAATAACTTTTGGTCTAATTATAATGATATACACTCATAGCTCCCCGCTAGGATTTCCTCTGATGGAGCAACAAAATTACAAGAAAACAACTTTTAATAAAAGTATTATTTTCCAAAAAAAAAAAAAACATGTTTGAGTGCAGAAGTTGGAACATATTTTTTACTAATATTTTGTAATGTGAATTGGACCTGTAAACAACTGTCCAATTTTATGATTATGAAAGTTAGGCAAATTTAAGAACACGGATCATGAAATGCTTATCTTAATCACAAGCGAAACATTCCATGCTTGGAAACGATTTAGATAAAAATTATATTTCAAAAGAACCATAATTATCATTTCGGACTCGGATAATCATTTGAATATGAGATGTTTCTAAAAATAGCAAATTTATATCTCTCGAGTCGGCTGCTTATATAAATATCAGAATCTTAATACATGCACTTGTCGAATCTGGTCGTTACCGGTTACCGGCCGGTTGACGTGTTGCGTGATAATATTCTCTTATCAACCATTTATTAGGTATGATTAAACTGTCAGATTGAATTAACAACGAGAGAAATGGAATTTCCATACTTTATCTATCGCACTTGTTAGGGCAGTCTTTGTTTTGTCTTTGGGAGCAGAAGCTGGGAGTGGTACATTTTAGTTTTAAGCTGCTTGCACACGGAGAGGAGCAATAGACAATATCAAACTTTAGAGTCAGAATCAGAAATATTTATTGGCCATAAATAACATTAAATATTACAGGCAAGTCACTTTTATAAAAAAATAAATTTTAGAATTAAATTATTAAATACGGCAAAATAATTAAGTAAACTACTCTTCATTGTTTGAACAATTCAATAATATCATGATAGGTAGGTACTTATTATGCTTTACTCCGTTTGTTGGTCGTACAGAAATGAGGATTCTGAGAAGTCCATTAACATGTATTCACTTAATTTGTAGAAAGGATTGCTTTCAAAAAATGCTTAAGAATCTGTTTAAATTTGCTATGATTCAGTTCGGTTATAGAATCAGGTAATTACATACTACATAAATCATGTTATTTATTTACATACATGACCATTAGTATTTTGGCGTGACGGCCCTGTTTCTCAACTTTAACATGGCTTGTACAGCTTTTCCTTGCTTCGTAGGTTGCACTGATGCATATCCTTATTTTTGGTAAATTAACGTCATGTATCAACAATTCTAGCAAACTATTATGCAGAGAGATATCACTTTCATTATTTTGGAAGTGTTTTTTTGCGGAACTACGTTTCTTTAATTTGTTTCTGACTGGGTTCCTAAAAATACCTAGTCTCGTTTAATACTTTTACTAGAGTTGACAAGTACAGTCAAACCATTATTTAAGCAAGTCCATAACATTATTTATTTTTACTTGTCAGTTTGTAATTTTTTATCTTTAATTCAAACATAAGTTAGTTAAGATGTTTTTGAATAAGACCGTGTCTGGAGCGTTATCTAGTAATTTTTTGTAATGTGTGTTCACAACAAGTAACCCTGATTATATTTTTAGCATCAACAAATCCATGAAAGTTAAATCTTCAATGCTAACATGCTTTAATCGGCACAATATTGTATATGAAATGAGACCTTTGAGTATATTTTCAAAATTTCATTGAGGTAGGTCAGGCGGTCTGAAGGCGAACCGGTGCGAACTGGTAAACTACTCTGGTGGCTCTAGGAAATAGACGTGACCTTGGAGTTTTAGCAAAATCAAACTGCAATATAAACTATTGCTCAGTCGCACTGTCGCGGGCCCGGCAGGATATGGTCGTGAAACTATTGTGCGATTTTTAAAAATTAAAAAATAGGAGCGACACGACGACTACTCAAACCGGGATAAAATATTTGCTCGTGTGCATTTTTGAGGAATTGCTTAATAAAACTATATACAAAAGACTACAAATTGTGTAAAGTGACCCTGACGCCTGATTCGACGAATTATCTTCGGTGAAATGCGTTATCTAAAATTAGATCTCTAGAACTTCTTGTAGGAGGCGTTGTGAGCTGACTGGATTTCAATAGAATTTAGGTAAGCTAGAAAAAGTGGCTGCTAAAAATAGAGTTACATACAAAGCTTATTTCTTTATTTATTTAACTGTGCCTGCCCATTGCTATGTATTATTGCTATATTGCTATATCGCTCAGAATTTTGAACTTGATTAAATTTTGAATTGAAATATTAGTTGTATCTATAACAAAACGTAATGTTTTTAAGGTGCATCGTTCATCGCAAAATTCAAATTTTCTTGCGTTTTTTGTCAATTACAATTACAATAACAATTTTTTGTCTTGCTTAATTACTCGTCGTGGATTTATTGAAACCAAATTTGCGCCAATAAATAAGTTGTTTTAAGAAATTAAGGTTAAAATGATCACCTACATAACATTGGTTTAGCTACGAATCTCAATAAGCTGATTTTCATCTCAGTTTTTGGTTTAGTGAGAAATGTACTTATATTTTGTATGAATTTTTGGTTGGTGTAATTTCTTGAAACAATCTATTTATTATCGCAAAATTAGTTTTCATGAACCTACGATGAGTAATTAAGCTGTAATTGACAAAAAAAGCAAGAAAATTTGAAATTCGCGCGCCGAGCGAAACGTTGCACCTTAAGGTGAAACACACACAAACACGCAGCGGAAAAACACTAGAGATTGGTCATAGATACAAAATGAACTTCCGCAAAGTAACGCCTGCTTTACTCAACTGAAATTCTAATGTTAAATTTCCTATATGGCCCTTTAATTTCACTGGAATTATTACCTTTCAAATCGGAACACAATGATGCTTGCACACTTGCTGATGAATAATTGGCAAACCAAAAAAACGTATCTTTTAAATTTGCCATTAATTAGACATTTTGGCTATCGAAACACAGTTTGTAACTAGTTCGGAGCCCGTCTATTCAAGTTTTAGTTAATTGGATATTGAGATACGTCTGGCAACCAAGAATCTTTTTACCTCAAGCGAATCATGTAACGATTAAACCGTTTTTTTAATTGTACATTGGCGATCACGGTCGCCCATGGACACCTGTATACCAGGGGCTTCACGGATACTTTGCCGATATTTTAAGATTCTATTAACAGCTTTTTTAAAGAACCCCATGCTATGGTGAAATGAGACACGATGTTGTCAGAGAAGATCACTCCGAGCTCTAATAATATCAACGAGAACAAGTACACGCGCAAATGTTCGCTATCAGTCCGCGGGTCGGGCTATCGCAGGCCGCAGTATCGGAGGTCGAGGGTCGCGCACTCGTAGTAATTTGTACGGATGTATCTACTGCACGCTCACGTATGTATTATCATACGTCGATACGTAGACGTGTTCCTAAAGATTCGATATTAACATTTTCGTTATGAGATAACATCTCCGTTCATTAATCATTCGAGTCTAACATTTTCGTTTGGGATAAGAATTTTTCGTTCCTTCGATTCGATATTGAAATTTTATTTTTGAGATAAGACATCTTCGTTCAATCGATTCGATATTGGCATTTTATTTTTGAGATAAGAAATCTTCGTTCAATCGATTCGATATTGACATTTTATTTTTGAAATAAGACATCTTCATCCATTCGTTTCGATATTTACATTTTCATTTTATTATTTTTTTAGTGTTCGTTATGTTAAAAATCGTATAAAGTGGTGAATATTGAGTTGTTTCCAATACTTCGTAGAAGCTTCAAGTAAAGCTTCTATTAGCTTACTGAAGCATGACCTGAACTGGACAGTTTAGCCTAGCCAAGTAACGGGACTTAGTACGGAGGACCCGGACATAATTCATAACATAAATATAAAATTGTGTTTGGTATAACTTGCTGACGTGAAATCAAATTATTTTAAATTAAACAGTCTGGTACGGGACACAGAGACAGCCGTTATGCTTGAGTCATAATAGATCATCGTCGCCGACGACTCACTGCCGTGATTACGATCGTCATCTGAAATAGACACTAACGCAGCGCGAATAGAGACGACATTGCAAAATATAAAATTTGAGTCTGTTCCGAATACGCATTTTTTAAATTATTGTATATTAATATGAGAAGTTGTTTCTAAAATTATGTACAGTAAAGTAAATCCTGTTATTAGTTACTTCCGGGTCGAACGCTAAATTGACTGGGCAAGTTACTGAAATTGTGACTGAAACTTGCTTTTATTGTAAAAATAATAATAAATAGGTATAATAATATAGTAATACTAGATAAATTACAAAAAGTAAATAACTGGCTAATTAATTCGTAAGTTATACATCAATAATAAAAAAAATAAGGAATTAGAAAATCTAGTAAAATTATTACAAGTTTAAAATGCGGTAAGCCCCACCCCACTACCTACCACGCAACGACAGTGCACTTTCTTATTTCCGTATTCAGAATCTTATCTTGGGGCGTAACTTATAAGCATTGTTTTTATCTTGGACTTTCTCTCGCTCTCTCTACCAGTGATTGAACAGGAGAAAAGTTAAGTAAATCTAATAAAAAAAAACCTTTTTTATATTGTGGTAAGTCTTGTTTATTGACGGGAGCTAGACAGCAGAGAGAGAGAAGGACAGCGTTTACGACGGATCTAGGAAATACGTATGTGTGTACCATTTGAGTAAGACTTGCGTTTCGCTCGTTTCAGATGCGCGGCGTGCCGGCCAACGAGAGAGTGTATACCCTCCGCACGCGGCCGCCCTCCCTCCTCCCGCCCTCCCCCCTCTCCCTCGCCAGCTCCGGCGACAAGAGTTCCCTAGTCGCCGCCACCCACTCCCCCTCCCTAGAACGGCCCGCGTCCCAGCCTTCGACCGCCAGCTTCGTGTGCTACGTGTGTGGAGTTAGTGCAGCCAGCAGCCAGCTCAGGCTGGTCTACTGCTGTCCTAATCCGGAACGAGAGCCATACTACCCCTTTATAACGAGTCTGAAGCCTCATCCCTCGGCCAGTCCTATTAGTCCACAAGGTGAGTTGTGCTTCACCTGTTGATTGATGTTTGAGAATATCATATACTATTTCCATCTTATAATGACGTTTCTCTATCTAACTCCACTTTAAATAGAGTAGTTTAGAAAAACGACGCTCAAAATTGACCTGTTAAAGTCATCTTTTTAAGACGCAGTCTGATCACGATTTTTGCAGCCGCTTTTTGTTTAAAGCCTTGTTTTGATTTGCATATCCGAAATATGCAAATCAAATTTTAAAAAAGTAGCAGTTTCGTCGTAGTATTGGCTATTTAATTTGTAATGAAAATGTAGAGCATTTTATTTTAGAAGAATTTTTCAAGGGGTCATGCGATTTTTTATTTTGTAATTAAGACAGATTTTGGAAAATTTATTGACTTTAAACGTATTTTTAGTTTTATTTTTTTCTGGCAGTATTTTTTTGCACCCGATTTTCTAATATCGTCTCTTCGAAATAGGCACTAAAAATACTACTTTTAGTTGTTTTTGTGATTAGAGCGTTTAGCCGTGGACGACCGAATATAAATTTTCTGCAGACAAAAATTGAGTCAGATGGTTTACACTTCTCACGGAATTACATGATATTTGTAATATGTCCGATCCTGCGTTGTAGATCTGATAATTTTAGCAGTGTCGGATCTATATTTGTCTTAGGTGTAGGTTACACTAAAGCTGTCCATCCCCACGCTTACTTTTAAAATTAATTATAATTTACGACGCTACTCATCAGCCCAAAAAACGTACCCTTGATTGAGTCGTGAAGCCTAGTGCCCGTTACTTTGAGCCTGGTTTTGCCTTATAGAAAATCCGGCGCTGGTAAAAAAAGTAGAATGTAGAACCGAAATACGTAGGTACAAAAATACCTTGTTATGTTTCCAGGAATGGTTCAGATATGTGCGTCGTGCTATAAGAGTATACCGCATAAGTACCCCGCGTACGGTGAAAACGGCGAGCCCAACCACAATCACAACAACTCACATTCTAATCATATTAGGTGAGTCAGTAGGATAGACGTAAGCCCTACAGCTACGGGTATAATTCTGCTTACTCTATATTAAAACTTAACTTGTCTTAAGAAACGAGTTTGGCCTTGTGAGGTATGTCCAGGGCTCATGCGGGAAAGCAGTAAGTAAGGATCGCCGTCATCGAAATCGATGACGTACACTTTTTTTTGTTCTTTCAGGACTTTGGCGTCTTAAACACGTACACGTTCTGTGCTAACAATCAAAATTGAGCACAGCGTATATAGGTCCCTAGAAGGTTTTTCGATAAATGATTGTTACATTCCCTTTTTGGCAGTTATCAATTGTTATGAACATTATCCTACTCTTTTTTGTTGATTCTGATGTCTATGAGAAGGCAAATACCATTCTAAATACCATTACGACCGTAAACCCGCATTAGTCACGTATCAGGTAAGAATATCTATGTTGAAATTTTGATAGGATTTTTCTGCTAATACCATAACAAAGCGAATGTGTCTAGCTCGAAGGACCAAAATACAGATATTTGATCCATCGATCTGAACAACTCCCTTTTTTGTTGTCCGGGGAAAACCTTGACAGATAACGAGCACAGCGCTCTGTTGTCCTGTGCTCCATGCTCGGTTGAACTAGAGCTCAGATCCCCAATCCCCACGAGTCCTTAGGCCTTTGTTTATTCGTATCTTACGACAGGCATAAGATTTCGAAGTTGTATTCTAAAACTACTGCTACAGATTCATGCATATTCCCTGTAGAACGGCTAAGATTCAGTTTGCTTTTTGATTCCATCCATAAGGTGGAAAAAAAAAACATTAGTACAAAATTTGGTATGGAACCTGACGGGCATAGTAAAACCCAGAGAGAGAAGGGAAACCAAAATAAAAAAGGTTTTAATTACCTTGTTGCAGGTTTAAGCCATACGACATTAAATGTTCGAGCGCGTCGACGGTAAGCAAGCGGCCGTCGAGCGCGCTCGCCGCCAGTCCCAGCCATATCGTAGCCGGGGAGAATGGCATGGGCCTCTACAGGTGAGCACCGACACGACTCACATCTTGCTCACTCCACAGCCGTCCTGTTCTTACTCACCAAAAAGTTCTCTCCTGTCTCTTGCAGACGTTTTAAAGTAGCTAAGGGTTTTATATAAGCGACGAATAGTTTCTTGGCAGTTCCATAGAGTTCTAAGCTTCGTATGTTTGATCGTAAACCTTGTGCTGTTTCGAAATCTATTTATAGTGATTGAATGCTACTTTGCGCGAGTTTTTAGGTATTTCGTCATTATGCAGACATTTGTCAAAAAGTGATGCAGTATTTACTTACGATTTTTAGCGATTACTCGCGCGTTTACAAAGCTGCTTTCTTACGTGCTAGCTCACCTACACGATGCAGCATTCATGTAGGTAGGTGCCTACGCTAAAGTGTATCGTGACCCTAATGAACAACTAGCTTTCTACCGGTACTCGAAAAACCTCGCCGTACGTTAACGCTTGTATCGTGATTCCGCGTGTGCTGGGGCCATACACTGACTACCGCCATTATTTTAACGTGGGACATACCGCGAGGTCCTTATTGCGATGATCGTTAGATTCAGCCCCGAGGATGCGGGACCGCGAACCTTATCGCGCGTCGATACGATCGATACGACGCTGGGCGGCCGGATCTAATGATGCTCCCAGCAAGGGCGTCACGGAACGGAGCCGGCACTCCGGAAACCAGAGCGACGGATACAGTCGGACCGTTAGGTAAACTGTGGAGTCGCGTTTGCAGATGCTACGTGTGCTGCGGGCTGTTCCCCCAGCAGTCGATGGAGTGGCTGTCGACGACGGCGGAGTACATGAACTCGCACGCGATGCACTTCCCGTGCCTGGCGTCGGCGGGCGCGCCGGCGCGCGCGGGCGGCCGCGTGCTGGCGTGCGTGCGCTGCGTGCGCCACCTGGCGCGCCAGTGGGAGCTCATGGACGCCGACCGCGTGCCGCTCGAGCACCGCAGGTCAGCGACACGCCCTTCTATCCAACTCTCCACTTGTACAACACATGCTCTCTCAGGTCTAATCTGACTCAGGGGCGCCATTTTTGAATCGCTCGTGTGATATCACTTGTATCATTCGAAATGACTGGCTTTTGAACGAAAACCCAGACAAAAGTTGCATTTTTGAAATAATCATATCACTCGCTTACGCAACGAGCGGTTTGAATTTGCTTTCTATCAAAAGAAAATCTTTCATTTTGCGTGATAATTTCGTGCGAAATCATACGAGAGGTCCCATAATAGAGCCCTTGAACTGCCGTCAGACGCATTACAATCATAACGTCAACGCAACGAGTTAACATAATACCTCTCGAATGCGCTCTATGAAGAAGTTGCTTTTCTTTTCTTTCTTTTAATCGGCTAGTAGGCACAAAAATTAAAAGAGAACATTTTGGAAAGTTATCTTTATGTACCTAAAAGCATTTTAAATTGTGGTCATTCAGTATAAGAATTAGTCATTATAAAATAGTATAGTATAAAAAATGAAAAGCGAACATTTTGGTAAATGGTGTCTATATAAGTTAACAGTGTAGATAGGTGTGTAAGGTAAGGTAAGGTACGGGAGGGTAATGTCCGGGCCGGTTGCAGGTACAACATCCCGTCGCCGCTGCCGTCCAACTCGTCGCTGAACGGCGAGCGCGTCATCCCCACCCCGCCCTCCACCACCTCCGACAGGACCGTCGCTAGCAATAGTGGTCAGTCACCGGATATACATACACTACATCATACGTTACACCTATACCTACCCTCGGCGATAACATTGAGGGCCTCGTTCGTCACCTCCGAGTAAAAAGGTGTAGCCGGAATAACTTTACTGTAGAACTAGTTACAAAATGTCGGTGTAGCGCTGTCCGTCACATAAACTGAACAAAAACTAAAGTTATATGGAACTACTCGTCGATTAGCTCGAATCGGAAAATAGCTAGTAAACACTTTGAGATTATGAACGAGGTTATTATCTCTAGTAAGATCTAAGCCCCTTCAATCTATGTCCGGATTTTTAATTCGATTTTGTAGTTGTAGGGCTCTTATGCAGAGTCCGTCTGCATAACGCCTTTGCCAGCTTTTCAACTACCAAGCAGTACTGTGCAAACATTAATTTTATTTATTATTTTTTACAATTCTATAGGTCAAGATGAGGCCTTTGGCGTACAGCAAGACAGCGTACTGGCTCCCATGTTTTTTACTGAATATTTTAGTAAATAAATTTACCCAGACAAAGCGAGAAGACATTCAGTATTCAGTATTTGGATTTTTTTTATTGATTGCTACAAAAAATATAATAAAATTTTGTTTCGTTTTATATCACGTTAGTTAGATGCGACTGGTCGATTGGATAGTCAGATAGGATAGTCAAACAGCTCAAAGAGACTCTTCAAAAAGTGTGTGTTATATAATGACGTCGTTGTGTGTTCCCGCAGCGTGTACGTCGATATACTGCTTCCTGTGCGGCCTGCACTCGGACTTCACGCTGGCGCGGATACTGTACGGCCAGCCGCAGGGGAACGCGCCCTACTTCCCCTGCCTGCTCACGCATCAGGTACCCGCACCGCCGCGACCTCTCCGCCTACTGCTGGACCTCTTTCCACGCGCGCCACTTCCCACGATACTCTGCTTTTCTACCTCGGAGAGAATCGTTCATGATGATTGGAAACGAAAAATTAAACACGTCTAGCTAAAGTATGTTTCGTAATTGATCGAGCGACGCGAGGTTCGTGTTTTGGGGGAACCGATTCGCGCTTATATGAATATTATAATATACGTTCGTGTATAATATTCGTATAAGCCCTATATTACAACATTTGTAAACGGGTGTGTATTGCAATGCTAATACAATTTTTAAGTTCGATTATCAGCAAAATTTATCGAAGAGTTGAGAGGACGAAGAGATCACGAGGTCACAGATCGAGGCGAACGACCGGTTATAACACTGTTGCAGATTAAAGTGGGATAGAAAATGTGTAATAACTTAACATTTAAGGTAATGTTTGCATCATCGACAACGGTATTATTATTGTGTTCCAGAGTCACCCGAACGCGGAACAGCTCCGGGACAACAACTCCGCTCTAGTCTGTACATTCTGTTACCACTCGCTGCTGAGTCAGTGGAGGCGGTGAGTACACACTGACACACATCTACACTCACACCACCACTGGCCGTGTATGGCGCGTCCCCTCGTCTCCTGCGTGGACGACTCGTACCGTATATACAATACCCGGGTATTGGAGGTGTCCAGTTACCATCGGGAGCTAAAAGCTTATTTACAAAAAAAGTACTCATAAAACCACTAAAACTATTTCGAGCCCAAGAAGACAGTTTCAAGCTCACCATGTACAAATGAGGCTTACCCGATCCCCCCCACGTGGTCTGCGAGTGTGGGACCCACATACCACGGAGCACCCGTCCCCCGCAGCGCCTCCACGCGTGCTCGGTGGACGTCCTCAACGACGCTAACGCTAGCGTAGTCCGAGCTCCACTTGTTGGGCGGCTCGGAGTCACGGTGTATGTATGTATGTATGTATGAATACGAATTCGTCACTCGGTAGAAAGTGCGATTCCCAATTCGTGTGTATGAAGGCCCTCGCCGAGTTTTTTGGCGGGAACGTGAAGAAGTCATGTCGCGTCATTGTATTATTTTCCAAAACATGTGTTATTTCGAGTGTTCATGTATAAAAATGGTGGATTTTTATCCATTTAGTGTTCTTGAACGTGCACAAGTGTCGGTCAATAGTATAATGTTGTGAAACGTGACTCTTCGTGTTCTTTCCAAAACTCCATTGAAACCTCTAGTAAAATCTCCACCGCTTTACTGGGGCATGACGTGGATTCGACCGTGACTTACTTTGCTTGACTTAGACTATGAGGACTTGCCATATTACAATACTTGAGACTGGGTAAATACACGCCGCGTGGAGCCACGCGGCGTGTGAGTGCGTGCGTGCGAGTGTAGAGCGGCGCGGCCCGCAGGTACGAGGCGCTGGGCGGCGCGCCGGCCGAGCGCCGCGCCTACAACACGCACGACTACCACTGCCACCTGTGCGGGATCAAGACCTACAGGAAACGGGTGCGGGCGCTGCCCATCAAGGTACGTACTCGCACACATCATCCGGTTTGAACTCTATGACAACATTACAAATGTTTTAAAGCAACATAATTTTTTAATATTAAATGTTTTATTAAATTTAAATATTGTTTTTTTTTTTTACTGATTGCTGTGATCGAAAAGAATCGCCCATATAAACAAACAAAAGTGTCTTTACTACATTTCTGATGTTATAATAGACGAATTAAAAATACCGTTGTTTGAAATCACTCTATAAAATATTGGAAATGTGCGAGGGAGATAGCTGCGGCACGACTCTGTCGCTCTCGAGCGGAAACGATCAATCGGCTCGTGTCGAGCAAGAACAGCCTCGACTCAAAAATATCTCGTACCTAAAGATGAGTTCTGGAAGCTTCACTTTTTATCCGACTGCCCAAGGAAGAGGGTAATTTTTTTGGGGTGTATGTAAGTATGTTTGTGTCTTCCTATAAGACGTCCTGTAGTCTAAACGGCATGACCGATTTTGACAAGTGAGGTTTCGTTGGATTTTTTTCCGTCCGGAGTGTCATAGACTACATTTTGCAGTCGGGTATTCTGTTTTTCTTTTAACGTTATTTTATTTTTTATGCAAGTGGGTGACTTGACGGACAAGTCGCTCGCGTGATGGTAAGCCTCACGCTCGCAATACAGAATTTTCAAACAGATCGAAACCCTGCGCGGCAATGCACTTAGATAAAATGTTAAATTCTCTCGATACTCAGTAATTTCTCTGGAAAAATTGCCTTTCAATCCGGAACACAGTAACGTTTGCACACTACTGCTTGGCGGTTGAATAACTGACAAAGATGTGGTACTTCCCCCGGCAGACTCTGTAAAAGAGTCCTACTTGTGACACAGACCCCATTACAGGCCGGGCGTGCTACCATCTTCGACAGCAACGTTATTTAGCAACAGATTCTTTGGTCAGATGCTTAGCTCGACCACAGATCAGACACCGTGGAACTAGTTAATTAGGTGACTGTCTCAATTTTATTATTTTCTTTACAGTATATTTTTTAATATTGTTCTTCCTTTTTTCAGGAATTCCCATTTTTAGTGCAAAGGCGGACTGAAAACTCATTATTATTAGAAAATGGCGATTATGCCGTAGTATGTTTAGACTGTTATGAAAGTTTACGGTGAGTGTTGATTTCTGTACTTATTGTCTTAAATGCGCTTATTAAAATAATATTATATTAATTACATTTATACACTTCCTTTGCCTTGCTATAATACACTTTACTGGTTTGGATGATTCTCCCTAGATCCACCGTTAAGATCGATACATAGTTTTAGCTTAGTCCCATCCAAAGACCATAAAGTTACTTGTTCGTGGTTCTAGAAAAAAAAACTCTTTCGCGCTTAAAATTGAGCGGCTCAAAATTAATTAATACAACTGCGCTTTGTATTGTTCGGCGTGAAAAGCCGACCAATCATAGACCATTGGCGAGCTAATGCAATTTTACGCGTAGTGTTTACGTGAAGGGGAACAGGCTCCAGGCTTTCCACAGGGTTTTAATGGTCCGCGGTCCCGTCTGACCTCACACTACAGACTGTTCGTTTGGCCAAGGTCTTTTGTCATGGGTGCACGGATAAATTTTACAATTACGATTTTCACGATATTTAATTACATAACGTATGTACTCTTAAGCTATTACGTAGATAAAGTAAAGTTTAGAATCGAACAAACAGAACGAGGAGCGCGCGCCTGCAGGTGAACCGAGCCAAAAAGCGGGTGTGCCAGTTGCGAGTGCATTTTGTGTCGATATCGGCGTGACAGGGGGCCGGCGTCGTCTATAAGCCCGACTGTTGAGTAGTAAGGTTGGTTGCCGATCTGCAACCTGGGTGTCTCGAGGCGGAGGTCGTGCAGCGCAGTGTCGTGTTGCAGCACGCAGGCGCAGGACTACGAGCGGCGCGGCGTGCCGGTGGACAAGCGCGAGTACAACTGGCTGCAGCAGCCGCCGCCGCCCGAGGACTCGGCCGACGTCACCATCGCGCGCCTGCCCTCCGGGGACCGCTCCGACAAGCTGGTCTCTATGCCGTGCCCTATTTTGTATTTGTGTTTGTGATTGTTTGCCCGATTGTCAAGAATGCAAAGAGGGCCTCGAATTCGGTCAAGCCTGTATCATGCAGCCCGGTAGGGGTTTAATAAAAATATGACTAGTGCAAACTTATTTCTGTTTAAGAAACATGAAAATTTAATAAATTAAATAAATTATTTAGATATTCTTAAGTAATATTATAAATTCGAATGAAACTCTGTCCGGGTGTTTGTCGCGTTATCACGGCTGTACGGATCGATCTGAATTTTTGCATAGATATAGCTTAAGGGTCGGTTAACCTACAAAAAAAAAAGTAGCCTGTGGATATAGGCTACTTTTTTTGTAGGTTCTGCCGAACGAAGGCGCCGGTTACAGCTAGTTACTTATAATTGAGACATATTATAAATGAGACGGTAAGCCCCAGTGCAGAGCAGCTTGTGCACTCCAGTGATCGTATCAGGAACGGAGTAATTCGCCAGGGAACCAAAGTGACCGATATCATTATCTCAGCGTATTAGCAAGCCGATGTGGCAGCGATATCTGTCCCGGAACTGATACTCGCTGGAGTACACGAAACCACGAATCCGCAAACATAGCTCAGGACTCCTTGTAACTAGACTCGCGAAATACGTGAGACAAAAGAAGCGAAAAGCCGAATTGTGTGTCGCGTCGTCGGAGAGCCGTATGTCCGACTGTGGAGTATGGCCGGGTGGTTATATTCGGATCGTTCCGCAGATACCCCAGTCGATAGTGGTGTCGCGGAACTCCTCCAAGCGGAACAGCCCCAAGCAGCCGGCGGGCGGCCAGGGTGGCCAGGGCGGCCAGGGTGGCCAGGGCGGCCAGGGCGGCCAGGGCGCGCTCGCCGACCGCAGGTTGCAGCCGCTCAAACTCGACAAACCAGACACAGGTATCTACACTACTACACTACTACACGCGGTTACTTTACTACATTGCTCACATATAGGCTGAGTAAACTTTACGTGTTTTGACGAAACGGAAATCTAGATTATTACTAGTAGTACTCACCGCACTGAGACCACGTGATCCCTATAGCTTCACAAGCCCTGGACTGACTTTGCTCATATTAAATATTTGAGCTTATAAGTTGTATTAAAATTAACTACTTGCTTCATGAAGATGGAATCGACGGTTCGCAAGTTATCGTCGGACAAATATACATACAAACATACAAATATTCAAACGAACGCCGACTTGCTCTCGCAGACTGCGTCCTTCGCTTCGCTCGGATAATTATAGGAAAACTAAAAAAAACTTTGGTTAACTTTCGTTTAACTTTCGCAATTTGAATACATGAAAAGATGATTTTGTGAAGATTGGCGACTGTTTATTGTGTTGTGTTTTCGTCGCCAGTCCGGAAACCAACTATGTTCTATGGTTTCTTAACGATGTTTTCTTCAACGGCAGCTCAAGCTCATTGTTTGGATTTAAACCGTTCCGATCGCGCTAAACGCACTAACCTAGTTACCCCGAGCGATCCATGCACATTGTATCGTCCTCCTCCTCAAACAAATTAATAAGTTCAAATAAGTTTTTAACAAAGTGGAGACAAATATATGTCACCAAACACTTACGGCGTGATCCGGTAGCCTTAATAGAGAGCCAGTTCTCTATCCAGCCTGGTGTGTTAACCGTCCTCGACCACACCATCGTGCTAGTTTAAGGTCAAATGACATAAATCACAGTATTGTATTAAAATAGTGACCTGAATTTTTAATTGAATTCATATTATGTAGGCTATTTGCTTTTGTGGTACATACCACAATAGCAAAATATAATGTTTTATCTCTAGTAAACAAAATAATACATAACCTTATATTTCCTCGTAAATCCAATCTCGCAACAAAATAACCTTTTATTCAAAAGCATAAAAACATCTTTGTATTGAAAGCGGCAAAGCGTTATACGTAGCTTTATGAATAAGTATAGAAAAACGTTTATATTTAGCCTCCCCTTCGCTACCCCTGCAGGGTAGAACCACCTGTGGATGCGAGCCTTTATAAGGGGTGGCAAACAGTAGAGACATCGGACAGAATAGATAAAGGACTGTTAATGTTTGCCTAAATCTTAAGAGACTCTGTGAGGTCAGTAAGCTGTGTTTGTTTGGTGTTTTGCAAGTAAATGTAGTTCAGATTTCAATGTTTATGCGATACATAAAATATGTGAACATTTTAACACATTTTATCAATAAAAAGTCACATACAAATCTGTAAGATATTACGCTAAATATAGAGACGCATAATATAATTATTTATAAGTCCTAAATTGTATGCTTCGCAAAATCCCTCGTGTTCAAACAAGTATCGCATCTCTCCATACCGAGTTCATCTCTCCCCCCACAGCGACCCCTACAGTAACTCAATCCCCGCTTAAGTGCAAGAGGGTATCGGTTACGGCGCTCCGTCACACCCTGCTATCGAACGGTTTGAAGATAAAGATGCGACCGCACCGAGGACCTGGAGATGGCATAAAAACGTTCATCATTAAAGGGTATTATTGTCGCATTTATAGTTCCAATTTTGACTACTAGCATGCTTGCGACAGTAATTATAATCGAAGGTGTAGCACGCAGACCTGCTGAAGACACCAAGATCAAATCTCTATAAAAAAGCCGGATACAGACCGTTTTATACCAAGGCCCGTACCGTGAGGTTTTTGCGATGATTATTAGGCTCAGCCAAAGACGCAGCGTCTTTGGCCATCTGTTACCGTAGATTTAAATAGTTGGCATGTCTGGCATAGACATAGACATAGACTTGTTTTCTTAAACGCCCAGAGAGAGAGTGAGAGAGAGTTCGACTATTTTTGTGGATGAAAGTTGTAATTATGTCACTAATGTATTTGATTTTAGAGTTTTGCAAGTTTTTCGTATATTTGTTTTATTAAAAGTAGGTTTTTTACTGTAAACTGATTGTGAAATTGTGACCCGTGCCGTTACCGTCCTTCCTAATGCGGTCTTACCCTAACTGGGGAGAACTTTTTTTTGTTTGGAACTCGCCTCGCGGGTGTTTGGGCGCCTTTATTTATGTATGGGGTGGGATTTCTTCGAGTTACTTCTAAGAAAGGCTGATAAGTGCTTTTGGCGATATTTAAATATGATTAATACGCTGTTACGACGCACCATCGTGAAAGAATCAATGTACAGGCATTCGGACATCTTCGTTATAATTGATTGCATGTTGTGGCCAGTATTCTTAATATTTCTGTACCTGCGAATACACCGGTAAATGTTTAGACGACCACATTAGCCTCTAAACAGTACACACCGCTTGAATAGTTTACAATACCTACATACAAACAGACCATGTTGTCCACACTTCATACGTTGCCTTTAATTTCCACCTACTAGATCACATCTAACACAAACGCTTGAAAGGAACGCACTGTACGTGTGTACGTACCTATGTAACTGTACCTTTACACACACCATACTACTATTGACATACATACAAGATACACTGTATTTTATAAGTTCGTACGTAAGATCGAACAGTTTTTGTCACGCACCAGACAAACTGGAAATTGGACAGGAATTCACTGCGGTTTTCCGAGAAAACTCACTCTGGCCATAATATGGCATTATTTGGATCTGGTTTCGTGCCTACTCCAATTGCATGTTTGATCTTTATGAATACATGTTTGTTTTTGTTGTTAGGCATTTCACAAGTTGTTACTGTAGTTAAACACAATTTCTTAAGCAAAGATTACTCTAGAAATTGAATGTCCATGAATATGGAAATAGGCTTATTTTGTAATGTTTAAGTCTAAGCGTACTGTAAGCCCCTTTAAATGAAATTACTCACGTCACATCCAATATTGCCGAATGTTTGCAGCGTTGACATGCCACTTAGTTAAGTTGAACGTAGTGTACGTTACCTCTATTAAACACACAAAATTACGCCCTAGCACTCTCGCAATAAAGTTCAGATTTTAGCTCGTTTCTGTTGGGTTAGTTATGACTTTTGGCAGCTGCGGTGTTGTTTGTATGATCGGAGGAAGCCGAGAATACCATAACATATTGGTATTTCGCGTAGATTGTTTTGGGTGTGGTGGAAGTATGAACGTTTGGCGATTTATTTCCAAAAACATGCCCCGGCTAAGAGGGTGATTTTGATATCCTCTTATTAGAACCTCCACACAAGGTGCGAGGTATTTGAAACTGGTTTGTAACTCGAGTCTCCTATATAGTTTGGTCCCATCTACCGTAACTTTGAGGATGACCTCAAAGTGAACCATGTTGTCAAGACTTGTCAACACATGTTGTCTCGTCTTGGCACTGTACGACACTTTAAGAAATATTTAAAGAGAATCTTCGAAGATTATGCAACGCAACGGCAACGCTTCTGGTTACAGTTGGCGATAAGTACTAATCATCAGGAGGCCCGCTTGTCTGTTTGCAACCGAAGATGACAAAAACCAGTTTAAAACGCATCACACCTTTTGTGAAGAGCCATATTAGAATTTAGTTTTAAAACACCAGTTTAGTTATTAAAACCTCGCATCTGAAGTGGGATTCGTATCGCTAGTGCCTTGAAACACCGTCCATCAAACAAGGGTGCGCTATTGATCAGAACCATCGACGTATCGCGTTGTCCTGACTACATACGACAGGAATCAAAGCTCTGTGCGAATTCTGCGAACTCTAGATACGTGGAAGCTTTTTAAACATTTTTGTTATCGCTAAAATTTCTGATCTTCGTTGACAACGTGGAATAGTTTGTAATATTTTTTTTTTTCCTTTCATGCCAAATTTAGCAGAATATTCCTATAATTAAAATTAAACAAAATTTATTTCGGAACCAGTCCATAGTCGTGGGTATATAATAGAACCTCAGCGTATAACTATTGTTTTGGCAATCTGTCAACACGACAAAAACCTACGCTCTGCCAAGTGCATTATAGCGTATTAAACGTGTAATAAATGGCGATATTGCTTTATTCTAGTAAAATTTAATTGTATCGACTTGATCCTAAAATATTACTTAAACTAGCAACCATCTTCATCAGACATTTTTCGCTGAGTACGAGTTTCCTTTTTGACACAAATATTCTTAATACTTCATCAGTTATAAATGTTACTATTCTGTTTATGCCAGTAGCTTCTCACTTTAACTTTACCTATATAGACAAAAGATGAAGTAGGTACAATATACACAGTAGATTCCATCGAGTGGTTTCTCCAATCCTTCCAAACGCAATTAGCTCCAGCGCCCTCAAAGGCGTTCGACAAAGGAAAGAAGTAATTTGCGACGCTCGCGTGTCGACGGCGCGTCAGAGCAGAGGAGATTATTGGAAAGCCATTTGTGGCGCTGCTACGGAGCGAGGGCGTGGCGGCGGCGATAGCGGATGCCGGAAACAAAACTATCAAAAGACTTGAGAAAGATTGCTTTCAGCGGATCATTGTTTGATAGCCAGTTGTAGCGTTAAAGAGCAAGCGAGCCTTGGGGAGAAGGGAGAAATTCAAATGTTTAGTTGTTAAACATTTGAACTTCTAGTATTGTTTAGTTTTAGTTTCGCTGCCCAGAGCGGAACTAAAACTAAAAAGATTGAGAAGCAATTTGGGCGTCGTTTCGTCTTTAAAACTAGGGCAAAAAAGGCGAGACCAAAAAAAAACCGAGCTCGTTTCTACAACTTTTGGCAGTATTCTAAATCTTGGCATTTTCAATAAGTCTAAATTCTACTTAGTAGAAATGAAATTAGGCGCCTAATATCAAGATTATTAACATGCTGTTTGTAGTCTTTTATTCCCTAACACAGAAATAAGCAGATTTTCATGCATTCGCCTGTACTCGCACTCCACCCTCCAGCTCCTACAACCGGGTAGACAATAAATGTGTCGATTTGTCGTCCTATTTCGTTTCCAGATGGTGGATTGTGACGGATTTACTTAATTGGAGCTGGCATAACGACACGGATTTAATTTTTTGCGATTATAAGACTCATTTGCGGTTTTATAAAAAAATATTGCGCGGTAATCCATACAGTTAACAAATGACTGTGTCCGTGGAAGAGGTCAATGTTCAGGAGAAGGAAGGCTGAGAAAGAAAAGAGGAATCTGTAGTATTCTGTTAAACAAAAGTTTGTGTAGACGTGTTTTAGAATGATGAATGAATGCGCCGACCACCGCCGTCTAAAAAACGAGAAAGAAAGAGAGAAATAATATTTTTCTTTTATTTTGTCGCGTTGGTCTGCTGTCCGTGGTATTCAGGTGTTAACGCTATAACAGCTCCTACCAGTCAAGCAAGTTATCACGTTTGAGTTTCGACACTAGACAATGGTACCTAAAACGAGACAGGATAAGTACCGTGCACGTCACAACTTGCAGTGCAGCCGGTGGGTGGGCTTTGCAGGCACCCCTTGTAGGGAGTTACAGGCTTTGTGCAAACTTCGGATACCTTCTGACTTATCTAGGGATTGTAGGGCGTGTTGAAAGACTTGTGGAGCTTGGAGTGTCTTGTCTACTGACTACCAAAGTCGAGTCAGCGTTAGCCGTTTAGTTGTGTATTCTATCCACAAGTTGTAAAAAAAACTTCACTATGTTTACAGTACAAGAATTGTGACCATACAAGTGACCTCGTCCCTATGCCTGTTTGTAACTTTTTTATGACTTAACGGCTAGACTATATGAAAGTTGTAGCGATGTAGCAGTATTCTATGACGGGTTCGTAGTGGTAATTTTTGTCCCGCAAAATATACGAAATTTGTTAAATCTGAGAACACGGTTTGTTAGCTACACATATACATTTACAAGAATCTTTGGGAAAAGTAAACTATTTATAAAAGAATTCCTTATCGCAAAGCTAAGAATCACCTATCAATTAAATAGACACAGAAAAAAAAACTTCATACTTGGAACAACAACATAATAACATTTATTTTATTAATACAGTATCACATCTTTAATAAGGTAAACTTAAATGTCAGAAACAATAAAGTACTTACATAGTCCCCATGATCCAGAAAAAAATAACAGGCCTGACTTTCCGGTCGATGACACTAGCTTACATCACTTTTCTATTATTTGTATTAAGTTTTCCGCTCTTGCTTATACACGCTGGTGATGAAGGTCGGTGCCGCCAACGCGACCCGATACACTGGCGGAGTGTGTTATTATATCGCGTTAATCCACATGATGTTTTCAGTAGGTCTCTTCTACAAAGGGTATCGTCGACATCGGCAGACTTGCCGAGTGGCCTCGAGACATGTCCCGAGGCACGGAGCGGCACTTGCTTCGAGTACAGGTGTAGCTGAAGCTTGACACTGTTGCAAATACGAGTAAAATTAGTTTTTGTTATTTTTGAAAAACACACGTAGTTCTAAACAATATGAAGGCTTGTATTACAAACGATATACTGGCCCCACGTTAGCCAAGTGACAAAGTGGCACCTCGCTGGGCGTCATTTGTAGAATTGCATAACATACGAGACGAGACTCGCCCGTTGTTGGGCGCCATTTACTGAAGTCACGTAGACGTCATAACTGTTGCACTTGCGCCCCGTCTCGTGCAGACTGCGTAATAAGTCTAGAAAATATGACGATCTGAAAAATAACTAGTTATTGGATAAAACACTGTAAAGGATATTGAAGAAAAAGTGACCCAACATAAAACTTATTCACAATTTATATAATTAAAAATATCCGTCGCTTGCGTGGCGAAGAAGAAACATCTACAAAATTGTTGACAGAGTCGAAATGGCAACTTCAAAAACGAAAATCAATCTTAGCTTTATCAAAACATCGCAATTACATGAAGACGGTACTGGGGAAATAAGTCGTTTCCTTTCGCACGACATCATAGTTGAGTCATAACTTTGGTCAAATTCATACCAACGGCGATTAATTGCTTACTTATTGCAAGCGACTTGGTCGTCTCATTATTCAATAATATGAGTAAAAACTACACTCTGTTGAATCTTATAACTGCGATCATCGTTGCTTTTATTTAGGCTATTTCAGAGCTATCCCACTTGACAAACAACGTCAATTTAAATACGACTTACCAGGAGGCCATAACATCCGAGCAGGTATTCCCACTGACATGTCCATTAGCAGTCACGTGTTACGAGCTACGAAACAAGGCGCCTGAATTACTTTTCTAACTATTGTTAAATCTGTGGCCTAGGTACCGCGTGAACAATTTGCGCCCAAGTAATGATAGAAACTAAGAACAGTAGTCTCGCATGCTTAATTTATGAGAAACTAGCTGCTATTCTACAGGAACGGATAATTTTTCGGGATAAAAAGTAGCCGTCATACCAAATTTCATTCAAATCCGTGCAGCCGTTACAGAGTTGAACTGGAACATACACACTTACATACTTACCTATTTACACACTTTCACACAAACTTGCACAATTATAATATTAGTGTGATTAACATTTTAGTTGGCTTGGCAATAGAGATTTCCGTGTTAAAATTCTATGTCTAGTACCCTATTTGATAATAAACTACGTCTTTATTTTATTTATCTTGATATAATTCTTTAGTTTCCAAGTCCCAGACTTAGTGAATATGATATGATATGATAATGGATATGTCAAATACTCCGATCTTCCAAACTTAATTTGGATACTGATAAGCAATAACATGTAAACTCACAATTTTTTTTTTGTTGGTTGACATGTTATTGCTTATCAGTATCCATTTGTGAAACTACCATAAGTAAAAGAGTAACTTTATCTTGACCCATTTCTTCAGGGAATTCAACTAGTCTTACGGCGTTAAAAAGCCAATCGAGTAATTGCACTAAATCAGTACGCTTCCCCGAGGAACACGGGAAGAGTGTATATCGATAACTTGTCCCTACGTTTCCGTCGGAGTTGGCATTCGAGCCGCGTTCGTCCGACGTATTTACGATACATGTGTAGGATTCCTGCGAACCCACAGGTTCGTACCATCTTCCCAACACGGCTAGAGTTGGGACCGGTGAATTATCGATGACTTGTTCCTACGTAACCTTTGTAATTTGTTAATCTGTTGCGTCTGCAACACTCGGTGTGTTCGTAACACCTCTGTAAAGTTTTCGTTATCGGTATCTAAACTACTATTTTGATATCGATAACCAATCTCTGAATAGCTGAAGAAGCGTGTACAATCTTCTTTTTTTAACTTAGAACTGGTTTGCATTTGACCACATCCCCTGCCTGATATTGCGCTTGCCTAGGATACACCTGTTAGCTCTAGATATGAAGACATCCATTTTGAACTCTTCGGAACACACAGACTCGATGTAATGGAGTAAGAGGAAAAAAAAATAGAAATACCATATGTAGATAGATAGATTTTCATAGATTTGGTGTAGAAAGTCATAGGACGTATTGATTAACAATAAGTAGTCGAACGCAAACGCAAAAGTTTATCGATAGTTTAAAAGTAAGTTTTCTCAACACTAAACTTCTTTAACATAAACATAGTTACCGCACCCTTCCCCGCACAAATTAAGTCTCGCGCAATCATTGCTCTATCTAAACAACAGTGTTCCATTAGTACGACCAGCATAACTTGAACCTCGGGCCAGTTCAGGGTTTCCGAGTTGCTTGATGTGTAAGAAATTGTTTTTTTTTTCTAGTACTGAAATATGAATCCTAATAAATAAAAATCACAGTTTACCCAAAAATTCACACATTTTTTCATAGAAATCTGAAAATATATGTTAACAATCTTGAAAAAAAATGGCGAAATCGTTTTTTCGCAAAACCAAAAAGTAACGTGAAAGAAGAAAAACAAAAGATGTATATTTGTAATTTTATTTGGCTTTGTCGTCGTTGGCTTTGATGGGCTTATGCAGGCTTTAAAACATCTCACTGCCGGGATATCGGCCTACCCTCCAAGTTACAGATTACCCACGCTGGCCCAGTACGGGTTGACGCCGGCTTTTACTAATGTATATTTATGTCAAGTTACAAGTTTACTTTCTGCTACAAATCAATGTAGTCTCTGAAATTCAACATTTTGTACAAGTAAATGTCAAATCGGTTAAATACATCTGTAGTTTAAAAAAGCATGTCAACGTAAACACAGGTGCGTAAAACGTGGAACCATTATCCGTCACTAACGAACACGCCAGACCAAACACAATTTTCAATTGAAGGGGAACGTTCCCCTGTACCGGAGAAAAGAGCGCACAAACTGAACCGGGGTCTACTTTAGATGGACAAGTGCGTGTTGACATGGCAGTGTAAGGCAGAAGCTAAGTTTGTGTGCGATTTAACTTTTCTTTGCTGTTGGCATTCTCGAGACGAGAACAACTCGCCAAGCATCTAACGCCTCTGATGGCTTTACTTTACGCCAGTTTTAAATAAACACTTAGCATTTCTGATGAAATATCGATCGATTAAATGGTTAACCGACAGGCTAGAACAGCTCGTCTGACAAATGACGGCGTTGTAAATGGTTTAAAACACGCCTAGACTGGAATGGGAACTACCAAATTAAGTTACTCTAAAGACATAGGGTGTATTTCTCATTTAATAATGCTTACTGCACGTCTGAGTCTTAAAACTGCAGATTTAAATAAAGTAAGTAAAATATCTAGGGTTCCCTGTGCCGGGGATGCCATGGAACACACAAAGACAACTTACACCCAGACCCAGAGTAAACATTAATCATTCAAACATCTACCTGCCGGGAAGCAACCCCGGTACCTCCTGCTTATATAGCAGAGGGTTCACCAACATTTGGTCAATATCTAGTCAATCCCAGAATTAAAGGTCGAAGAACCTTCATAAAAGCCATTCGTATGGGGGCAATGAACGATTGTGCCATATTAATAACGAGCTTTACTTTGGCAGCCTTCCCCATCTCCAATAATATGTTAAATCGTCCCAATTCCACGGAGCGTGACGTCTGATTTCCATAAAACGTGTATCTTGAAAAATATTTCAACTTTGCCTCTGTCCACATACTTAACTCTCTGGGGTCTGCCATGAATGGTCGCGTGTCGAGCAACGCCGCTCGTGTTTATTGCGATAACCACCATATTGTGTACACAGTAAGGGTTATATTCAAGAGTTTAGTCGCGGAAGTATCAAGACGTTATAGCCAGTGTTTTTACGAGCGCTTTAATCCGACGGTCTGTGGAATAGAACAGCGGTCCCGTTGGCGGATACGACACGATATTTGAGGAGCAGTCTGTGGGAGTAATCTATTATGTCAAGGTTATGAACTTCTGCCCTTTAGGCTCAGGTATAGGTCTGCTAGGTCTAATCCACTGTGGCCAACTGTGTATCACCTGAGTGTTCACCTGTTTTTCATCTTCTGCGCTAAAGAACACACAATTGTTTGTACCAACGAACGTCAACATCCTTATTTCTGAATACTTCATCAAACGGCCCTACAACTCTTTGGATTTTCAAAGTTTATATCTTCAGTTCGCTATATTCCTTGCCTTGTAATTTGAACAGTTGTCAATTCCATCGTCACAGGTTTTCTTACTTCTTCTATATTTGTTTTCGTTTCTGGTACAACGAGAACGCGCGTTTCCACGGCGCATGCGCGGCGGCAATGCGGCCGGCCGCCCGAGGGGTGCGACTCTGTTGCCTCTACCTACTACACAAACTACATAGCGCTGCCTTAGTTGCACAGCCACCGAATAGGAAATTTACAGAGATACAGTTGAGCAGAAGCACCACCGACCCTAACACTTTATCGAGTCGGTACAGTCAGCACATACTTTTTCTATAAATCCTGTCCATCCTAAGGGTGCAAGGAAAATGTCGCTCTAGCGATAAGGCCGCTAGTTGCAATATATGTTTTATTTTTTCTTAAGCAATTACATCCTTTACTTGTAATTATTGGATTGTGCAATAAATAGTTTATCTATCCTCTTTCAAACAGTCCAAACACATTTATAGTTGGTTCGTCCTCCTACTGGCACCACCTACCATCATAAATCAATAGTGACTAAAACGTCAATATCTAATATCGAGCGATATCTGTTTCTTTGTTAGAACACCTAAAAAAAAATTTGTTGGCACTAAGAACTTGCGGTCTTGGACCGCGCGGAACGTGACGTTTTGTATTCCTTGCTTCAATTCTGCGTCTGTATTGTTTTTCTTTTAAATCTTTACGTTTGTAAATTTTCTACTCGGTAGTGCTACACTTACTTGATGTAGACCGGTAAAGTTCAGTATACTCCTACTGTATGGTTACGTAGCGGAGTGGAGGCTCTGCGCAAAGCCGCGTCTATTTCGCTGTGATTACTCTACGGAGCCGGAGAGCGTGCTTCTAAGTTGATAGTTTGTTTTGGTTCCAAAAAATACTAGATTTATTTGAACTGCTAGTAGTTTTATTATTCAGGTTTTATTTTAGTTTTCCTTTTATTAATTAAGTTTTTTTTTTATCGCTTCATTAGGTTTTAGCTTGTCTGTGTTGGCTCACAGTTCTTATCTTTAGAAACTTTTGTGAAGGCCCGCAGTTTGATTACATTTACTGTCAACAAAATTGCAATAAACTTCCTACTTGCGCTTTCCTACTCGCAATATGTGCCTTCCTTTTTCAACATGCGCATGAGCAGAATAGTTTGAATACAGCTGAAATTAACAGGAAGTTTGAATGTAGCCGGATTTAGCAATCATTGGCGAAACATAAAAACAAGACAGACGTAAAAAAAAACTCTTAAAACTCTTGGTCATGGTTATTCGGTCGAATCTTCTGCTTGTTGCTCTGGTTACATAATTTACATAAATTGGCCATTGTTTTTTTTTTTTTTTGAGACATTCTTCGTCATTGAGCCATAATAAAACGTCCCACAAATCCCGCTGACTAAACTTATTCATTAGAAAACTCGAGTGGAAAAACTGCCCGAGCCAGAGTAATCAGATGAACGCGTAATTATATTACTACTCGGCTCGGACCCCCGGCTTGATTCGGGTCGACCCGGACACATTACCATTATTATGAACTAGTTGCGTCCTGTCCGTCAGGGTTTTACCCGGAATATCTCCGCTTTCCCGCTGTTTTCCGGAATAAAAAGTATTCTAAACGTATAAGTATACGTACACACTACTTCCTTCCCATTTTATGAAAGTTATCTGTATAATTTAGTTATCTATTTAATCTATATAATTTAAAAGAACAAACCCATTTGTAGGAATTAACGCACAGACCAACCCGCTCATGATAGAGACGTGTAATTTGAACCCAATACACCTCAAATGGTCTAAATGAACAATAAGAACGAATTTGCGAAATTCCAGCTCTAAAGGGGACGCCCAAAGTTTGTATGGAAATAAAATATCTCTAAAAGATTATTTTTTTAAATCTTCGTACATCTTTTGACGTTGCTTTTATGAATAGCTAGCGTTTGATCATAGCTCAATGACGGAGTGGTTGATAATGGTAGAACGCTTAGCGTGGCATGAGAGCAGCAGTGAAATTACGTGGGCTGTTAGTCTAGAATCGCAATCTCGTCATCCCGCTCGCGCACACCCGCAAATGCAATGACGTGAGTAGTGTGACGCAATTTCGATTACGGATAACAGCTAACGTAATCTGGCTGCTGGCTCTCTTAAGTCTTCCGAAATATAAACCATGCATTAAGTATGCCCGAATAAATGTATAACTGCAATTTGTTTTGAGCTTTTCGCCGTGTCAAATAAACCCCGACGCAGCGTATATTTCAACCTGTTTGAACGCGGCCCCTTTACACCCCTGCCAGTAGAAGCTGTTACTTAACCTGTGCCGCTAGAGCTGCCCCACGGCTCGATGTAATTGACTCTGTGAAGATTTAGTATTTTTTCAAACGTTATCATGAATAAGTTAAGAAGGTTAGTTATTTAATATAGAATAGAATTTGTGGCTTCGTACGTTTGGGGTTAGATCTTTTTTGTTTCTATTAAAATTTTAATGGTGAAAAGTTTCCTATACCCTTTTCTATGGCACTCTATTGCATTAACACTTTTTTATTTTTTAGGATTCGTGTGTGTGGTAAGGTGAAATTGTTTTTTTTAAGAAAGAGTCCTTCTTAGTAATGTCCTTTCCAAAAGTAAAAATTTGCAGAGGACCCCTTTCAGAAGTAGAGATACAACTTTTAAAAAACTATGGAATTGTAAATGTTCATAAAGTCCTTAGACGAAGAAACAATATTCTGAAAAGGTACGTGTAAAAGTAGCCTAAGTTCGCCGTAGCACAACAATCGATTGTTCTGGATAAAAGTCAAAAACCCAACGCAATAAATCTAAAGTAGATTTAGTCTGGCAGTCTACACTAAAGCATGTTTCGACTTTAACGCCAGATGTCGTGAACAACCCCGTTAAGGTCAAAGTTCGCGATTCCTAACCCCTCGAGGCTCATTTGCATAGGTTCACGCGGAACCTTGAGCTGTCAATAGCCCGACTAAGAAGTGGCAGCTTTTACCGCACGCCAGTTACACTCCACGCCAAATTTTGTAGTAAACTGGCTGCCAACGATGTTACCTGATTACAGGATTCAGTTTTCTGATTTTTTGGGTGATTTTGGGGAAATTACACCTTGCCTGATGCATCAGGAATTATTAATTTTGTATTTTTCTTACATACAATTAGTGAATAAAAGTTTTATTTACAAGGAAAAACAATATGTAAGTACAATGACTTAATTATAAAAACCAACTTAAACAAATATAAAAAAGCACCTTGATTAGGTGGCGGGAAAAGTGCTCAGAATGCTGGCAGCATTGCCAATGCCACGCTAGATGGTTCAATATCGACAGTAAATTCAGGTTTCTAATTTAGTGGAAAGGAAACTTAGTTTCCGAGCCATGACACATATTGCGACGCGTTCCGTGATTCTGATTATTTTAAAGTTTGGCATGGAGTGCAGGTTCTCGAGTGCGGGCACCCCGTCAGGTCTCACCGCACTCTGCCTTTGGGAGTCGTTTGTGTCCCAGCGATGAGAGTAGGGTGGCCACGATCACTTTTAGTTATTACAGAATAAATAATAGTACTACAATAACGATGTGCAAGTACTGGACATTATTAGACACTATTGCGCTGTGGTTCAAACACCGATGACTTGCTCCTACTTCATGCAACGCCTCATTAATAAGCAGTTGGTCAAGCGCGTGTTTTTAATATGTGCGTTCACACCTAAAAATACTGAAAGCAAGCCACTGCGATAAAATAAGAGGAAAATATATTTATCTCATTCTCATTTGTTAAATTTAGCTGCGGGACGCACGAACCAAATCCACAGATTTGTTAGTACTATAATCATAATCATAATCATAATCAATTTATTCATTCAAAATGTCGTACAATATTGTACAGACCTAAGTATTATAATTTTATTATTACTATTATTACCAAATAACAAAAAAAAAGACCAAGACAACAAATTATTAACTAGTACATATATTACTATAAGTACAGTAGAAGGGTTTGGACAATGCGATCTTGCAACTTGTTTCGCTCAGTCCAGTCCTGCAATTTCCTATCAACCTGGTGAACCTACCGTCGGAGTTTGCGCAATTGCTGAACTCCGCCGTAACGACACGTAAATACGTATAAAACGAGCCGCGCTGTCGGTCGGTACGTTGTTGTGTTATTAATTCAACGTTGCTAACTTAGGGAGGGTTGTAGGTATACGGAGGCCTTGACAAGGGACTTGAGCTTTGGAAACTTCTTTTTTGACTTGATTATTTTAAGACCAGAGCCTGTGACTGGGGACTGCGATGAGCGTCCTTAGATGCAGTAACCGACGCTGCGCGTCTGCGAATCGTATCGCGTTGCAAGGTTCATGGTCACGAAGCTTCCACGGCTGAACCTAACAATAATCGCGCAAAGGATATCACGGTACGGGTTCTGAAACCAGAATTCCTCGTAAATGGTTTTAGCAAATCCGTATTCAGGACTATTTTATATTAATGGAAGTTTAATAGTTATCTATTGTTTTAAATTTTATAACCATAAATTCCTTAAGCCATGGTTTTTATGCGACGAACGAGAACAGTTCACTAACCGAGTCTGGTTCAAGACTTCCACTGATTCATCCGAAGAGTTAACTTGTAAAGTCTCATCACTAGCGGCAGTTTCGAGCACACGTAGCAGTAGTCGCCGCTCGTCCGGAATTATTCACGTCGACTTTCTGAGGGAGTGCATGTCTTGCTACCACTGTCTGTTCTTTGTGTAGTGTCGTCGCGGTATTGTATCGATATCGATACATCATATTCCACTTTAGGCTAAACAAATCATCTCTGACCGCACCATATCTCCCACCATAAGGCGAACTGTTGTCAAATGCCTAGCATAACAATAACAAGTTAAATAAATACCTGTAGTAAAAGAGAAGGAAAAATCACTAGACGTTAGTCGCTGGTATTTTTTCTGGAGCAAATCGATAACTATACCGGGTTTTTTACCTAATCAGGTTTTTTTTTGATCTGATAGGTAATAAAATAAAATACATGATTTTTTATTTTTTATTTAATTTAAAAAATTAAAATAATAAAAAATTATTTTTTAAAAAACAGTTTCAAAATTCCTCAGTTGTATGAAAAAAAAAACATTGTCTATACTCAATACAAAAAAGGATTTTCAAAATTAACTAGAACTTGTAAAGTACACGTATAGACAAAATTTTGGTGTTTTTTCATACAACTGAGGAATTATGAAAACTGTTTTTTTTTTAAACAACTATGCCATAAACTATTGTACATATTATTATATTTCTACTTCTGGTACCTGACACACCATTAAATTTCCATTTCGGTAAAAAATTACTGCGTATAACATACCAAAAAAATAAACAAAATTAGAGCACTGTATTGCTCTCGTCCCTAATATTGTTATAATAAAAAAGAATACCATTGTAAAGCAAGTCCAGGAACCTAAAGTAAATTATCGATAGCGCTCCGCCCCATCACCGCACCAGAGGGGTTGTGTGGCATCTACAAAGTTTCCTAGTGATTAGCAAAAGCGCACCATGTTGTTATATCTCGGCTACATACATACTGTGTATATGTGTTACATAAGAATGATGAATGATTTGAGTTGTTTGACTGCATGTCGCGGGTGGTGCCGTCGATTTTACGACTGCTTCTAATTTATGAGTTTTGAAATTATTTCACGTGTCAATTTGAGCCTGAGAAAAGGATTTGTGGGGTTTAGTTTAGCGAGGGTAGAACTACCTGTTGTTGCTGTGTAAAGCGGGCTTTACCTATAAGATTTGTTTTTAGCTACGCTTTTTGCTTTTTCCAGCGCAATTACTGAGCATGACAGATTAAAAATTATTTATATGCGAGAGTGACGAGCGCAGTGCACTGTCTCACATGGTTTAACATGCAACGTTTCGCTCAACGCGCGGAATTCAAATTTTCTTGCGTTTTTTGTCAATTACAGTTTAATTACTCATCGTAGGTTTATGAAAACTAATTTTGCGATAATAAATAGATTGTTGAAGTTCCACGAACGAACTCTAAGTACCACTGAACTATTATGTGTAAGCGTGACAATTATCATCGGTTTAACGATTTGCTTGTAAAAAAATTATAGAGTTCGTTTCACTATGTTCTACCTACTAATCATGTAGATATGTAAGGCATGGCGTTCAACGGTATGAGACAGGCCGAATGTTTTTAATTAATTATCACTAATAATAGTGTTTATCTTGTTTCAGGTAAGTCATGACAGGCTGTTAGTTACATAACGTAACTAAAACTACTAAAACAGGTAAGTAAAACTAATTATGAAATGAGAATATGTATATATTTCGGGAATTTTTCCTCATAGCACAGGCTTGCTCAACTCTCGTAGGCAATTCTAAAAGCGTGAAAACATATCTCTCTTGGTGGTTGCAAGTCCCTATGGGACTGAACTCTTGTTGCTAACCAGTAATACTCTGCATACTGAATTCTGAAACGGTACGGCGTTCCTGAAATATGTTTTAAATTTTGCACAACGATAGTCTAAGTATAGACCTCAATTTAAACCTATTAAAAAAAATGTGTGATTGTGGAAATTAGTCCCATACATGTAAAGAGGGGGAGAAAAAAAATTCGCTATTCCCCATCATTTGGGGTGTCATATTGAACAGGTCTTTTAAAATGAAGTTAAGGTTTCCTACACCATTTTTTATCAGTTACACCGCTTGCGAAATATGGGCCGACAAATTTGGTAGCAATGTGTCATATAAGACCGACAGCGAGACGGTAATACCGGCTCTATCCTCGCTCCCCGCCTCTATCTGCTGAGCTCGAAAACGCAGTCTGGACGTCCTTATACGAGTTTTCACGTCGAATGATGCTATTCCCGTATCGATGACCGCTGCACTCACAACATGAATATGATATCTCGCTGAGTGGCACTAAACTGTGCCCACATGTCCATATTTATTGAAGCGTCTATTTAAAACGCGAGAGCGGGGAGTCCGACAGCGCAAGGGAGCCAGTGGGTCAAATGACTGGCATCGCTTCTCACCGCTCTATCACACACTTGACAGACTAATATTATAAATATAAACGAAATTAACACTGTCCGTTTGTCGGATTATCACAATTTATCTTATTTTTTCTGTTTGATTTTGGCTCCACGCATAGTGTGATTAACTTTCAAATAAATCGTGCTATTTCACAATCAGTGTCGGTCACAGTCCAAGTCATCAATTTTAGTCATGGTCCAGTCCCAAGTTTTTTCCCTAAAGTGCTGGAACCTTATATAGAGGTTTGGAAACATCACAAAAATACAGGTTTTACCACTTTACGCAATTCCTCTAAACTTATGCACATTAACGAACGCCATAATGCGAAGCGGCGACAATAATTCGTCACGTTGGCGCCAAAACTCCCCATTTGTCCGCTTCTTATTTGTTTGGGTTGTGAAAGACAGTGGAATAGAGCGCATCACAAGAAGGGATATAGGAGAATTTTCTCGTCTCGGAAATGGGGGCAAAATATAAAACAGCAGGACGATACTAATTTAAAATGAAATCTAACAATATTTGAAAGTTTTCTTAACTAACAGCATAGTTGTTGATGTCTTAAGAAAACCTGGTAATGGAACTGCGAAATGTTAACCGAATATTACAGAATAGTTCCGTATTATTTCGGCCGTCGATTGACGTCACCATTAAACGCGCGGCTGGTTTATTCATTGTAAATATTTGGCTCGAACATTAATAAGTTATTGCAATCAATATTCTACGATATTTTCGATTGATGTATGTTATTCATACATTACGATAACATTAACACATAAATAATATTGTATTTTACTATTAATGTTGTCGTAATTGATGTAGTCTTGCATTTGGTATTGACGGGATATAGTTTTTGTTCAATTTGTTTTAACAAAAACTTGAAACAAAGTTTAGTCCTGGTTTATTTGGGTGTAAGT
Organism: Apocheima hispidaria; assembly: GCA_947579745.1. Lineage (NCBI taxonomy): Eukaryota > Metazoa > Arthropoda > Insecta > Lepidoptera > Geometridae > Apocheima > Apocheima hispidaria. Next base: position 15,017,111 of record OX388155.1, on the reverse strand, counting down.
ATAGCAAACTTCCCGGGACCATGTATATCCTAATACTACGACCAGAACGACCGCAGGGCGGGCAGCAGCGTCCTCTTAGTAAACGTTGAGCGTTCTGCGTTCCTCAGGCCGCCATGCGCCAAGCGTGGGGATTATGATACCCACAGATCACACCCTAGATTCTGCATTCAGGACGCTCGAAGCGCACCACAGATCAGTCTAAATACACTTATAAGAAATTACTCTGATTGGTTAATTGTTAGGCGCGAGTAGGCGTAACCTTGAGATAGCCAATGTGGACGCTTTGTCGCACTCCCCGCGACCTGCGTCTTCCTCAAACATTTGTGACTTTTTGTTGGAACAGCGAATCTCGTAATGCGGTATCTAGTGTGATCTGTGCGGCAACCCTTCCCTCTTCTAAGAGGGAGGGAGAGAGGGAGTTTGTTCAGCAGTGCACGTTCTAGCTGATGATAAATAAAATAGCAAACTTCTATACTTACGGCTTACACTAAGGCCACCTTATAAGGGAGCGTTTCCACCAGAGATTTGCGAGGCAACTAAGCGACGGTAAGATCGGTGAAGAAAAACTCCACCAACTCACATAGTAAACGTTGTTCATAATGAAGAGTACAATGATATCCTATAATAATATGTCCGTTATAATTATAACAGAGCACCACTACACGCACAAGGTGGATAGCAACTTTAACATAAAATTAGGGAAGTGCTGCATGCTGCGCGTACTCGTCGCGTCTGTGATAAAGGACGGCCCGATTCAGTATATTTTTGATTTTTCGATCGGAAATTTGCAAGCCTGCATTAAAAATGCATTTACGTCGAATTTTTCAAGGTCTTTCTTACTGCATTTCTTATACTGTGCCCCACATAAACTCCGTTCGATGCGCGCGGTAATCGCCTAACTACGACGCGCGCCCGCCGCCGCCGCCGCCCGCCGCCCGCCGCGGGCCAAATCTCATTTTTATTAGGGAACTAACGTGGAAAGAGTGGAAGTGACACTGCACCACCGACTTCCGACCCCTGCGCGCTTATACAGGTGTCTGTTCACCATAACATTCAAACACCAACCTTGCACAATCTATACAAAGTTGATATTCAACCGTAGCCGAGGGTCTACCAGGCGCATGCTCAGTAAATTAGACGCTCATGTCCGTGTCAGTCTGCCGACGAAAGCGCGAGGGTGTGGACGTGTTTTCGCGCTCGGAAAACGCACTCGAGCGGGATTTACTCGTAGTGATGTCGATATATCTTATCGATATTGTCCGAGTGATGTGATGTTATCGTGACTAAAAAGTGATATTTCTCGTGAGTGCCTATTAAGATTTATGTTTTATCAATAAGCTCAAACTATAGGAAGAAATCGTTAAAAACTGTTATAGGTACCAGGCAATCATAACCGTGAGACGGTGTGAAAACTCGCATGGCGCGTGCCAGTTTATGTTTTAGTAATGGGGGTTGCGTCGCGAGGCACTTCCGACGAAATGCTTGTAGTGCCAACCTTGCATTGGGTTATCGGAGAGTTTTGCACCTTGATAGGCCTATAGTGTGATACCTTCGATAAAGATCTGAATTCCTAGTAGAAGTATTGTTGAGGTTCGTTTGTCATTATTAATATTTTGTATAAGCTGAGTCGGCTCACGTAGCTCTAGCGCCAGTTTTTAGGCACAACACGGCCTATTTTTATGTCGATACGAAGAAGTACAGAACACCTAACGTGATGTATTCGATAGTTACCAGGCAATCAAAAACGCGAGACTGTATATCAGCCAGCCCGCCCTGGCACCGCGTGCCACAGCTTATGTTACAATTATTGGGGTATTAGCGAGTGGCGGGTGGTATCGCTATCTATTGGTAACGTTCCGTCAGATTCGCGTATTTTCTTTGATTACTCCGCAAACACTTTATGCCATGGATCTTGGTATGATGTTTCGTCCAAGCTTTATGCAGTGTCGTATGTCAGTTATCCTGCAAAATTGATATCTTACGCGAAAAAGTTATAAGTTTACGAAGCTGCTACGGTTCAAGATTGAAAATAACAACGTACGTTTATCAACCTTTTTATTTGATAGTTAGTTTATGATTGTAGGTAGTACAAAGCTCTATAAAGCCAAGTTGGCATATCAAATCCATAGGCAAGATGCAGCTACGAATAGATAAACAGATTTTTGAAAAAAAACAATTAAAATTCACAAAACCGTGTGGATTTTTGTAGAAAAAACGTTAAGTTTAAGCATGATCTGTATTTTGAAAATTTCCAGAAAGTAACACTGACATTTATAACATTTGTGAAACGACATCCTAAATCATAAATAAGAATGAAGGATGATAATGAACCGGCAAAACCGACAATGGTACACCGAAAACCTCGCAGAGACACTTTCCCGGGCTCGGGCTTTGAATAATTTATATTAATTACATCGCTTAAAAATCCCGGTTACGGCGCATCTCCATTAACCCAGCGCGTCCGGGCCGGTCCCGGGGGAGAGGCCCGCCGGGACGCCGGGACACATTGTCGTACGACTTCAGGATACATTTCAGATGGCTGTTTTCAGCAATGGTTTTTTGACAGTTCTCGTAATGGATACTTCAAAGATTTTCCTATTTCGTTATTTATTTATTTATTACCGAAGCGGTTTCCTATTCATTGCAAATACTGCATAGATTTTTATTTCGAAGAAAAAGTATTAATTGGTTTAGCTGGTCTCAGTCGCTTGCGCCGTTTTTTTAAAACTGTACCCTTTGAATTGTTGTATCATTGATTATAATGACTGATGAGTGACTGATGTACATCGTACACCACCGAGTCTACTAATTTTACCGCGGATCTCCCGATATAGCAAACTCTTGCATGATTCACACGAAACCCTCCACCCAGGAACATGTTCATGATTTACGAACAGTCAGCCTAATTTCGTGTGTGGCCCCCGTCAGAGCACTCGTGTTTGTAAACACATACGCAGACAGTGCAATTAGGCACCTCTTATCCGCTGTTCCGTTCCACTGCGGCACTCGGCGCTCCCCCGTTTAACTGCCGCTTTTGTTACATGCACGACTACTGTGTGTAGATATGAGTGGGCTACAGATTCCAGTTTTGCGTATATTAGTATATTAGATTGGCTCGCTTTACGCATAGCCTGAGTGGAGTCTGGCGGCCCAAAATTCACCTATAAAAATTTACTCTCATCGGTTCATTGCTAGGCGCGAGTAGGCATAACCCTGAGATAGTCAATGAGAACGCTAGGTCGCAGTCCTCGCAACTCGGGCTTTCCTCCAACTTTGGTTAGTTTTTGTCAGAAGTCGAAACAACGATCTCATAATGTGGTATCTATATATAATCTGTTTTTAACGCCTCACAGTCTTAAGCCGGCGCCCCATTACTGAGCCAATTATCTCGCCAGCTTTGTGTCTACAACCCTGGCTACATCGTTATCTACGGATAGACGAGATTTAAGACGATGTTCAAGTTTGCAGCAAAAGGATTTGCTTTTGTTAGTTAGAATGAAGTTCACGAGGATTTTCCTGTAACGAAAAGTCTTTAGTAGCTGCGAAATTTTGTACAGTTTTAAAACGAAGTTATAGTAGGCATCTCCTTCTTGAAGCAGCTCATACCAAAAAGATTCTATTGAGTCATCTATATTTTCCACGAAATTGAAGGATGAAAACAACATTATAACTTTTAAGTATTTTGTATCGTTCAGTAGGCCTTTTCCCCGGGGCGTTGTGATCTCGGCCGAAAGGTTTTCTTTAGATTTGAGGATCTCTGAATAAAGGATATAATTTCGTCGTTTACCTTTTCTTCAAAATCAGTTTTTGTGGTTTTCGAAAAAAGGCTTACAGGTGTTACGGCTTTTTCAAAATTGGGCTATTTAATGTCGTTCCGGCTGCCTTTAGATATTGCCTATGAAAAGCAATATTTTCTAGCAATTATTCACATTTTCAAACAAGATTATCAACTGTTCACGTAGGGCTCTACCTCGTACTGTGACTTGACAATCCATGGATTCCCATGCGGCCGATCCCCTGCAATATAGCTTTTTGTGCGTGCACACAGTGCGGTGTGTTTGTTAATTTGCCACCGGCGACCCCCGCCCGGCACCCTTACCACCGCCGCCCCTTCCTCGACATGGGGATTGAAACGTACTGTTACGATATTCTGATAAACAGTAGCTGAGATCATGGTATTTAGGTTTTTGTTTACGCCCAAGTGCCTTCTCTGAACTTATCTGTCCTCCAAACTTGTTTCTGGAAGTGTCAATTTGGATGCGTCTATTCACCAAAGATACGTACTCTTATATGAGCCGCATATAATCGCTCAAAATGGTCTCAGAACGCGTAGCACGAAATATTTCGAGAGTATGTAAATGGCGTTTAATCACGCTGCAGTCCTTTGTTGTAACATTCACTACAAACGCGAAATAAGGTTAAGCCAGTCTCAACAATTCAGCGACGGGTGTTGAGAGAAACTTGCAGCTCTTCGTCGACAACTGCGCAGTATAGTTTACAGTACAATACAGGGGTGCAGAGGTATGAGAGCTCCATGGTCGGCGGCGGGCGCGCCTGTTGCTTACTTTGCGCTTCATAACCAGAAATGGAATAGTTCGGTTATGAGCCGGCTCTATACTTAGCCACTTTTATCCTGCTTTATCCTGTTGGTCATGGTTTAAGTCATTCTCTAGACTCATTAGAAAGAAGATGACAAAATTATGTCGAGTAGCGTGCTTTGCGAAAAGTATCTCCAATAGTCCATAGGGTCAATTGTCACTTTTTATGCGTTAATATAATTATACCAGAACATCAGACGGACTTTAAAATCCCTCCTCGATACTCATTATAGAGAACTATAAGAAACGTAATTCTCGGCACTACGCAGTTGTACATTTTTAGTAGCACTGCACCCCGCAGCAAGGGCATTTATTACTGTGGAATAATTTAAAGGCGGGCTCCCTCGGCGACGGTGGGCTACTTGCTCGCCGAGTGGCTTAGCTAGTTGGTAAGCGTCGTTCAGGAGGTAGGTTGAGGATACGAGTTGAGATTTCACAATTACTAAAAAAAATATTAACGAATATCCGAACGCTATTTATCTACGAAAAACAACTAGGATCTTTAACAAATGTAACGTCTTTTCAATTCGGTCCCGAGTTGTGTCTTCTTGATGCCATCTCAATACTGAGATATTAATCGGTTTACCTGTTTCTTAGCTTAGAAACCGATGCGCTTGCGTCGCAGTCGCCGATTTTTTTGTATTGTACATTTGTACAATGTACAATGGTTGTCACTTTCATCATGGTTCACACACCATCGGGTCTGCTAATTTTACCGCGGTTCTCCTTAATCCCTGTAATCTAACTATTAAGCGTGCCTTTCTCAACGCTTTGACAAATAATATGTAAAATTCACTAATGACGAAAACATCCGAATGAACGGCAAAAAAAATTAGATCTTTCCTGGAAAATTAACCAGTACAAAGTGGTCTTAACTTGTCGTCACTACTACCTACCTTGGAGACGGCTGTGTTGTCGCAAGTAGTTTAACATTTCATTAACCAGCTACATACAGTTCGCTGCGGCGTTGAATAAATTGTTCTTTTAAATTATTTGTGTGCTAACTGGGTTTTTTTCTGTTTCTCTACAAACTATACAGGGTTATTGGTAACTAATGCAAAACCTCTTATATACATGTTCCCTACATCATACCAACAACTTTTCATCAAGTGTTTTTAATAATTCGTAATTTTTTCGTCCCGAAATAAAACAGAAATGTTTAAATGATGGCTCCAAGTGACATTATGCGATTTTAAATGAGGAGGAACGCAGAGGCCCGGGTGAAGCTTAGGGGCAAACATTTGCACCAAAAAATACAAAAAAAAATTTCATTCAAACTTTAAAAATATTTGGTGAATTTATTAAGTTTTGTAAAAAGTCATGTAAAAAAAGTTTTTAAGAATGATGTAGGGAACATCATGTTCCGAACATTCCTACAAGAGATTTTGTGTTAGTTACCAATAACTCTGTATAAGGCTATTGTTACACAATCCGGCGCAAATATCGGATACTTGGCGATTCCAGTAGCGTTGTGCGCCAGAGTTACAGGTCGCCGACAACAGTAACTGTCGGCAACTGTCTGACAACTGTCTGTCAATATGTGTGCGAAGCTCCTCTCGAGCGCGCTCCTTCCTAGGTATCGCCTCACAATGACCACGGCCCACATTAACCACTCCCATAAAATCAATTTCCTGTTACAAGTGATAACTTCCCGTAAGGACCACTATTCTCTTATTTCGAACGGCTTACTTCATAGTGTATACGCAGTATAAAATACAGAATTCGGAATGCCTAGTGTGATTTTTCCAATTGCGTTTACCTATTCCGTCGATAGCATTAACCAAGATTCGTATGAAATAAGAGCAGCGCCTACTAGATGGCAGTACTCTCGCTTCATAAACCGTACTTACGCGAACGAATAGGTAAACGCAATTTAAAAAACTCACCAAGCGCTCTGTACAAGCTAGAGATTCTTGTATTTCGTTATTTATGTTCAAACTCGTTAAAAATCAGAGCTTTGTACGTCGGAGCCGGATTCTTTATTTATCAGAGTCACGGAAGCTCTACGTTTGTTCCTCGTTTTTCCAATACCCGGCTGTATTGTTCTACTAGTTTGCTTTTCCGAATATACATCATTGAATTCCGCGGAACACGGTCGCAATATGAGTATGAAATCATATGCATGTGCAAACAAAGTCGCGTTTGCATGTGTCTATATTTTCTATCATAGGTACGTTGTTTGTATAGATACGGTAGGAAGGATTTTGCTGGCAGATAGAATACGTTCGTTGTCCATAAAACTTGATTCGCTTTGTTTCTTTGGTTTCTTTTATTTCATCCAATATTCGTTTCAGGACAGTGCTTTAAATCTTTTTTTGGATTTTCTAGTTTTAATTTAATGTATAGCATCAATTGACATGTTGGCACATTATTCTATGTATGAGAATGTGAGATACATTCAGAATTCCACACAACTAGGAATTCAAGCTATTACTGAAAGTGACAGTACCATCGTCGATCAGAGCAATTGACCATATCGAACAAGCTTAAATATTTAAACGGAATCAAAGTTAAATAATTTTCATCGGTAAATAGAGGATCGATATTATTTAATTATTAAAGGTTAATATTTTGTTGATTCCGAATAAGCTTTTATCGTTTAATCGTTTAGCTAACCTACATAAAAAACTTCATCCGAAGTCACTTGCGTTGTTGGTCTAAATAATCATCATTAGCCAGAAGACGTCCACTCCTGAACAAGACTCCCTCTTAACTAATTGATAACTTTTTCGAATTTCAAGTTTCTTGGAGGTGCGTATTGTTAACTGATCCATTATTTATCGATCACCTCAAGGAATGTGTAAGTAACTAACAAGGAAACTACACTGCCGACACGATAAAAATATACCTCTCCCACGAACCGGGACGCCGATTACGGGCTTTCATCCTCGAGTTAAGCTGTTTGTCCTTCTCTACTCTTGTACCTTTTCGAGTCGAGCATCATTAACAAAAATGTGCTGAAAATACAATTACGCTGAAAATTTTCAGACAAAGAGCTTTCGCCCCGTCTACCAGAATGTCATATCAGTTTTCGGGAAATAAAAAATAAAACAGTATTTTTTTTTCAAAGAGGATTAATTGGTTGTTCCGTTCGGAGGCCGTGCAGTAGGGTACACCCGCCCCCCCTCGTCATGCGAGCTCGCGCGGCCGAGCGCAGCTGGCAAAGCGACTCCAATTACGTCCCTCCAGTAATTGACTTTTTTCACTGCTCTTCACCGCTCTCGCCCACTTTAAATTCCGATATTTTAATTTGTCAAAGTATCGAGAGCTTTTCGCGCAATCTGAATTCGGCGAAAAGGTTTTTCTAGCAATCAATTTCAGAGCCGAATTTGTAAAATTGACAACTCGGCCGCTGCCTGTTTGCTTGTTATCTGTGACTGTTATCTGTGAAGTAATAAAACAAGTAGCTAACCGAACTAGTAGATGGTTAGACGTCGCCTCGGTTGTTAATTATCCAGTAGGAGTGCAAAGTTGCATAAAGCCGTCGAGTGAAGCAGAATGGTCGGATAAATCACGACGCGAGTGACACTCGGCAATGGCAGCGTGCTGCGACACGCGCGCAGTGCCACCGTATCGACATCGATAACAACCCGTTCAAGCCCATCACTGGAGATAATTGAACATATAAAGCAGAGCAAAAATAAAATTCAATTTCGCACAATAAAACGCAGACACGGAAAAATTACATTGTTTTGTTGCAAGTTGTGAAAATCATATTGCTCTACAGCCACCAATTCTTTTTCAAACTGTTTGTCAAAATATATCTTTCAATCAATTGACGACATTCTACGGATTTTTTTATTACGAGAGCAACTGGTCACGTAATATAAAATTAATGAAAAAAAAAAGATCTGGCACTTGGAGTTTATCACATAGTTGAATTTATTAAGCAAACCTATTTCACACGAGTGATTTGCAGGTGAATAAAGTTCACTGCCTCATTTGTCTACTCTTAACTTCTCGATATTCTAATCAAATGAAACTTTAGTTACTTTCGTTTCTCTCTACAGCTGGCCATACAAAAGCACAAAAGATTAGTAAATAAAAATTGAACCATGTGCAGTGCGCGAGTGCAGTGTGTGTCGCCCCGAGGCGTAGTGACGTGTGTGTAGTGAGAGGATGGAGTACCGGGCGCCGCACCCGCTGGTCAGCGCACAGGCGCCCTACTTCCCGCAGTCAGGTAAATAAATTAATATATCGAAACTGTTTAGATACTTAGATCATTGTATCGTATCGGGTAGATATCAACGAACACAGTGAAATGTAGCAGACGTCCCATCACTACCGAGACCTGGCTTTGTGCCGCCCGCTGCACGCAGGCTCGCGTTTTATTTACATTTGCCGGGATCCAGTTAAAATACACGAACCTATCGAAATATGTTTGGAAACGCGCTGAAATGCTGTTTGTGAAATGGTATTGGTTAGGCTATTATTCTGGAAAAAAATAGCACTTCATCCATTATCGACTGACAGACTAGCCTTGTAGCTCAGTGGAAGGATTTCCGCCTTCTGAGCAGTATGTTGTGGGTTCGATTCCCACCCATGACAAGCATTTTTGTAATGAACATGGATGTTTGTTATTTCTCTGAGTGTTTCTGTGTTCTATGTATGTAATTACAAAAAAAAAGTGTTCTATTAGTTATCTGGTTTCATAGTACAAGCTTGCTTAGTTTGGGGCTAGATGGCGCTGCGTGTGAAAACTTCCACCAATATTTATATTTATTACCATATTATTTTTTGCTTAATCTAAATATTATCTGATTTCAATTTTAAACGATACCTAATTTGGCCTTAAGTGTAGTGCTGTAATTTCTCACCGGTTCAGTACATTAATGTAATGTCATGTCAAATAAATACCGGCCTACTTGAAACACGCGATACACTCGAAGTAAAGGTGTAAATTCGTCATACAGCTCCCAGGGTTGTAACGTCGAAAGTTGTGTCGAAGCCTTGGGTTTCCACCGCGGTCAATTAACTTACAGATCCGATAACCGGCAGCCCTACATGCCGGCGACCATCGACCGTGACTAACGTGGCACCTTGCGTGGGGCCCTGGTGACCCCTGTCAGTGGAATCCACGGCATTCAATGTACATGCAACCTGTTAGGGGAAATATTATGCGCTTCATGTTGTGGTTTTTTATTTCTTACAAAGAGAAAAATCACAAAAGATCAATCGACATACATTGATACATAGAGATCATACTTTTCATCCCGGAAAATTGGGAGTTCACGAGCAAATCTTGGGCATAACAATGTATATTAACTGTCCGTGCACAACTCTAGATTGTTGCCTAATACTGGGATCTTATATGCTCAGTAGCTCGTGCACGAGTAGGTGTCTATCGCATGGCGTCGAGGCAGTGACACGGTCCTAGCATCGTACCTACCCTTGTAATACCGTCTTGATGCGCGCGCACACGCCCGTGCTCACTCCGCGTTATGTGCGGTGTTTGCAAAAAACTGAGAGCGACTTTTTATCACAACTAGCTTTTGCCCGCGTTAAGAACAAAACTTAGCAGTAGATTAGATAGTATATTCAGCTTTCCATTACTGAAAGAACTTTTATTATCGGACTAGTAGTTCGAGAGATTATCCCTTTTAAACAAAATTGACAAAATGAACCTCTTTATAATATGTATTAGTATAATAGTTGACCCCCATATTCCTAAGTCGATCGCGGATAGTTCTTGCTTAATAAATGAAAGAGAATAGAGCTTGCGTCCTTGTCTAGAATCTGGATCGTTGTTTCCTGACCGATTCGAAGTTAGCTAGTATTTATTTTTCTCATCGTGCTTGTAAAGAACTAGAAATATGGCTAGCAATAGATGCGAGGCAGAGCGACTATGATATTTAAGGTCAAAAATAAAATCGGACATACACCCAGGAGTAAATAGAAATACAAAGTTATTGGTTTGCAGTTTTCGTTTGCTTCGTTTGGTGTAACAAATATCTTTTGTAGAAACGCTATCGCCTATTTCTACGACCTCCACCATTGAGTAAAGCTCCACTCAACCTTCGGTTGCGGATACCGGGATAGGGCGCGATTAGGGCTGCCTCGCACTACTTATACGGTTTAATTATTAACACGCAGGCTGTACATATATTAATGCTCATTACCACCCCTGAACAATCACACGTAATATCTTGTCGGCCGCGAGATACGTGGATGTCAGTAAACGTGCTAAATAAATAATAGACTGCGTAATGATTACACGAATGTATAAACTAGATTCGTCCCGCGGAGCGGTTCACTTCGTTTTCTCATGTTTTTCTGTGATATAAAGAACTAGCCGTGCTTATAAACAAGTTACACGCTTTTCTGTCCAAAATTTCTCCAAGATCGGTTCAGTCGTTTTGCCTAGTCTGCAACTATCTGTATTATAATTGGGTTGAGTTTTAATTTTGAGAGGACTTAATAAAACCTGACCTACCAAAATCTCTTCTTAGACTTTTAATTTATTACTTCTTGTTTTGCTTTTCTTTCGCTTTATCTACAGTAAAGAAAGAAAGACAGTTTAAGGTGAAACTGAAACAAGAATGCTTAAAAAATAGTTTGTACTGTGGCACGTCGTGCGCCGCCTGCTCAGCTCCTCACTCATGGATTAGTAAGGTCTCGCCGCCAGCCCTGGGTCCCGCGCCGTCGGATTTGTCGTTTCGTCGCCGCGCCAATTACCGCCCGTCTATCCACTAGGAGTGATTTATGCCGTGTTCAGCTCCAAGGGGATTCGACAAGTTCGGTAGAAAATGATCACTGTATTTATTGGCGGAGAGATTAAAACATCGCGCGTCTCATTCTATTCGATCTGTGCAATCATTCAATTACTTGCCATTATGCTCGTCGCCTCTAGGACTCTACCCGTAGTAAATGTTATTTGATCTGTGCTACTTTGTTGGCTCTAGTTGTTTTCGTCATCAGACGGCGCTTCAGAGGCATGTCTTATAAATATGTAAGTCACCCTATGGCCCGTAGGAAAATTAAAAAAATATTATTAATGTTTATATGTACAAAAATGTGTACATACCCGGGGGCATGCCCTAAAAATGCGACCGAAATCACATGAGGGCCGGCAGCAGCGTCCTCTTAGTAAACGATGAGCGTTCTGAGATCCCCAAGCCGCCTGCGAAGCGTGGGGATTATAGCAGCCACCCTTAAGGGGCTTTTGTTCAGCAGTAGTTCTGGCTGAAAAAAATTAGCCAGATGTATTTTTTTTATATTTCTGATAATACAGCGTACCGTACCGTTTTTTGTTAGTTTTTTGTAAATACACACACTATCTACAAAAAAATATGCTAGTGATGATAATGTTAGTTATCAAAGGTTCCGCGGGACTAGTATGGCTGATAGACTCCTGTTTGAATCATCCCTCGGTACGGTAGACGCTTCGGTAATGTTGTGCTTAAGGCGGTAATGACAGACTATTGTCGGCGAATGGCTCGCCTAGTTGGGGCCTTAAGCTCGGTGATCGATGGGCTTTTGAGCGGATGCTTAATACAGTGCCTATTTTACGGACCTGTCCTAATAATCTAACAAAAAATGTAGTTTAGACAAAAACTGTATCTTATGTAGGGTAAGTTAGTACTTACGAGTGTGTTGTAGAGTAATTCCGTGAGATGGCTGACGAGAAAGAGCCGGCCCCGTTACTGTGACCCTAACTCTGGGGGAATTGAGACTCTTTGACATCTCTCAAATTAATGTCACAACTCACATTGCCATAAGTACGCCTAATTTCAGGGAAACTGAGATTCAGATACTTAGAGAAAACAATACTGTTGCTGGACGCGGACATCTCTTTCCCACATGCAAGAAAGAAATAGAATAATGAAGTATTTATTACTCTTGAAAGCTATATTATTTGCGTCACGCAGTGCATGGTCACTTTTTTAATGACAGCAAGCTGAAGAATAACTAAACAAACCGACAAAATATAATTTATTGCGCTATTGTGAAGTGGTAGAGTATATCTTGCTTATAAAAACATTCTATGATCGGTTTTTGTTATTTAAGTATAATGATATACATCATTATAAGATATTATATTGCATGTGGCGACGCTACCCAATTTTCTCTCGGTACTTATTCTATTTTATGTAAAATAAATACCACAACACACGACATAAATGCCGTTTATATAATTAAAATATATTATTATATATAATTAAAATTGTATCCTTTGCTCTACCCGAAAATGTGCCAAGAAATAAAAGTAAGTCGCAAGAAATGGATTTGCTTTTTTTTCGCTAATAGTTGTTTAGCTACTTAGATACAAGCCCGCTGGTGTACCAAGACCCTAAACATGACTCGGTCTCCGAAACTAGAGTTGTGATTGCTTTTACTGACATAGCCTGAAAATGACAGCTTCCCAAAAATAAACACTTGCTTACATGCCTACTTTTAAAAATTTCTATGTACTTTTTAATTGTAAAAGTGACTTAATGTTTAATTCATCGCTTTGTTTATCTTGGTGTGTTTATTTCCGGACCTTATCATTCAACGGGGACACCCTATCGAACCGGATAGACGTATAAAACAGCACGGATGTCCTTATCCGTTGATCTCGGAGGGCGATATAAAAAAATATCCGCCTTTCACCTCCCTCCTCCCCTCACCCTCCGAGAGGGAGAAACTTTGTGATGGCGAGATGGCTTGCCACATCGCCGCCAGTTCGCGGAAACGTATCTAGGAAAATATCCTATTTTAGTACTAATCACATTGGTAACTCGATAACGGTATTGTTATAAAGTCAAGCTCTTTTCTATTTATTGTGTTAGATAAATAAAACATCTTTGTAATCTTCAACAACCGTTACATTCTGCTCATTGTTCTGGGCCCTTACTAATACTTTCATGATTGTGATTGTGACAGCATGCTAGCCCGCCCATACTGCTCGCGCACGATCACTATCACAATGGCGGACATCCATAATAAGGCCACTCACTTGTCTTCTTTTGCACGCACCTTGTAAAATTGTCTTACTACAAAAAAAAAAGCTGCTGCTGAAATCTACATCAACATGACAAGTAGAGCACATCAACTCAACAGACACGAAATTTAACACCCATCACTTATAAACTTCCCTACATGGCATGAAACAATTTTGACACCGCTGCCAAACGCGCTGCGCCTCGAACGCACAACTTTTAATTAAAACTTGACGAAAAACACCCGTCTGTCGCACAGATTATCGCCACAGAACACTCATGAAATGTTGTACTCTGAAATTGAGCCTTAGCTCTCGGGAATAGCGTCCATAAACAAGAAAATTGCTCTAACAGCCGCCGCCGCAAATCACGTATTACCTCAACAAACAACCCCGCGGAAATCACGATGAAATCCCCTGTCAAAGTAGATTACACTCTATTGCTACTTGTAAAGAGTCCGCTTTCGATTGACGCCGACTCGAAGCGTGAGGCGCCCAAATGGAAATTGATTCGCTCCGAACCGTAAGGTCGCAAGGATCACTCCGCCAGGATACTCTGACCTCTGAACGCATGGCGCCTCCGTAGACAGGATCGAGTAGGGAGGGATCTAGAGAACCGGTCGTGCTAAGTACTTATTACATTTGGTTGTGGAGTGGTTCAGCGCTCCCGAAGTGGCGTGGCGTGGGTATACGATTACTGTTAGTAATCGCCCTGATCCCAATGAAGTTGGCAACAGAGTGGCGCGCCCCGCGCAGACCAGTGACGCGACGCAGAGGGGACGCTCCATATCGGGAATTGATTTGTTACCTAATTGTCGGCATTGATTGAGTGGAAGCTATGATTGGGTTTTATTGTTGTTTTAAATTATGAGCTGTTATTGGAGGCTATTCGGTAAGCGGAAAAGAAAATAAATAGCAGTTTAAGAGGCAATATATGTAACACGTTGAACGGGAACGTTTTGTCTAAATAAAAATTTAGATACATACATAGTCCTAAAAATATGTAATTGATATTATGAAACAATCATTCGCTTCATGCAAACCTAAATTAAGGTATGTATAACTTCGATGAACATTAAATTTCTAATGACTAATTATTATTTTTTAAACTTCAATCTAAATTGTAAAGTTAGTTTTAAAACTTTGCCACCATAAGGCTTTTACCTGCAGGGTTAATCAGTATCAATAGAACATTTAGAACAACCGAGTAAGTAGCAACAGCAACGGTACATTTAAAAAGTGGTAAAACGAACTCTGATTTCCTCCGTTTTGCAAAAACACATGGCTCGACAAAAAAACGTGCTCCGATCAAGTCTGGTCAGTACTCAACCTCGCAGAGGCATCGGCCCGGCATAGGTATTCCCCTCTGTTGCTCGTCTGTGCGGCTCGCTCTATCGGCGTAGCCCACGGGGTGGCGGCCCCGGGCTTGTAATGGAAATCCGCAGACGCTACTGGTTGGAGTGTGCAACAAGTCATACACTTACAGCGTAAACGTAGCTGTTTTGCTCACAAACTTGTGCCTATATTACTTATAATCTTTTTTTTCTCATGAAACAGAAGTCAGAGACGGGATCGATCACTCAGTTGTGTCACTTCACACACTCACGATTGTGTTCGTATGATGTGTATGCAGGCTAGCCCTTCTTTACAAGCTTTTATTTAACTTGCAATGTGTGTATGTATGTATGCTAAGGTCAAATCTTGCAACTCAACCAGTACCCCTTGTTCAGTTGAGTTGAAATTTTGCATGCCTGTCAAGTTCCGATGACAATACAATATGACAGCGAGCTGATCTGATGATGCTTACGGAAGGTGGAAAAAGGAACTCCTCAGTAACTAACAGTAGATTGATGGAGTTCGGAGTCATTTTGAGCTGCATACAGTATCAATAACAGATTTTGTAAAAAATAATAATACGAAAACTTATTTATTCTTATGTTGAGTCTACAAGATGCCTCGCGTTGGAGTGCAAATTGCAACCGCGCAATAGTATAAGGTGTTATTACACCCACTCAAGGGGTCCCGACACGAAGGCATCGGACTCACCTACCACTGCGCCTCGGCACCTCAAAGGACAGCTAGCAGCTATCCCACATATTCGTCTTACGGCATACACAGTCTTACACAGTTACGAGCGAGTTGTGGTGGTCAAAATTTTACCACAACTCGCTCGTAACTTGAACCTTGGTTCCGGGTATAAGCACCCCGATCCAACAGCTTCGCTCTACCCCCACAGTTCATGAACAAGCAGCTCTACCCGACAAGTAATTTCTTGGATAGAGACCTGATACGCGCCTACTATTTAAAACTGTTGAAATTTTAATACTTTCAAAAGATGGTTTATAGTCATCTATAGTGATACTGAAGAAAATTTATTTGAGCTTGTATATGTCTAGTTCCGTCGAAAATCAATCGTTTTATCATAAAACACAAACACAGAACCATACACTATTTGGTGACGATCGGTAACATGGTACCTATGTTACCAATGTTACAGTTGTATTGAGGTGAGCTAAGCTCTACGAGCGCTAGGTGTACATACTCCTACAATCTATGTTTAAATACCTAAGAGTTTTAACAATTTCCTGGAAAAAGAGTAAAAATTTCCAAATGATCCGTGCCTGATAATATGCGCTCAATAAAAGCTTATATTTAGCGCGCGCCGTCGCCCCACGAGACGTTTCGTTTATAAACGTTCGTTAAAAAACTCGTAAAAATCCCCCGTTTAAAGCGTTCGCTTGACGTTTGATTGGAAACATATGCGCCGTTATAAATGTTTGAGACAGTGATGCAAATCATACCAAAAGTAAAGTATAACGTACATACGGTCCAAGGAAATCGCAGATATGACAAGCACGAAACGTTAGTCAATAGTGATGGAGTCTAATTGAAACTTTAGGTTTATAGATTTCTTGTTGGTGCCGTCGGTAATCAAATTATTAAAAGATATCAAACAATTGTGCCTAGCAGTGGGCCCTCGGAGGTTCTTACAGAAAAAGTGCATGTTACTGCAGGGTGTCCCTACAACTAGTATAAGTAGGCAGTCAATAACTAAATCATCACCAGTAGTAACAGCAGTACCAAGTACCAACCCCTATTCATTCCCAACAGTAAAACGCACAAAACATGATTTATCATCATTGCGAAGCTTCACAACTGTCTCCCATCTACACCGCGTCCACACGTTTCGATTTCTCAAATGAAAATAAACCAAAGAACGTAAATAAGCCGTAAAATCAAACAAATGATCGCCCTAAACGTTAATTCTATTGACTCGGCCGAGGGCCTGCATATAATCACCCGCCCGCGGTAATCATTACCGACGGATACAAATACATTAGGGAGGATCGGTTTAACGGACCGATCTCACGGTTTTGGTGTTTGCGTCAATTATGCCTACGTAAAAAATATTGTAAGCCTAGACTGACTAAATTACGTGCCTTGGTAACGACTTGGTACTTATCCTGTAGTGGTTTCATGCAATGCAATTTTTATGCAACTGAGTGGCGAGACGAGCTCGCTTGATGGAGAGCTTGCCCATAACCGTTCAATGCCAGCCAGAATTTAAAATGTATGAGCGATAATGTACTGCGGTTGGCACCCTGAAATATCAAATGTTAAATCTCGTAATGCTCAGTAATTTCGCTGTAAACGTTGCCCTTCAATCCGGAACACAGTAATGTTTTTCGGTTGAATAAATCGCAATGGTGTGGTACTTCCCCAGACGGCCTCTTCTAAAGAGTCCTACGAGTACAATAACGACTGGTGTTGGGCTGATCATGATCAGGCCTTTTATCCAAACCCTTGGGCGGCATAGTAACGGTTGTCAGGTCGGTGTTGCTCAGCACTAGTTAGCGCTCACTATACTAGACGATTAGCAAAAGTTAATAAGCAAGTGTAGTTTGTACAGTTCTCAGTGATAAGCAAATGTCGCTCTCGGAAAAGGGTCGAAGTATATTTTGATCAATCTGGCATTAACGTTTCTGAATTGAACAATTGTTCCCAATATGATTATACATCTGACCATGTTATAAAACTTGCTAGTAATGACAAATCGTGATTCTGTGATCGTGTGTGATGGTCACATCAATCTTCAGAACATTAGTAACTGATACCAGAAATAGTCTCGTCAGAACTACACAGAAGGCAGGTATTACAGTTTGAACTTTGACACACGTTACCAAGCAACGTACTTGTAATAGATATCTAAAAATAACTGTTGTGAAATGGCAGAATATTTGATTACATCCAAATCCTTGGATTTGTGCTGGAAAGGGACTGTTTGCGAAATGTCGCATTTATTATCATAACTTTTTTAATAAACTTCTAAGTCAGCAAGGGTGACTAAGCCAGCAGCTTCAGGAGAAACAAAGAGTACGTAAACCATCTGGGTTTACGTTGTGGTTTCAAATCCTACAGGTCACAGAAATGTTTGAGTTGTTTGATTGTTATTCTGTTCTTTAAATCTATTTTTGGCTGTCTTCACATGTTAATTTGCTAAAGTTGGTATCCTTATAAAAAAATCGATTTAAATGTTTTCAGTTCGTAAATGCGATGCAGAAATATCGAGTTTAATAAACTCTCCATACAAGCGTACAGCCCTACATCGGGCAGCCATGTTGTCTCCCCTGCAGCTATCGTCCAATTAGGAGTAGCCACGTGCGGGTGCCCTGAACAGGGCTGTCGAAACCTATCGTTGTTATATCGGTGACACCATATCGCCTTTGTTAAACGTGGATCACATATAGATAGATATTACTAACGCGAGGGTTGTCACAATATTTTTTTAGCGAGCCAATATATTATAGCCCTATTTAGCCGAGTGTTCTAAGTATCAACAGAATACTATGTATCGCATATCATTAACATATATATAATGTAGAGAGATTTAACATGTAATATCTCCGAGCATACAAATGCAAGCTTACATATATTGCCCAGACGAGATCGTTTTTAGCGATAAGCCCGCTTGTGGCACTAGCTTATAAGATAGTTCTGTACGTGTTTTATTATTATTATGGTGTATACAATAAGAGTTTTTATGTATATACAAGCTCCGGGTGAAGAGCGCTGTGTATTGCCGCGCATTGTTTGAAACTGTTCAAGTTCAAAGTTATGAGTGCTACGGACAAGCGTGACGCTTATCAGGCGAGCGACTTGCGACTTCTGAATCTGAATCTGAATCGTCTCTTTACTAAGTAGCGTAAAAAAAACACATACACTAAATGTTTGTTTTTGCTAAGTACTTAACATATATATTATTTATACTCCGTACTTTGATATTTTATATCACAATCATAATACATATTCTCATTGATCAAGAAACGTGCAAGAAAAACAACATTCTGCGGTGACAGTTGGAATTTAAACTCGGTAGGTGGCATCCCTACGGACATGTCGGTCCAATCAAACGCTGACGCATCGAGGGGCTATCATGAGCAATCTCTGTCTCTACACCTATATCTGTATTGAACTGGCAAACGTATAGTATAGATAGAGGACAGATGGTAACTGATCGATGTATTTATGAATCTAGGCCAGATTTGTGAACAGTCCAACTGTTAAATCTGTTTGTCCTACTGTTGAGCCTGGCTATCTTGTCAAAGTGATCGTGTGTCGACAGCACACGAGGCGGGAGTTATCGTCCCTTCTCAGGTCTGTCGCTCGTCTCGCAATTCGACTCCATTCCATTTTTTTTTCTCTTATCTCTTTTCTTGTTTTTTTCTTCAAGTTCTGTTTTTAATGATTGTCTGACGTTGTATTTTGGAATGTCTAGGTTACATAAAATAACCTATAGAAGAACCTAAAAGCTATACATAGTCTTTTTGTGTACTGTCAACATGAAAAATGTCTCCGACCTGTCACCTTCTAAGGTCCTAAATAAAGCAATAGCCTATTAAATCATCAAGAGAATAGTTGACAGCTTAAAGTGACTCATCAAAAAATCTATAAACGTAACGATAAATTACCGTATAACAATTACTAATCGAAATTTTTCGTGTTTAGCCGCATTTTTGACTGCCCCGGTGGCTCAGTTGGTAGTGAACCTACCTTCTATGTTTGGGGGCGTGGGTTCGATTCCCATCTAGGACAAACATTCATGTGATGAATATTTGTGTTTGTTCTATGTCTGGGTGTTAATATCTATATAAGTATGTATTTAAAAATATATATGTACGTATATCAGTCTCTGGCAGCCATATTACAAGCTTTGCTTAGTTTGGGGTCAGATGACCGTGAGTGAAAAAAAAAAATGTCTCTGATGCTTATTTATATATTATGTTGAAGTATTTCCACTATCATAAAATTCACTAATCCGGACAACTTTTCACGCAAGACTACGTTGTAGTTTTCCTCTGTTCCGAAAGTAATTAGGCAAATTAACAGTGTTGCGCAACTGTCGTATGCCTATTCTATGAGTGGGAGTGGGCGGGGGTAAAGGAGCTAGGGGTGGCGCGCCACGGGGTGACTTCGCAACTCGAATTAGCGCTTCAGACTGAATTAATTACCGTTCGCCGCTTCGTTGACAACCCTCGGTAGTAGGGTTGTAATGGCTGAGGTAGGGACTGATTGAAGTATATATTGCACTACTACTTAATGCCATCTCATCACACTCCACCTCGTTCCCTCTCTATTTGTGTTACCTTTTTCGCAACAAAACGGCTGAACCGATCTTTATGAAATATGGTAAGAAAATAAAACGCTTCGTGAGGACGTAAGATACTTTTTATTTCCGGAAATTTTCCAAATATTGCAAAATTGTAAAAAAGATTTGTTGAATTGCGAAAAAAACATGCATAGCTTTTTTCACTGTATAAAAGCATGTAGTTATGGAAGCGAGCTTCAATAAAATTATTTGCGTTTCAACTATCACACACACGTTTGAGTCAGTTGTTTTTTTATATTTTAGATTGCCTTTTCGTCTCGCGTTTGTAGGGTTTCGTATCAAAACTGTGACAAGTAATCCTTTTGGTGTAACTCGGGTCTCTGCCTGTATGTCACAGCGAAATTTCTCAGGAGCCATACAACCTGTCGACTTTATATTTGTACAGCACAATTTTTTTTTGTCTTTTGCTGTGATTTTTGTCTGCAAAAGATGACAACATTTTGAAGGCTGCATTATGTGGTCTCGGTTCTTGAAATTGTTGACAAGTACATCTACCTTTTTTTTTTTTTTTTTTTTTTTTTTTTTTGTACGTGGGGAAAATGCACTTACGCATACCCGTCCGCTGGGTGGACGGACGGGCTATGTCGGAATCGACGTCACGGAAAAGGCGACGCCCCTACCGACTAAAAACCCCACGATGTTCCGTCGGCATCGGAATCGCAAACAGGGCCGCGGGATCGCTCGCGCACTCTCCGCAGCCCTGTTTTGCCGATGTCCACCCCTTTTTGCACCGGGGTGGACCCACCTCAGGAGGGGAACGAAGGCCCTCCATCCGGCTCGAGGGAAACTCCCATTCATCCCTGGAGGGCCCTAGGTGAGGGAGGCGACGGGTAACCCGGTATTCGTCGCCCCAGGCCCTCCAAGCGGAGACGGAGTACGAGCCCTGCTGGCTCGCCTCCGTGTCCGCGCTCTCCGGAGCGGGTGAGCGAGAGGATCTCTCTCTCTCTCTCGCTCCTCGGTCTCCCTCTGCGACATCACAACCTCGCAGAAAGAGACCATCGCCTCCCATGACCTCTCGTCGTCGACCATTCGAGCTAGAATAGTCGACAACGAGAGGTCCACCCCCACGACTGCCACCAACTCCAGCCGCGGTTCCGCTGCCCCCGGGCATATCTCAAGCACGTGCTGCGCAGTTTCCTCCACGCAGCCGCACTGGTGGCAAACCGGGGTCGCCTCCCTCCGGGCCACGTTGCACAGGTACCTCCCGAGGCATCCATGCCCCGAGAGGACCTGCGTCAACCGGAAGGTCAGCGCCCCATGCCCCCGATGGACCCACTCCTCGAGTACGGGCCTAACCGCTTCTAGTAAGCGAACGGCTCCGGCCCCCCTCCGTAGATCCACGGCAAGCCGCCTGCTCCAGGACGCCAGGGCAGCATCCCTGGCGTCCATCCTCCACTGCTGCACCTCACGCGGGACAGGGCGAAGGTCCTCCTCCCGTGCCTGCGCCCTGCGCCAGAACACCGAGGACAGGACCTCGGCCTCCAAGTCCCACGGGAGGGACCCGGCGAGGACGCAGGCCACCTCATGTGAGAGCGTGCGGTAACCCCTGCACACTCTCACCGCCATGACCCTCTGGGCCCTATAAAGCAGGGCGGTCTCCCTGGAGCCGAGGGAACCCGCCCATATAGGAGCACCATAGAGGGCCATCGAGCGCACCACCGCCATATAGAGGCGGCGGCAGCGCCCATTCCCGCCCCTGAGATTCGGGAGGAGACGGCTCAGCGCAGTTGCTGTCCCCACGAGTCCCGGAGCCAGCCGCGCGAAATGCGCCCCAAATCTCCATTTGCTGTCGAGTACGACGCCGAGATATTTCAGTGTCGTCCCGACAGCAATTTCAGTTCCCCCCACCATGATGCTGGAACCCGCAGGCGGCGCCCTCCGAGGGCCATGGAAGCAGATGGCCTCGGATTTATGGAGCGCCACCTCCAGGCCCAGTCGCCGGATCTTGGCCACCACTCCTGCAACTGCGGCAGTGGCCAGGACGGACGCTTCCCTGTACGTTTTTCCCCAGGCGGTTACCAGAGTGTCGTCGGCGTAGCAAACGACGTCGACGCCACTCAGGTTACCGCCCCGTAGCACCCAGTCGTACCCAACGTTCCACAAGCGGGGGCCCATGACAGACCCCTGTGGAACGCCGCGCGTCATGGGGCTCCGTCCTTCTCCCTCCCTCGTCGGGTAGACTACCTCTCTATCAGAGAGGTAGTCTCGGACGAGGCGTTGAAGGTACTGGGGCACGTTGTGGTACCCCAGCGCCTCCAAGATCGTGCTCCACGGCAAGCTGTTGAAGGCGTTGGCGATGTCTAGTGACACCGCCAACATGACCCCACCGCTGGAGCACGCCTTCTCGGAGAGGTCGCGGACATATGATATTGCATCGACCGTTGAGCGACCTCTCCGGAACCCAAACTGGGTGTCGGCCAAATCCGGGCCGACGAACTCGAGATGCTTGACGAGGCGGGCAGCCACAACACGCTCCAGGAGCTTGCCAGCCTCGTCAAGCAACACAATTGGTCGATATCCCGCTGGCTCATCCGCCGGGCGCCCCTCTTTCCGCAGCAGGACTAGTCGACCCCTCTTCCATAGCTTAGGGAACCTTCCTTCCCGCATGCACCGATCGAATAGGGCTCTTATGCGGGGCTCCAGAGCCTCCTGAGCGAGGGCCCACGCGCGACCGGGAATACCATCAGGCCCTGGTGCCGTGTTTTTGGCCTTCATCCTGAGGACGGCCGCACCCAACTCTCCCTGTGAGATTTCAGGCACATCCTCTTCATCCTCTCGGGCTGATCTCAGTGGTGTGACCATGGTAGGAGGGAAAAACTCGTTCCCCGGACTACTGGGAAACAAACCCTCGACCACCCGCTTGAGCACTTCCGGCTGCAGGGTGCCGGTGACGGGAGGAGTCCAGGGGCGAAGTTTCTGCCTCGCCATCATGTACGGCCGCCCCCACGGGTCCAGCTCCAGTGATTCCAGCAACTGCTGCCAGGCCTCCGCCTTGGCCTGACTGATTGCTGCGCGAAGGGTCTTGGACGCCTCTCTATATGCGACGTAGAGGGCGTCCGATTCGGCCGTTTCCTGACGCCTCCTCCTCCGGTATCGCTGGTAACGGCGGCGCTTCACCACGCACTGGTGGCGGAGCCCGGCAATCTCCTCAGACCACCAGTAGACCTGGCGTCTGGCTTGTGGCGCCCTTGCACGGGGCATGGCAGCATCGCAGACGTGCGCCATGGCCTCGCACAGTATGCCAGCCTCTGTATCCAGGTCCACTGGCTCTGAGGGTAGGGCGTTCCACGCCTGGACAAGGGCTGCCTCCTGCAGCAGCCCTCGGTCCAGTCTATTAAGGGCCCACCGTCGACCGACCGCAGGTGCAGGATGTGTGCCTGATTCCGCCGGACACGAGGAGACGGTGAACCGGATGTAGCGGTGATCCGACAGCGTCTCCTCGTCCACCAACACCTCCCAGTCAAAGACCCGCACAGCAAGCTCAGGCGTGGCAAAGGTCACATCGACCACCGACCCGCCTGATCGCCGCACGCACGTTAGGGTGGAACCCCGGTTCAGGACACACATCCCAGCCTCTGCCAGCCACTCGCCAACTGCCTCACCCCGTGCGTCCGTCCTTAGAGACCCCCACACCGTGGATTTGGCATTGAGGTCTCCAAGGACGACGACCGGCCTGGGCCGGCTCTGGCTGACCAGGGTCGCCACCTCGCCGAGGAATACCTCAAAATCGGCGAGGACCCTATTGGGGGAGAAGTAAACCCCCACGACAGTTATCTCACCAACCAAAGCCGCCACGAGCCCCCTGCCCCTCACCACACCGTCGAAAGAAGGGGATTGGGCCGGCGACTGGGTCGTGATCGCCACCAAGCCGTCGAGATCTCCAACCCAGTCAGTCCTGGGTGGGACCCGATAAGGCTCAGTGACCACAGCCACCTGAATCAAACGCTCTGCCAGACTCTGGAGTAGAACATCCTGAGCCCTGGCAGAGTGATTAATATTCGCCTGGAGGAAAGATAGGGCCATACTAATTTTCCTCCATGCACACCGCCTGCTCCGTTAAGGGGCGAGTCGGCTGCGACTTGGCCTCAGCCTCAGTCGCAGTTTTCTTTCTTCTCGCCCCTTTCTTGGACGGGGGCTTGGCACAAGCCTTGCCCCCGGAGAGGTGGTTCGCTGGTTTTCCGGCAGCTGCACACAGGGTGCAGTGCGGGGCAGCGGAACAGTCACAGGCTTTGTGGGCCTTTTTACCGCAGCGATAGCACTCATCGCTGCGGTCCACCTCTGACTTGCACTGGGCCCTGACGTGCCCCAATGCAAGACACCGATAGCATCGGTGGGGTCGGGTGTCCAACACCTGAACCCGAGCCGCCACCCAGCCCACTAGGAGCCGGCCACCGCCCGCCATAATCGTTTTGGCGGCCGTTACAGGGCACCGCGCAATGGCGGTGCCCATGCCTGCCGTACCCTTTTTAATTTCACCGGATTTTATGTCCAGCACGCCACACTCTCCAGCCTTGGCGAGACTCTCCACCAGCTCTGCGGGAGTGATTGAGTCATCAAGGCCGCTCACCCGCAAATTTGTGGTGGTGATGGGCCTTGAGACCCGAATGTCCTCTTCTGCCCCCTGGAAGACCTCCCTAAGCTTTACAGCCAGGGAGTCAGCTTTCTCGCTCTTTTCCGAGCCGGGGATCTCGAGGATTCGGCCTCCGGTGGCCGCAGTCCTCATCTTCAAAGGCGGCACTCCAAGAGCACCCAAGTCAATTTGGTCTTTTGCTCTCGCCAGGATCTTGGAGTAAGTCAAGCCTTTTTCCGCCGCCCCCGGCAGCAGCGTAATGACGACGGCTGCAGTTTGACGGGAGCGGAGCTTGGCCACCTTTGTCTTCGCGGATCGGGGCCGATTTTGTGCAGTCGGCTTCGCCGCCTTGGGCCGCTCAGGCGGGGCAGGCCGAGGCTCTCGGTCCTTCCGCTTCAATCCTCGCCCCATTACCTCAGTCCAGGGCTGAAGTGGAGCCTGTGAAGATGGAGCCGGTGGCTCCAATGTGCAGTCGACTGGTCCAGTGGATTTGGCGTCGGCAGCCCTCCCTTTCTGGGCCCCCATTCCTTTGCCTTTGCCCTTATTAGACTTAGGCTCTGGTGCAGGGGCCCGAGAAGGGAAGGGTGCAGGAGGAGCAACCTCCTCCCGGCCAGCACCAAGCGCATCCTTTCGACGCCTGTCAGCGGCAAGAGGGGGCCTGATGCGCTTCTCAGGAAGCAACCGCTCCTCCAGTCCCTCAAAACGGGCATTTATCATGGTGCCCACTTGCACCATGATAGTCCTCAACATATCCTCAAAGGCCGGCTTCCCAGACGAAGCCACGACCAGGGAGGGAGCCGGAGCTGGTGGCACCTGAGCAGCTCGCAGCTCCGCCATCTCCTTTCGCAGCTCCCGCAGCTCGCCTGCAAGCTTCACGTTGGCCGCCTCTAGACGAGCTACCTCTTCGGGCACCGTGCGAGCCCGCATCTCCTCGACGGAACTCTTTATAGCTTCCGCCGCCTCCTTAAGGGCTTTGACGTAGGTTCCCTTAAGATTGCCGGACGTCTTGGCGACTTTTTGTATGGTCTCCAAGGACTCCTGCACTACCCTTCCAAGGTCCTGCGTGTCCAGATCCTCGTCACCTAGTACTCCCGGGTGCTTTCGGAGGGCTGCGGTTGCCGCCTCCTTTTTTCTCCGGGTTTCTATGGCCAGGTCCTCTTCAGCCAGTAGCCGAGTTGCTTCGACTTTGGCCTTGTTATATTCGGCCTTGACAAGGCCGCCGGTGGTGGACTGACGACCACGTCCACGGCGGGCCGCAGCCACCTTGGGCGAAGGCATCGTGGCATCGTCCTCTGTAGCCTTCTCCCTTCGGCGCTTTCTCCACTGGCCGACTGAAGTCTCCACAGGAGCCGGAGAAACCAACTCGCGCAAACTCACGTCCGAGTCCGTGCCCGATAGGTCCAGTGACTTACACCCAGTATCTAGGTCGCCATCACTGGATATCCTCTCCATATCAGCCACGCACTGCGTGTTCCCGTCCAATATCGATTCCGTTATGCAAACATAGTCATTGTTCTCGCCAGAGTCGTCGTTGTGAGGGCCAAGGCCCTCTAAGCGGTTGTCGCCCCCCCCAGAATACGAGGGGCAGCCTCCCGTAGGAGGGTGGGATTCCCCGTCAGCAGAGCTGACGGAACCCACCTGGGGTAGATCATCTTTTTTACAACTCGCCATTTTTGTTTGTCAGTTTAGGGGCTTGACGGCCTGGGTCGGTGCCCTCGGCACTGCATTTTTTATTTAAAATTCCCTGCAGCCATGCATCCCATCGCCGGGCACCAAAACTTAGGATTGAGATTATAGATAAACATATTACATACTAATACACTAAATATACACATATAAAAAAAAAAAAACACAAATTAAATACACACAAATCTGTTCGCGACGACAGCCCGCACACGCGTCCACCTCGCCACGAAAGTAGACAAAAGAGGGACGCCCACGGACTATCGTCGCGAACACATCCACGTAGATCCTTGACGGACTACAACAGCTCATTGCTGAGCCTCACCTTTCTTCATCCACTGTGCCCTATGCTACCTTCATAGGGACACGCGGAGAAGTTCTCCCCGACTCGCGTCGCCGCTACTCGACATAAAGCTGAGACGCCGACCGAGCCCCGCAGCCTTCCGCTGCTACCCGGATTCACACCGCCGCAACCCAGATTATCTAGGACGCCGGCCGATCCCCCCGCGCATGCAGGCCACCACTAAGTCGCATCTTAATTAAGAGCGAACTTCCCCTCTGCTAGTTTTGGTTCACGTCGGATAAATCCGATACCCCCTATATCTAGGGGGCATTCCCCTATCCACCACCCGGGGACGCGCCCGATGGGAGACTAGCAACTCCACACGGGAAGTACATCTACCTAAGACAAGCAGTCCAACTAGGTAGGTCCAACTTCGAGAAAGAGGTCAATCGTCGAATCCAACTCGGCTGGGCAGCGTTCGGAAAACTGCGCAACGTTTTCTCGTCCAAAATACCTCAGTGCCTAAAGTCGAATGTCTTCGATCAGTGTGTGTTACCAGTGATGACTTATGGCTCTGAAACGTGGTCTCTTACTGTGGGCCTTATTAATAAGCTCAAAGTAGCACAACGACCTATGGAGAGGGCTACGCTCGGGGTTTCTCTGCGAGATCGAATCAGAAATGAGGAGATCCGTAGGCGAACGAAAGTCACTGACATAGCCCAGAGGATTAGCAAGTTGAAGTGGCAGTGGGCAGGGCACATAGCACGCAGAACTGATGGCCGATGGGGCTGTAAAGTTCTCGAATGGAGACCACGTACCGGCAAGCGCAGCGTAGGACGTCCACCCACAAGGTGGACGGACGACCTGATAAAGACCGCAGGAACGCGCTGGATGCGAGCCGCTTCCATCCCCTCTTCGTGGAAATCTAAGGGGGTGGCCTATGTCCAGCAGTGGTCGTCCTGTGGCTGAGATGATGATGATGATGATTATGTGGTCAATATCATTTAAAAGGTCTTGGTTTAGGTCATTCAAAACAGTTTTTTTTTTTTCTGTCAAGTTTTGTTGACAAGGAAATACAATATGTATGTACAATATACAAACAGCACGCTCGCCTTACATTCGTGGGGTCGTGGGTTCGAATTAGGGCGGGCCCGTACCAATGAGTTCTTTAGAACTTATGTACGAATATATACCACTGGCTTTTCAGTGAAAGAAAATATCGTGAGGAAACCTGCATATTTCCGGAGAAGAAATTCGATGGCGTATATGTGAATCCGCCAACCCGCACTGGGCCAGCGTGGTGGATGTGGCCCAACCACCCTTCGAGGGTAGGCCGATATCTCAGCAGTGGGATGTTTAAAAAGACTGAAGCAGAAACTAAAACTACTAGAATACTTTTTTCTAACATAGTTTAATCAAAAAACCAAACTTGGACTTGAACTTTTTCATGACCTCCAAAAAAGAGAATAAAATTTTAAAATAAACGAGTTAAGCTTTTTAAACAAGTACGGAATCCTCGTCGATTTATTGTTACTCGCGTTTTAACGAATTTATTGTCCGTCCGCCAGCCCCGGCCGGCGGGCGGCGGGCGGCGCGCTGGCGTCGCCTTAAACAGACATTGAATACAATTTTCGGTCTCGTTTCAAGTTATTTGATTGCTTAAAGTTTTTTGTTTAAATTAATTTGTTTGGAGATATAACATGGTGGTCACTTTTTGGATGTACTTTTACTTTTATTTCGTTTTTCAATGTCGAGAATGTCGCTCTAATCATTGCTTTCTTTTTGTTGCAGGTAAGACATCGGATCTCAGTCGACACGAAGGTTTTGTAGTAATGTTGAATCAGGGGCCTATTCTCTAACTTTGAAACGTTCGTGATTCTGATTGCGAGAGCATGCCATCTCACCCGTACCAATTTAGTCGCACTATGCGCGGTCCCACTCGCGCAACTCTCGCTATCACTTTCAGAGTTACGGGATAAGCCCACTGGTTATAGTGACTACTTCTTACCAACCGAATATAGACGTTAATAAATAAAAATAATAATAAATATCTGGGACATTTTTGCACACACGGTCATCTGACCCCAAACTAAGCAAAGCTTCTAATACGGCTGCCAGAGACTGATATACGTAAATAGATATTTTTAAATACATACTTATATAGATATTAACACCCAGACATAGAACAAACACAAATATTCATCACATGAATGTTTGTCCTAGATGGGAATCGTACCCACGCCCCCAAACACAGACGGTAGGTTCACTACCAACTGAGCCACCGGGGCAGTCAAACACGACGAATCACGTTGAATCAGAATTTACTTATTCGTAGTTCATTATGAACGGTAACGTCGATTTAAGCGGTTGCTTGCTTTAGTATGAAGGTAGCTAATACCCTGGATTGACAAATACTTTTTATCCTGGAGATATAGACGGTTCCTTGAAAATTACCTCGCTTGAATGCCAGTTCCCGTTCCAGTTCCGCTCGGTTCCGTTGGTGTGTTTATCTTCTTGAACAAGACTGTCACATAACATCTCCAGTTGAGTTATGTTCAAACGACTAGCCATAAAAAAGATAGAGTTTTAGGACGTGAAGAAGAAGAATTTTCCAAACCTTCTGTTATTTTGAGTGTCAATGTTAACATCTGCATGTTACCCATGTCTCCGCAAAAATAAATATTAAAAAAAAAAAAAAAAAAAAAAAAAAACTGTTAAGTGTTCGAGAACGTGCTCGAGTGTTGGTGAATAGTTCAATGTCGCGAAACGTGAATTTTCGTGTTGTTTCCATAACACCATTAAATTAAATTTAATTAAATTTATTGAGACAAAAACGACATAATCAATTACATTTATCTCACAATGAAAAGCAAAATAATAATAATAAATTCATTATAAAAAACCATAGAAACCTCTAGTGAAATCCCCACCACTTTACTGAAGCATGACTTGGGCTTGACCGTGACTTTTTGGCTCGATTTAGACAGAACTGAGACTTGTTTTAGTAACTTGATATATACACTTCATGGAGCCAAAATACAAGAGAGAGGAAAAAAATTGCCGGTGAAATCACAAACCGCTGCTAGTAGCTATACATCTAAGAGCAGCTTCAGTGGCAATATATCGGTAACCATCGATCCCAACAGCGTCCCGACGTGAGCATAATATTATGCAGACCTGTGACCGGTCTCACACTTTGTAACATTACTCGTATCACTAAATAATGAGACAGATTGCCATTTGCTATGTCCAATGTATTTTGTAATCCTCGCACCTTAGAACTATGAAAACTGGAGAATGTCAGTATTCTCATATTTTTCTGGAATATTTTCTGTTCACCCTTACTAATTATGCATATGTTGTTTCTTGACAAATTTCATCAAATTATGTTCAGTGCTTTGGTTTTGAAGAGGTATACAACACAGAACAAGTTACCAGAAATACCGAGTATGAGTTTATAAAATAGAGCGATATGCGCTTCACGAACGTTGCCATCAAGATTCCGGTACGCTTTGAACAAGCTTTGTTTTAGCATGTCAGGGGTGTTTAGGGGCCTAAGGAAACACACGGTTTGGTCACTTGGTCACATCGCATATTAAAATAAAGCAATAATTCATCATCCTCGGACCGAGAAAATACCAATAGAAGCATAACCACTTTAGCCACTGTACCATAGGTACTCTGTAGATTGCGCGGACAAAGTTCAAGCGCCGCCCAGCTCGACCTCCCGTTTAACCCATCAATTGATGCGGCCTAAGCATTAGCATTACTGATGTGACTATGCTATCATCCGAACATTGTAAAGAGTAAACAGTAACAACACGTGTAAAAAGACTTCCGTGAAGAAAATCGTGGACATTTCGAAATCCGTCCGCAACTATTTGGTTTGACGTTGATCGAGAGTACTAGCAAAGAATTAATCTTCCTGCCGTCTATTTTTTTTATTTCTTGAGAACTAGAATCTCTCGACATATTTCGGGCTTGAGTGGATAGATTTATTGACCGAGTGAGCGAAGCGAACGAAAGGTCTCAGTTTTAACCGGCAAAATTTGCAAACTTCCCCCTTTTTGCGGGTTATACCCCACAAAACGCCAAAAATCGCAAACGACAAAAAAATAATTGTAGAACCTGTATACCAAGTTTAGTCTAAATTGGTTGCAAACTACGACGTGTACGCGAGTACCAACATACAGACAGACAGATGTAAACAATATCCCACCAATCAAAAATCGCCGACGACAAATCCATCCCCCCACATTATACGACGGTATACTGACAAGCGAGTTAGTAGCTAAACGTAGATCTACTCTCCATAATAAATACTGTGGGTTTTTCTAGAATTGCATGAAGAGATGTTTATAAATTTCCGGTTCGTGTACCGGAAAAAAATATTCATCGCCGTTACCCAGTACCTGGTATCCAACACGCTAGGCAGACCCCGGTCACTGCGCGGGTCATTAACTCTAACAGCTGACAAATCGCCCGCTGCCGACAGCCGCTCTATTTGTAAGGGTGGCGCTAGCAACGCATACTGACGGCGAACCAGATTGATATCTCCATTGGTGGTGGTCTCTATCTTAAATATGTGCACGCTCGTACTAGATCAAACATACTGTATCTATTTAACACTGACAAGAAATGTCACTCGCGAAATCCTAACTAATATTATAAATTCGAATGTAACTCTGTCTGTCTGTCTGTCTGTCGCGATATCACGGATAAACGGATGAACGGATCAAGCTGCTTTTTTCCATGGATATAGCTCAAGAGTCCGAGACGGTCATAGGCTACTTTTTTTTGTAGGTCCACGCGAACGAAGTTGCGTGTGACAGCTAGTCTAATATAACTTGAAACGAAGAAAAACAATCCAGGCCCAAAGAAAAGTGAATCAAACTTCAAGCACAAGCAGCAATAGTGGCATCATTTTAAACTAACCATCAGATGCAAGATGGACCCGACCGATCGTAATGTTGGGGCACATTAATCTCCGGGGTCAATTGGCGGGTCAACGGAGACGCGGGAGCTTCGGGTCAATCGGTCGCTCGACCATGTTCCGTGACACGTCATCTACTATTCACAGGGGCTACGGGATCAGTATATTATGATGTGGGTAAGCTGGTGACATTGGTTCAGTAGGACATAGCTTACTATCAGCGCGCCGCAGCGGATCTACTGGATATTCTAGACTTTACAGGAACACTCACCTTCGTATTTATTTTTTCTGAGAAAAGGAGTCTGGAGTCTGATCCTTTCGTAACGAAATAGACACGCCTTATTCATGCAATGTAATTATAAAATTAGGTTATCAAAAAAAAGTTTTGGTATTTTCGGAAAGAATGATAAATTTTCCAATTTGTTATTATTTCTCTCAGAAGTCGGTTTTCAATTATATTCCTGATCTCGACTCGTGGTTCTTCGCCTCGGCAGGAAATACCGATAGTAGTCGTATTGCTCAGAGCTGCATCACTGGGGTCAATTGGTGGGTCGCAGGCCAATCGTACCCGACATCATTCGTTTGTGGGATCAATTCTATTGGCCTCCAGTAATGTAGGTTCTAAATGTTTTAACCAATACTTATTATGTTTGTCCGTTTTATTTATTTATTATTTAATATACATGGTCGAAGATGCCGATGTTAGGAGAAGACACCAAAGAAACTCAAATAAGTAGAGACAGTCTCAAGTGTTGTAATTTAGTAGTAAGCGCGAACTGGGATCTCGGTACCCTACAACTTTACAACTCTTCGCCCGATTTTGCTTAATTCTTACTTTTTTTGAATATTATATTTTTTCAGTTTTATGAACTACTTGCCTATACGATTTCATTAAAATCGGATTGACGTTTCACAAATTATCATCGGACAAATATACATATACACAACATACACACAAAACATAAATACAATCGCCGGCTTATTCCCGTAGAGTCTTCTCCTCGCTCGTTCAATGTAGAATACAGACCAAAAAGGTGAATAGGATAGGTCTAGAAAGAAGAAGAAGATGCCATTGGTCGAATAGTCTAAAACTAATAGATGCTTTTATGAAAATAGTTGCCTAGTCGGAACATTTGGTGACAGAAGACAATGCAACAGTAATGATTGAAACACTATAATCTAAGAGGTCGGTAATTGACGGATGGAGTTAAATGTGGGACCTCGGCCTAGTTGTATCTATGGCTCACAGTGTACGTAGGGAACCAAGTTGAATAAAAGCACATAGGTACTGTAAATTCAACATTCAGTCATTATTATGTCACTAAAGTTACAGTCATTATTATGTCACTAAAGTTAAAAATGAAGTTACAATAAAGGGCTCTATAATAACTGTGTCAACGTTCAGTTGAACATGTTTGGTGTCACGTCCTGTTAGCAACACGTTTCCGTGACATGTGTCGATAGCGCACGCCCCGCGGCGTCACGCTCCGTTTAATGCTATCCGTACAGTAGCCACCCTCACGCATTACAAAATATGTAATTTTACATCAACCACTGTTATTATTGATTGTTTAATAGTACGTTCTTTGTATTGCCATCTGTGTTTGAGTGATCCCCTCGGCCATACATTAGCATGTCCATAACACGTCATGGCGTGTTTATATTTACAAAAACTTAAGCATGATGCCTGTAGCGCGGAACATAATTATCAACAGCCAACCTCTTTTCAAACCCAATACTTTTCGGAAATGTGATCGTGTTTGTGGCTCTTATATCGGCTTATTTAATCGAATCATCTCGTGAAGATGCAACTAGGCCAATGGGTGGATTTGGGAACAAGATATTTAAGAAAGTTTAATGTCGTAGGTATATCGTAGAATAAACAGCGTCCAAGGCTATATTTTTAACTAATAAATAAAATCATCGTAAAATGGAACCGTAAGTGTCAGAGCAATAAATCCGCGCTAGTTTAACGTTCAACAGTAGCGCTGTTTCGAAGTGTCTTAGAAAAATATCAACATAGGCATAGGATAGGACAGACCGCAATCTATCGATCGAAAACAAATTTAATTACAAGCATTTTTATTCAAATATGCTAAACCTTACAATCTGACGTTATACGAAACCTTTTTAAGCTTTGTTCTCGTTGTTGCAGGTCCTCCGAACAAGCTCGCGAAGCGGACCGACATCCCCCCGAACAAGGGCGGTCCGTTCGCGGCCGCGTTACGGTCACTCGCCAAAAACGCTGACGGCAAGGATGGTGAGTCCACTGACCGTAGATACGCTACTCCCACCTTGCGGAAGGGGGTATGTGAACGAATCTTCTACCCAATTGTGATACCTCCATCAAAATCATGTTGCTAGACGTGCACTGTTCTCTTAATAGTATCTCCACATTTAGTGTCCGATAATACCAAAACATCTAACGAAATAAAAGTGGAACAGCTATGCCAGCGATAAAATGCCTTCATTTTAAGAAGATACAGCTCGTTTGAGTGGGCCAGCAGGGATAACTACTCAATAAAATTCACCCCAAGCCTGAACGTCGATGGACTTGGGATCGAAAATTATGTTTTATATGTGCTACGATGCTGTTCTAATCTACGAAAATCGTCGATAAAGTGTTTATTGAATTTCGAACTCTTGAAAGATAAACACACAAAGATATTCAAAATCATACACGCATAATCACGCACACTTTTAAGCTTTCAAATGCACGTTTCTAAAATAATAGTGAGTAAACAGATGATTATCTGAATGGGTAATTCGTTCACACGCCCTCCGCCTCACTGAATCCCCGTTTTACATTTTACTTCCGTGTCTAACCTTCTAGAAAACACCCAAACTAACAACAACACTTGTTGGGTCTGCATTTGTCCATACGCCAAAACATTGTGTTGATCGTTAATACATCTAATTTAAACTTTGTCTTGAAATATGACTCATTGTGATGGTTGACCGGAGCGATAGTTTTAACAGATTCAGTATTAGATTCGCCTTCGCTTTTGTCAACCAAATAATCGCCAAACTATGTGTAAACCTCTAGCTATGTCAGAAGACTTTGTAACATTCTTTATGATGATATTATTGATAAATATTTAACCAATTATTCTGAACTCGTCTAATATTTGATTCAGAATTCTGATACGAGTTCTTGTGCTTAATCCTTAATAGAAGATAAACAATCTAAGAAATAACATGAATCTGATATCCTTTGATGTTATTTGTATTGGATTTCCATATGCTTCGTTTATTTAGTCTACCCGTTTCAATAATAGAAGAGCTCGGATATTGTCTTACAAAAAAGGTTCAGGGTAAATGGACTAATGATTTCGCCGTAACCCCAAAATATGTCGGAATCGTTTTGACTCTAGCTTACTTTGTCTCCTATAGTTCTAAGAGCCAGGCTCTGGGGGACTATTTAGTCTCTTACAAGCCAAATCTGAACAAAAGCCTAGCGAGCGCTTGTCCACATACGGCACAAGAGCTGGGCCCCATCAGGCTACCCTTGAGGATACTTTAAACCCTGAGTATAACCGAGATATACACACAGTGGAGATGAGCGAGGCGGCGCTATGTTGACTCATAGAAGTGGACATAATTAACGGTACTAATGTCTTATCAGTTTCACACAGTTCCATTACTCCACATCACGCAGCTTCGTTTGGCTCACCGTTACGGGATAGATATAGGGTTTTAGCGCTCCCGTTGGCTCGTATACGTCTACCCAGTGAAGGGTTTGTGACGTTACTGGGGTAATCCCCTCAAGGGCTAGTCCAAAACAAGGTTGGCTCCTTCGGGGGCTAGATGTATGACTGTTGCGAGTGGTTCAGGCACGACGTGCGCGCCCAGCCCGGCGGAGCGGGAGGCCAGCAAGGACAAGCCGCCGCCGGCCGCGCCCGCCAAGCGCGCCTCGCCCGCGCACCACCTCTCCAGCGGCTTCCAACCCTACCGACCCGATGATAGGTGAGGCCGCTCATGTTTTACTACTATCGCACACTTTGATTTATAATGCAAAAGTTTGTGAATGTCTGAATGTGTGTTTGTGTAATAAAATCGAAAATTGAATTGACACACGGCAAAATGCATAATTTTTTTGTGATTTTGGGTAGCTAACACACCAGGGCAACGAGAGAGAATAGGAGGAAAATATATTTTTCTCTCGTCTTATAGATGGTGGTCGGCGCTAACCATGTTTTTACGCGTGTAATAACATACTCAGATTTGTTCCCATATTTTATTAATTAGTACAAAACTAGACTGCACTGCGCTACTTGGTTTACTCTCTTTTGACCGGATAAATGAAACTGCGTCATTATAATGGCATTAAAATGAGTCCAATAATCCTCTTTCGGCTTCGCGTAGATACCGATTTTATGTATCCTGTCAAAACAGAGTAAAGCAAGTACCGCAGTGGTGTCTAGTTGTGTGCGGCGGTATAAGTGTCTCGCCTGTCGCGCAGACTGTCCCACCCGGCGGCGGCGTCGTTCCCGCTGCTGGAGCCCAGCGCGTATTCTCCGTACGCGCATCCCAGCCTCTACTCCAGCGCAGCGCTCCAGTACAGGTAACCGACAAGTCTTCTCCGTACATCCGAACATTTTAGTTCCCCGAATTATTAAAACTGTCCACACGATGTTTTTTTTCCGGGGTCTCAAAGTCTTAGCTGACGCCACAAATTACACCCCTATATACATATTGCATGACGTGATTTTTGTTCCGTCATCTTACAAGAGGACGTTACAAACCGTTCCCACCGTGCGCATGAAGCGCGGCTACTCCGGTACTGACCGCCGGCCGGCGGGGTGGTGTTGCAGGCTAGCGGCCGAGGAGCAGATGTACCTCGAGCGCATGTTCCGCAGCGGCGTGGGCTGGCTCCCGCCGTACGCGCTGTACCCGCCCCTGGCGCCGCCGCTGGCGCTGCACCCCGTGCACCACCACGCGCACGCGCAGCACGCGCACGCGCCCGCGCCCGCGCCCGCGCCGCACCCGCACGCCGCGCACCTCGACGACAAGGACCACGCCGCGCAGCGCGACCGGGAGAGAGAACGAGAACGAGAGAGAGAAAGGTGAGGAAGCACATAGATATGGGATACATACACGGGGCGCATAGATTGTGGGGACTGCGATCGAGCGCTCTCATTGGCCGTCTCAAGGTTACGCCTAATCGCGCCTTTACAATTAATACAGCAATTATCCAATGAGAGTAAACTTTTATAGGTGCATTTTGACCGAGGCCTGGTGCGCTCCGACGATCCTCCTGAGTGTGGAGTCTAGGGTGAACTGTGGTGCGGCTTCACCACTCATGACTACACGTTCAAAAACAACTACAAGAATGAACGCAGATAGAGAGAGAGAGAGCGATATAATGTGTACATGTACAGTAAACCTTCGAGGTACAGTTTTACATAACAAATAAAATAATAATATAATTCCTTCAGATGTACTTGCGCAATAGATATGTTTTAGTAAATAGATAGTAGCGCGAGAAACTTCGCATGGCAATTGCAAAGTAATGTACTACGCGCGGTAAAAACATGAAAGACTGTTTATTGGTCGATCGATTTTGCGGCAAAATCGCCTTTGCGCCATCTTGGCCAGCCGCCAATCCGGCAGTGTACGAATCGTGTAAGCGGGACAGAGCTAAGAAAGCATAGCAAGTAATAATTTGCCATTTGGCCTTGTAAATAAAGTCCAATATAGATTATTTACACGTCCGGCAGTGTCGGAAGCACTACGCTTTTCTGCACAAACTTAAACTGCCGATCGGAATTATTTGTTGTGTAAAACTGTAATGGGAGTTAGATTTCTACGCCAGAACGAGACCGTATAATATGAGATCGATGCCGGCTAGCGAGAATAAGTTACTACGAAGGAAGACGCAGCGTAGGCAGGCCTCGCACTAGGTGGACCGAAGACATTGTGAAAGTCGCGGGCATCGGGCAAGTGGCAAGTTACCTGTACGTACGGCGCTCTAAAGAGGGAGGTCTATCTTCCGCAGGGGACTTACAGCTGATGATGTTTATATGACTTCCACATAAATTATGACGTCAATAAGTGGATCGAGCAAACATTAATTGATCATAACCAAGGACGACCTGTTTGGCTCAATGGTAGAACGTCTCCCTTATGAGCAGGGGGGTTCGACCTCGGGCCGTGTCATTCCCCGGCCGAGCAGATGTCTGAATGATGAATTTAAATATCTGCTCTCTGTTTGAGTGTTAGTTATCCGAGTGTTTGTTTGTGTTCTACGGCGTGCCCGGCGCAGGGAGGGGACGTGGGGATAGCTCCCCAATAACATGTGAAAAGTTATTAACTAAACAATCTCCCCCCTTCCAGAGAACGAGAGCGAGAGCGCGAGCGCGAACAGCGCGAGAAGGAGCAACGCGAGCGCGAGCGCCATCAACGCGAGAAGGAAACGCGAGCGCGAGAAGCGTTACGAGAAGAGCAGCGCGCCCTCGCCGCGTTCAGCCACTCCCCGCACCTGCTGCCCCCGCCGGTGTACGCCCTGCCCCGGCCCCTGCTGCCCCCGCCGCTGCTGTACCGGCCGTACCGGCCGTACCCCGCGCCCTACGAGCCGCGGCCGGCCGTGTCCGCGGACCCGCTCGGCGCCGGCTCCGTGTCCGGCTCCGGCCCCGCGCCGACGACAGGTGGGTCCCGTCCGGCTCCCTTTCTAACTGTTGAACTACCGCCCTTACCGTCTGAATCGTCACTGGGTTCATCGTCTGACTTCGTTAGAGATATAATTAAGGATGACCCGGTGACGTCGTCGACTTGGGGTCAGTGGGAACGACGGTCCACTATTTCGCTGTTCTCTTTCAAAGCAGCCTCGGAGGCGACTGACGCCCTCGCCTGACTTCCCAGACCAGTTTTTTTTTGTACTGTTAGGCATGATAATTACCACAACCAAATAAAAAAAAGAGAAAAAGATTTTTGCTGCGATAATCGTTGTCACTAAAATAGAATCGCCTAAAGTCACTTCCCCTTGTCATGTGATACTGACAGCGACATGCGATACCTAATGTCACAGGCGCCATGCTACCCCGCAAATAGTGTCACCTTGCTGATAATAATCCAAATATATTAACCGTCACTGATCGGTGTATAATAGTATTTATTCGTCCCACATATTTTATCATTGTGTTGTGTGCAGCGCCGGCGCCAACGGCGCGAGTGACGCCGACGCCCCCCGCGCCGCCCCCCGCCCCCGCCCCCGCGCCCGCGCCGCCGCCCGCCGACCCGGAGCCCGAGGAGCCCAAACCCTCAGGTGAGGAGGGGAGGGAGGAGCCCTCGCAGCCGGCCTGAGCGCCGCCCCCCCCCGCGCCCCGCGCGTGTCGCCGCCCCGCCGGCGTCACACACTAACTTCGATCGACGAGAACCCGCCCGGTTCGGACACACCCACCCGAGGGGCTGTTCATTCGAAATAAGTTCGGGGCCCGCACCGGGACATACTTTAACGCCATGCGAATGAGTTCACCGCGAGCCGTATCGCGGCCGCGCAGCGTCGCCCGCCGTACCTAACGATCGTCGCGCTAAGGATGTCACGGGACGGGCCCGGTTCTGTAAAATTGAAGGAGGGAGGGATACTGCAGTCCAAAGTAAGAATACTGTGTGAGCATTATGCAGTTTTTATCAAGAGTTTGATTTTGAAAATAATCGACTCACGACTACGCAACTGTGAAGAAAATATGTACTAGCGGTACTTTGACTTTGGACGGCCGGTAGAGAGTTCGACCAAAGTTTTTTTTTACATAGAGGATTCAGAAAGTGGTTAAAATAGTTTACGTAATGAACCAACAATTTCGCCAGATTTAATTGAGCAGTTTTCCATTGCGCAGTCAGTTTAGTTCTTTCACGGTCGAGAGATGGCGCTCGCGTCGCTTTTGGTATTTACTTGGTAAACTATCATGACAGTGGACAACTTCGTTCAGCCAAACGTACAGTTACTAACCGGTTTAATTTTAATTTCGTTTTATTTACCTAATTAAAACTAAATCAAACGGTCCATTTCTTTGTATCATTAGCGGTAATTTATAATATAGAATATCAAGACGGTAGAGAATACTACTAATGAATACTATAAGTAATGAATTTGTTACAAAACTGACGCCAACGCCATCTAGCGAGAGATAAATAATGCCAAAATGACACTTGAAACCCGCTCATTGGAAATAATAATTTGACTGACTGACAACTTATGAAATGACTCGACAAACTCGGACTTGTTTTTGAACGAAATTTAAACTTACAAGAAAATCTGCAGAAGTACAAGTAAGTTTCTACCGTATTTATATGTTACGGCTAGAACCCGAAGTGCGGCTACGCCTAGTTGTAGCCGGTTAGAACTAGGTGTAGCCGGTACCAATACGGTTAGAACTAGGTCCAACCAACCACACCCTAGTGGCTGATACTAGGTCTACCCGATATCATGCTGGCTACAACTAGATCCAACCAGTTAGAACCAAACCCTAGTGGCTATTACTGGGAGTAACCTATACAGGTTGATTACCTTGGGTGGAACTCTGCGTGTACACATTACCGGTATGATTACTTCTGCAAGTTTTGCAAGTGGCATGTGCAATAAATGAGGGAAGTTCTTGCTAGATTATTTCGCAGTTTTGGATATCGAGTCCAACAGACAGGTCGGAAGCATGCTTACTGGAGTTAGTGCTGCTGCCAAGAATATGCATTATGACAGCTACATGAGAAAACGAGACAGACTTGCATATCTGTAGCGTTGACTTGTTTTCTCATGACAAGAAACCGTCGAATGTTGTCGTGTCGCGCGTTCTATGGCAGTAGGATCTGTTTTTTTAATTACAGCAAATGCTGCAGTACATTGTGTTTATGCATATTTTCCAGACTAAAAATTTCTTCAGCAGTTCTAAAATCGTACTTAGTGTACTGCTTATAGTCATGACTTGGTTTTGTTACTTACATAATTAGCGTACAATACTGAGACTTGTTTACATCGCCAGTCCTACACGATGTGCAATTTGACATAATTTTTACGTAATTTCATATTTATGTTGAATTTTTTAAACTATTGTTACTTATTTTTCGAACGCGTTGTTCAATTTTTCTACATTTTGTTACTTATCTTTAAAAGTCTTGTCATAATCGTGTATAAGTCTGACTGTAAATCTATATCCTTTACAAGTATACAAATTTAACACTTTTTGTTATAAAAAAATGTATTATTACCATTGAGCTATTACGTACTACGTACTAGAGGCGACACTGCGGTACATTGCCACGTCCCATTTAATTGTGGTCACTTTGACAAACTTCGGTCAGACACTCGTTAGAAAAAAGCTACTATTTCGCATGAACATTCCAGCGTTGTCTCGTTACACATTCGCGTGTTATTTGCATATATTTATGCAAAAAATACCTCTCGACGCGTGATCACTCGGCGAGATCTATCGAGTGACTGAGTGAAGTTAGTGACCACAACTTCATGGGACATCGCAATGTAATGTTGTGTCACGTCACGTCACGTCACGTCACGTCTAGTACGTAGTGCATACAATGATTATTACTAGAACCGAATATAACACTTTTGTACGAAGATGTAATAACTCTGAATCCACAACGAAAGGGTTCGTTCTCGAACTGACGATTCTCAAATCGTGTAAATTATGTAATTATTAATTAATAAAACGCAGTTTTCAGTAATTTCTATTCAATTTTTAGAATTTTAAATTTAGCTAAAATTACTGAAAATTTCGTATAGGTGAGTAGGGTATGGGGTAACACGGCGCCTAACTTTAACACAACTTTGATCTAACAACTGAAAAGTATATCTTTGATCTTTGAAATGCCGCGTGGAATATTATTAAGAGAAAACAAAGCACCCGACTGCAAAATATAGCTCACGACACTTTTCTTTTTACTTTTTTTTTTTCACACAATTCACTCCTCACTTACGAGGAATCCAACGACACCTGTCAACATTGGTCAAGTCGTTAAGTAGCTACAGATGGTAATATAGGAACACACAAACATACATACTTACATACACCCCGAAAACCTATGGCAGTCGAGTAAATAAGGGAATCAAATTTCGATAATATATTATATTAAAATTTACGGCATTTCTTTGATAATGTGAAACTAATAAAATGGCAAAATAAATTAAAAGATATTTACTTTTCAAGGTCTGGTTGATCAGAGTTGTATGAGAGCAAAATATCCACCAACAGGAGCACTACACTTCTCTAGCCTTATAGTATTCCTGCGGGTGGAAGGAGCGCCCTCGGCCGCCGTGTTATTCTTAATCTCGGTATGTAAATGTATAAATTCGTCACGAATTTAATAAAAATCCCCGCTGAATATCTTATATTCGACTGAATGAATGAACTAAAGCCTCCTAATTTTAAGGTCATTAGTATAATTAATTCGTAATTTACCTCAAACGAGAATTAACTTAATTTTCATAGTTCATCCGACATTTTTATATTATAATGGGATAGTTATAAAGAATACTCACTATCTCGCATTTTTACCTATTGTTTGGAATGAATCGACAAGAAATAATTTCCGTAATGATATTATTACGAAAAACAATAATGCAAAAAACAATATTTTTATTTTTTTAAATTGCCTTACTATAGAAACAGTAAACGAGATTTTAAAAAAGTGACCGGTTTTTTTTCATCGTAATGTTGGTATAATCACCCTCGGCATTTTTTTTTTTTCTTTCTTGGCATCGCACTCTGTGCATTCTGGAAATCAACACAGACGGTTAATATTAATGGCGGCTGTCAAAGACGCAGCGATGTGTCCATTACTTTATATTGGAAAAAATAATTAAACTGATTTAACGTTACGATTAATATCGATTCATTTCAAACATTATCAAACAATATAAATACGCTTAAAATATCGCCAATAATTACGAAACTCATCTTCAGTCGTTACAAATGTACGCCATCGATCAAATGTAATAAATAATTATTA
The DNA here is from genome assembly GCA_947579745.1 of Apocheima hispidaria. NCBI lineage: Eukaryota > Metazoa > Arthropoda > Insecta > Lepidoptera > Geometridae > Apocheima > Apocheima hispidaria. The sequence goes on along the minus strand of OX388155.1, from coordinate 14,974,498 downwards.
ATAAATACAACTGCCTGGTGCAGATAAATATAAGCGAACGGTTCAAAACGTATATTTTATAGTACCACTATCATAACTTGTATAAAATACTTGTCACCGACCGTAGTGATGCGACGCGCTCTGGAACGTTATCGATATTTTTATCGATAAAAATATGTTTCGAAGGCGATTTGTCATGTGAATGTTGCCAGCGCGGGGCCACGTTTTTTTAACATTAAGTAGGCTTTAAGAAGCGACTTGCGAAAGCCGCGCGTGCAATCCGCTTGGCAATATGGTTTCTACTGCATTTGTGATAAGACTTGTTTTCCCTTGCAGTATTGCAGTGGCCCCGCGCTCGACGCACCGATTTTATTACAAACCTCTTTGTACGTTAACTTAGATAGTTATTATTAATTTTTAGCTTTTAATAGGTGTTCAATAATGTTTTTTTTTGTCGAGCAGCATTTAGTCGTCGGACGGGCTCCAGTGCGCCCGATATGTCATGTAAATATTATTTAATAGTTAGATATGATATGGACAATACCTAACAAGTGAAAAATTATGGTTTTATTGAAAAATACAAATCAATGAAATTAATACGATGTGCATGCTAGTCCCGCCGCGGCGCCGCGAGGTGGCGCTCAGGTCGCGGCGCGGCGGCGGGTAGTAGTTACTTTTATTTTATGTTTTTCACCCACCTTCCTACCCAAAGCTTCAAATTAGCGCATGTAGCTAGTTGTGATGTTCTGTGACATTTCAGGCTTGTGTAGGAGCGATGTGCAATGCACCAGGAGAGCGAGGGAAACATTAACCTGGCCAGATTAAAGCGATTTTTTCAAATTTCACTTAAATTAAGTAGATTATTTTTGACAAAGATAACTTTGATGTATTTTATAAGGTTACCTCTCACAAACGTTGTAGCTCCCATGACGTCGATGAGGTTCTGTAAGGTTTAGGAATTTACACAACACTAGCTGCGGGTTCTGATTGGCTGCAGTGATTGTACACTGAGAAAGGAATCACCATGCGCTTCACTAACGTCTATAATACTGCGTAGGTACTTACTAGCACAGAGAATATAAATACTACGTAAGACTTACTAGTTAAAAGAGAAATGAGTGATGTAGTTATAGTTCTTAATAACTTACAAACGTTAAGTGTAAGTATAGACAAAATCAAGACAGATTCTTTGATTTCACGGATCGTATATTAGAAGAACCGGCGTTTAAATACTTTCTATGTCCTCCTTTCAAATAAAAAAGTTTGAAATGAATTTGTCGTCAAGACTTCACATCGACATACCGATCAGTCTTCTATCACTCGTGTCATGCGTCATTCAATAACAACCATCACAACACCGTTTTTTTCATCGTATTTCTTCACCCCCAACTACCTTAAACAAGTCAAACTGTCTCCGAGACCTCACGAAAAATGCCACCTCATGGCTCGTCCGATCCCCATTGAAGAACTCGCGAAACTCACCGAAGAAATCAAACCGAAAGAAACGAAATCCATCATCGACATCACTATAAACGGGATAAAGAATAAGTCTACCAAGAACCTTGTAATAGGGACTATTTCGGGATGGCTGACCGGAGTAGGGTTCATGAGGATAGGGAAAATCGCCGCTTTCGGTTTAGGCGGAGGAGTATTAATCCTGCACTTCGCGAGTGAAGGAGACTACATACACGTGAACTGGGTGCGAGTGAGGGAAGCCGCGGCGCAGAGCCAGGCCTGCGTCGAGAGAACCTTGAAGTTCCTGAAGAAAAACAGCTGCTTATCTGTCGGGTTCATCGGGGGGTTCTTCTTTGGAGTAGCGTGCGCTTGATGTAGAAATATGTTTAATATAGCTTTGGTGATGATGGAGTTTGCGCTACGCTAATTGCTGTTAGGACGTGTACCCAGCTGCTAGAGCTAGGTGCTAGGTCACTTCATCGCTAGGGCCTAGCGATAAATGTTGATGCTGGGATTAGTTGAAGATCTAAATTATGACCCCAAACATAACTCCTATCGAAAAAACTCGTACGAATTCGATAGCAAAATGTATGAAAAATGGACCAGCCCCGTAATTGGAAGCTATATTTTTCATACATTTACTGTGGAATACCTAAGTAATGAAAGTTTTTTCGATAGTAAGATAGATACGTACCTACTTAGATACAATTGTAATTTAGATCCTCAACCAGTCCTATCACAACCTAGTTATAGGTAGGTACTTATTTGCTATAGTTATATGGTACTAATTAGTATTCGAGAGCTTATTATAAGCTCTTGAATATCTCGCAGGTATTTACCTAACTAGGTATATTATTACGTAGTTACTAAAAAAATTGAGAGACAGGTTCCTGATGCACCATTTCAGGATAATAAAAGAAATTATACCACGACAAACCGCGTAACAAATATCGAAAAAAAGTGCACTTCGTCCAACTATAACTTGTAAGAATACGATAGGTGAGAACCAGATGGTGCGTTTTGCTGTCTTCAGCGTATAGTAAGTATACCTACCTAAAATCGTAGATGATGTAAGTATTCATACAGAAACATAATAAATAATAGAGACGACAACTATATAATGCCACTCTAGCTCACTCTATAGCTTCCACATAAATACCTACAGACGTGAAACGCGTACGAGACGGAGAGAGTGATCACTCCGTGCTCTGTCACTCCACACTCTAAGTTGAATGAAAAAGCGGCCCCATCGCTTAACGCTCCGCCCTCGCAGAGGGATGAACCTGACAATTATGAAACTAGTAGTTCTGCGAACAGTAGACCTCGCGAGCACAAACTTTTTTGTACAATATTTTCATGGAATTTTTTAGTCGTCGTCGTCGTGGAAGAATACCCCACCAATCAAAACAATACCGACGACTAACAGATTCTATAAAATTGTAGAACCTGTATCACAAGTATCGTCAAGATTGGTCGAAAAATACGCCTTGTACGCGAGTACCAACACTACCAACATACGGACAGATGAAAGCAAATCTTTCGATCGCTTCGCACACTCGGTCAATGAAACGGGAGCAAAGTTAAAAGCAGGAAGTAGGTGCGACTGGTAGTTACCTATCGGTGAATCTGTTCCAAGGACCACCTACAATCATAACGTTCATCAATGTACCCTGCCTATATACTTGCCTATGATGCAAATCTAATAAATAATCGCATGCAGACACATAGGTACTGTCATTGCGTCGTATGTGGGACGAGGTCGCCAAGCAGTATTGCGCAATTATCACTGTATTCCGGATTGAAAGGGAATGTTTTCGGCGCAATTACTGGGCACATAGAGATTTAATATCTAATATATCCAATAGTTATTCCCCATGACACGTGTCTTTTTAGCGGTGCCATGGGGAAGCAAGGAATATCTCAGGGAGACGAGCGCAGCGCATTGCCGCGCAGGGATTTGAACTGTTGAAGTTTAAATTTTGGGTGGTACTGAACTGTTATGGGCAAGCGTGACGCTTAAAATCAGGTAAGCGACTTGCTCGTCTCTTTATTAAGTACCATAAAAAAACAAGCCATTAAATCGCGCTTAAGGATGGGTCGGTTCAAAGATGTGTCGAAATAGGTATGATTTGTCTACTATTTATATGTACACTGTATACTGTGCTTTAGTGCCAATAATAATAATAACAAAGAAAATCTACATGCGTTTAAAGAATAATTTCTGTACGATGATACCTACTTTAATTAATCTCCAATAATAATCGTAATAAACATTATCGTATTCGAGGTCATCTACCTACTTAGATAGACGTAATTAATTCAACTATCGAACAAAATCTAGAGCGATACCCGACACATGATAAATTCCTCGTGATTCAAAATACGGACTCCTGAGAAGCAGACGTCGGTGATGGAGCAGCTCTTCAGACAAGTGTGTAGGGCCTCGGTGTAAGTATTTCAACAAAACTAGAGCAAGATACCTACTACTGAGCTGATGAAGGCGAAAAATGTGAGCCAAGGAACAATAATATCAGTGCTTGATTGCCGCCAAGGCTTTTTTATGTTACTTAGTAAACAGACGACCAAGTCACTCGCCCGATGGTAAGCTTCGATGGTACGCTTAGCTATGCCACTCAGAATTTGAACTTCTATAGCTCAGAAGCCTGCAGCAATGCAATGATGAATACCTAGTTGTTAAATCTACCAGATAAGTACCCTGTAATTTCACTGGAAATCGACTTGTATACCACGTCATCATTGCACACCCCGTCATCTGCCTCTTCTATGAATTCTCTCCATCCTCGGTTCTCTGGAAGAGATCGCTACAAGGCAGCCAATTGTGCCTCTTTTTAAATGTCTTTACAATTTGTGTGAGCAATAAAGAGTTAATCAATCAATCGATCACGTCAAGCAAAATATTTGTTAAGAAAGATGTGTTTTTTTATCGTAAACCACAAGTTAAAGATATACTAATTCCGCATTTCGCCCAATTGAATCATCAGGTTGTCGATCTTTTTTATCTACCACTCACTGAACTAAGCTGGCAGGATCTGCATCTCCATCATCATTTCAAAATGTGATAGTTAGGTAGGTATACCTAGTCATAGATTGGAAAGAAAGAAAGAAAGAAAATAATTTTATTTTGCAACATTAATAATATTTAATGGTAGGCAGGTGAGCAATATCATATAACTATAGCTAATCAATGTTATGTGTCACAGAAATGGCCCCAACTCTGCATAACGCTGTTTAGCAAACAGCGCTGATCTTCCTTTGAAACCGTTCAGTGAAGTCACGAAAGACTCAAAACAGTAGTGCAACGTAGAAACAAGAGTCACTAAACATATTAAACAATTACAGTATTAAATAAAAGTCCAACCTGTCTACGTTAGTTATAACCAATATATGGCAATATACACTTTAGTTAAGAAAAACAACAGAGTTGACGTCGTATGATTTTACAATCACAACTTACTCTTACGGGCTAATATAATATCTAGACGTTACACACCTGAACACCACTGACAGCGAATCAACGAGAGGAAATAAGAGGACAATATATTTCTCTCATTTTCTCTCTCGTTTATTAGACGGCTGCGGTCCGAGCGAGCCAAACCCATAAACCAGAACCACGCGCGCTTCGAGCTATGTACTCGCCAGAGTGAGGGTCAAGAGGGTGCAGGGAAAATCCGTTTGGAAAACGTAATAAAAACGTACAATTTCACATTATGGAATTAATTTGTCAACAACAAACAAACATACATTTTTTTCTGAAGTTGTGTGATGTATAAGAATGGCACGACATTCTTGAATCAGCACTGTAGAGCCAAGCGCCAATCGACCCCTTCTTACGCCCGCTTCCATCATAGGCTAAAAGTACCTACTTTTTACTTACTAATAACTGATTGCGGAGTCGACGTAGATCTAGTAAGTTAGTTTAAAATGTTTTCATGAAATATTTTTTGTGGCTGGGTATCATAGAGAAATCATATAAAGAAGAATGCCAATGGCCATAGAAACTAGGGTAACCCGATTGTAGTAACTGATAAGAACGTTAAACTGCGACATGATCGTCACAATTTCAGCTTGACTTGAAATAGAAACCCGAGCTAACTCATTAACAATGGTATCGAGAAAAACGCTTTTTGTTATGAATAATTTTGTATTAGTAATATCATTAAAATTATCATAATATTATATTTTATTTGCAAAACAGGTCACAGGTTCTCAAGAGATGGCGTTGAAAACATGATTTTTAAAAACATATTTTTTTACGTCGTGTCTTGCAATCTAATTTGAACTAAGCCTTACCAATACCAATTCCAGCTGTTTCTATATTAACCATATTTTCATCGGCTTTTATAGCTTAAAAAAAAAATAGGTTGAACATTAGCTGACTAAATAAGTAAGCTCTATCTAATTTTATGCTTTTTTTTTTTCCGGGGGTACACCGTTTTGTATGAGATTGGCAATATTCTTCTATGGTGGGAATTAAAAACATCACATTTATTATAATTCCTTGCATGCTTTATTATTCTAAAAATGAATTCCTTTCCTTTATTAATTTTAGTCAGAACTCAAAACACAAAGAAATCGCTTTTCAACAGCTTACTGGTGCAAGCTCGCTCGCTTCCTGATTTAATAGGTATTAGTCGTAGATAATCCCTCTTTTTGGCAAACTAGCAGAAAAGAAATCGGGCTACAAGTAGAGAAATCTATATGGGATGTACCTATTTCTCAATAAAATTAGGAAGCGTGCTATTCAAACGCAATGTTGTGCTGTAGCCTAGATTCACAGCATGTAGTACATTTTTATTTTGCATTAGTCCTTCTCCTAATCAGTTTTTTATAATTTTTTTAAAACAAATTACCATTATACTGTTCAGTTACCTACTCAAGAAAAGTTACTCAGAAACTATTGTAATCTATACATTTACATACCGAGAATTAATTAAATAAAGTGCTCGCAAGCCAAAGTGTTCGCCAAATTCTAAAATTGTGTTAAGCGGATATTGATTAACCTCACTCTTGTATGTTTCCAGCGCGCCAGACCCTAACGCCGCACTTGATGATCGAAGAAGATACAAAACCAGTTCTCCAAAAGCCAGAGCTTTTCAAGCCAGAAGAGACTCCTTTCGAAAAACCTGCGTTTATTCCACCAAAGCCTCTGGCCATATCACACCCTCCAAAAATATCTCCCTCTTCCATCCCAAATCCTAGTCCTAGCGTGTCGACAAATAAGCCAGCAGAGACAGGATTTCCAAATTATGGAGGTTACCTATACTCCATACCAGGGTACTCAGCCTTTCAGCCTGTCTCATTCCCCAGTATAGTACAGCCACACCTAGGTCCAGTTCAAACTGAACCTGCGAAGTCTGATTTCGTACCTTTTCCTCCTAATAATGTTAAAGAACCAATTGCAACAGACAAGCTAGTCATAAATGAAGAAGTTAAACCGAATGCATCAAAACACCAAGATTTCGAAGAACGTTTTACACCTGAAATAATAACAGCAATCTCGAACACTGAGACACATAGTAGGACGCAAACGGAATCTAAGATGAGTATCACTTCTTTAACTCAAGGCTCTGGTGCGACGGTTACTATTCCAAACCAAGTAAATAAAGACGTGAAGAAAAAACCAGAAAAGTTTAGTCTAAAAACTAGTATACCAATTAGTAAAATTGACATGAAATGCGTGAATAATTCTGTAGATACATTTCAAAATTCCATAAAGAAACCAGTATTCAATCCAGCATTTCAGAAAGAGAGTATTGACAGACCCAAAGTAGAAATACAAAGCAATGTTGTAATTAAAACGGCTAGTAAACAGGCTGAAGCAAAAGAAAAGCAGACCATTACTACTCAAAGTAATAATATTAATACTCTTATCAATGCTGCAGAAGCGATTAGTAAAAATGACAACCAGTTTAAAATGTCAGAACTTAAAGCAGAAGATCTAACGCAACCCCCAGAAGAGCAGGAGTCTCCTTCACGGAATCCTCAACCTCCACCTGGAGTTGTACAACGACCAATGTTTAATGCAACCAATTTAGAAAAGCCGAATTTTCCTCATAAGCCTCCGGAAGGAGGCTATAACGATCAAACAAATCAAATAGTCTACATTCAAAACAAGACTATAACGAACCCAAAAATGGTGGTTACTTTACAAAACGCTCAAAATCCGCAGGTTTTACTACAAAGAACGAATTTCGAGTCAAAAAACCTGCAAGCTCCTTCACGGCTATCGAATCCAAAGAAAAGTAAAGAAGAGTTAGTTGCTGACAACGGAACATCTTCTAAAGTAGTCGCTTTAAAACGCCTTCACCAGGACAACTGCGATGAAAACGATTTCGAGAATTTGATAACTGAGAATCAGATATACGGCAACAAGATAGTCGTGAAGGAGAAGTCACAAGGAATACAGCAAGAGCAAGACTTAAAAGTAAAGATCAAAGATAAACAGACACAGTCTGAAACAAAGAACGTAGTTCTACAACCTAGTTATGTATACGTAAGCAATGTACAATTTCCCGCTAACTTGATGATGATTAAAACCAATTCTAAAACATGCCAAACAACAGATTCCTTCAAAATAAAAGTTAGCCCAAACGAAAACAAAACTACCGAACTTATTACCGCTGTAACTAATAATTGTGATACTATTGGAACAATCAAGAATTGTAAGCCACAAATTTTAACAAATAAAGACATTCACGTTTTAAAATCTAGTAATGTTCTGCAGTCCCTATCGAATAACAATAATAAGAAACCTGAAATAGTAATAGCAACTAACCAGAAAGTCATTGTGAGCCCTCAGGTGGCGTACCAAGTTATAACTGACCCTGATAGCAAAAATCAATCCACTAAGGAATCTCCCAAAGTACCACCTAAGAAAGAGTTACCGAAACTGATCGAAATGAAAGGAACAGAAAAGAAAATGATCATTGCATGTCAGTACAAAGTAGATTCCAAATTGCATCCAAAGCTAGTCATAGCTAATATAAAACCTAAAATAGCAACAAAAGTTGACGTTGTTAGCACTCTAGACGTTTACGCGAGAAGAAAACGTCTTCGTCGATTGAAATATTTATCAAATAATAATAAAGAAATTCCAAAAATTGAGTCTCGAAAAGCCTCGGAAAGGGCTCTCATTGCTGGCACGAGAAACATTATCACGCCTGATAAAATGAAAGCTGAAATTTTCAAAGAGTTTGCAAATACAAAAGACAAATTAAAAGCGGATAGTGATGAAAGTGATAGCGATTATGGTGAAGAAGAGCTGTTAGAGTATAACTCTATAATAGAAGAGTATGGGCCTTCTAATCAGAAAGACAAGGTCGAATTTTTAGCGGGCTTGCGACTTGCAACGCATGATGTATATAGAGGTAAAGAACGTTTAATAACTTGAACCATAATCTTAGTAGTAGATTGTATGATTGTATGGGTGGAATGACAAGGTTCATATCGACCAATGGGACCAGTGTGAGGGGTGATGATGATATTTGCTATAATTATAAATTATATACTGGTCGTATGATAAGATCCTGGCAATTCAAGACACTCGAACCAATTCTCGGGCAAGTATTATTTCTGTCACTTATAGGTACTGTCATATAGAAATTATACTAATAGTGCTAAAGTCCTCAGAAAGAAGCGTAACTCGATTGTAGTACTAAGACGTAAGACGTCGCTTCGCTAGTGCTATTATCTGCGAGATGATGATCACAATTTCTCCTTGACTTGGAATAGAAACCCAAGCTGACTCATTCGTAAATTTCGCAATGGTGCGGAGAAAAAATATCTGTGAAATTATTGTTATTTTAGTTTATTTTCTGAACTCGCTAGTTTCTCAATGGCGTCGAAAACATTATTTATGGAAACATTATTTTTACGTCGTATATTACAATCTAATTTGAACTAAACCTTAAATAGCGCACACCGTTTCTATATTAACCATATTTTCATCTCATACACTTTTACTTTTCTCGTGTAGATTTTCTTTGGGATTTCTTTGAGATGGATATGGAAACAATGTAGCTTACTCAAGCTAGAATATATCAATCTTAAGAGTTTCCGTTTTCAATTTTGAATTACAATTGTAAAAAGACTTGTAAGCTACAGAAAACTCACTCCAAGATGACAATTAAATAAATAGACTCTCGTTACGTTAAAATTGACTTTATTGCGAATAAAGTAAATTTTAGCATGCACAGCAAAACGTAACTACACACAGTGTTGGTACAGGCGTGAACGCGTGCGAGAAGGCGAGCAATCACTCTGTCATTTTAGCAATCGTTAGGTGAGATGTAGAAGCGGCGACCGACTTCGGGTTTCAAGACTAAACGTTTTCCGCGCTCAATGAGAGAACGCTAACAAGTTTTTTTTTTGCAGAAAAAGACCTTGAGAAGCAAGATCGAAACTTGAAGCATGATTCGGTGGCCACCGCCTACATCGCTGCCGGCATTCTCGACAGACCGACAGACCTGGCCGACTCTCCTGCAGAGGACTGGGCACACCCGGGATCCATGGAGGTGGATAATGACACATTGCGAAGAAAGCAGAAGTTCCTCTCGCAGTTACGGCTGAAGCACGTGACGCCGCAGTTCAAAGAAGGTAAATTCATTTTCATTATGAAGTTTAAGAAAAGCGAGACGATTACAAAACGTTTATTAAATTAGTGGTAAAAAAAAATACTTCGTATAATATATGATTCAAAGGAGAATACTGTGCATATAAGTTACAATTAAATACACATAATTTTATATAATTATACTTGAACTTCTGCCTCTGTTTCTAGAATCTTTATAGATAAAAATCAATTTAATACTGGCTCCAAAGTATATGAAACAAATGCTGACATTACGTCTCTAATGTTTTCAGCGTACGAGAAAACATGGCAGGAAGTGATAAAAGAACGGAGACGTCGCAACGGCCTCACGGACTCGGCCACCCGCTGGGGTGGGTCTAGTGAGTGTCCAGCCTTCGACCCAAACACCCAGCTCCAACTCTTAACCGAAATCAAAAACTGCGTTAACATCAACAACAACCTCATTAAAAAGAGGCTAGATCCCAGCGAAGTCACCTCAAGCGATATTAGAATACTCGCAGAAAAGAACTTTTCAGAGTTAAACAGACTATCCAAAATGGCAGACAGAAGCGTCAAACTCTTCAGCGGTCAGGACACTAGGAAGCGAGACTTAAACCCTGGATTCGATAGCGAGAACATCCAAAAGCTAAACTTCAAAATTGAGCCTTATAAAGATTATCCAAAGTTGATAATTCCTAGTATATCGAGGACAGTGTCGCTGAAGTCCACGCAAGAGTCGGTTGTAGCGACGTCGACGCAGGCAACATCTATGGACGAGCCCGTGAGTTGTGCTGCTGGAGTTAGTAGTACCAGCCAAGAGGTGGCGTTAACGAGGACGAGGGATTTTGGGTGCCAGGCGGGGAGCGATACCACCTGGCCTGGTATCGACACGTTTGCAAAAAGCTACAGGGAATATGAAATAGGTAAGGAATAGTGTTTTTTTTTATTAAAATTAATAGTTAGTATAAATACGTTTTTAGGTACAGTTTCGACATCAGAAAGTAGACGCAAAAACTAGCCACAATATTTGGTTTTCCATTTATAGGAATACTTCAAAACTTTAGAGATTTTTTTTTTTTTGAAAATACACGAGCGGAATAGCGCTTATATTCCTTCGCACAATGATACGCCTGTACTGACGGATCAGTACCTTTATCTTTTTTCTCATCCATCATTTTGAATTGCGAATACATTTGATGTAACATGCGTCGTCTAAATAAAGCTGTAACGTCACACCTCATCACATTAAGAATATAATAGATAACAAATATAAAAATAAATAACAAACACAGCAAGCTAAATAAACCTGTTTAAAAAAAAAAAAAATAACGTTTCTAGGGATCAACGCACAGACCAAACAGCTACTCGAATGGTCTAGGTGAATACTTAGAACTGATTTTGAATTCCACCCCTAAAGGGGTAAAATGGAACCCAAAATTTGTATTAAAAAAATATATTTTTATGCTAAGCCAATGAAACTCGGTTTGTGTACTAAGCCTAAAAAATAAAAAAGGCATATCAAGGTTTTTTTAAAATCAACCCCTAACGAGGTGAAATGGGGTGTTTCATTTACTGTAAGCCTATGCGTGCGATGCCGTGCGGGTTTTATATTATAAATGTAAAAGTTTATGTGTAAATATGTTGGTCTCCGTCCAAAAAAATAAAATAAAACCGCGTGATATTTTGTGTGGAGGTAGTTTAGGTAGTCCTTGGGTTAAAAACCATAGGCAAAGGCAAACTTTTTATACCAAAAAAATATTTGCGGTTCCTATAGGAACGAAGCCGCAGGGCGTAGCTAGAGACTAATAGTGCCTTCTCTCTCATCCCCAGCCCGCAAGAAAGAGATAGCGTCCCTCCACCGGCGCAACACGTCGCTCTGCGTGGAGTCAGCGCACGTGACGCGCGCCGCGTCGCGACACTCGGACCGAGCGCGCGCGCTGCTCGCCGAGCGACGCCATCTGGCGGTCGAAGAGAACACTCTGAGGCTCTCCTTGCAGCGACTCTGCACCGCGATAGACGTTATACGGAAAAGCTAGGATACAGCTATACCAAAGCTGCCCAAACCAATTTTAGTACGTAAACCATACTTTCGATTCCCAGGCATTTCAAAATTTGGCTAAGTTTTACTTCCAATAGGATAGATAAGATGACTGTTTTTTATTGCATCTTAAAAAAGCTGACCATAAATAGAGCCGATCAATGATAAAAGCCATTTAAAATCTGACCATAAATGAGGAAGTACAGCATTTTTAATTTTTGTTAGACAGAGAACGCACTATTTTTTTATTTTATTTTCTCCTAAGAGGATTTTGGCGTCGCACGTCTTATGCATTTGCCAATGTCAAGTATACATATATATTTTAAGTTTTGTTAAGAATTATCAAACAAGTCATAGTCACAGTCTAAGTCAAGCAAAGTAAGTCACGGTCAAGTCCAAGTCATGCCCCAGTAAAGTGGTGAAAACTTTACTAGAGCCTTCTATGGACTTTTGAAAACAACATGAAAATTCACGTTTCACGACATTCTACCATTCACCAACACTCGTGTATGTTCACAAACACTTAACGGGTAAAAATTCACCGTTTTTATACATTAACACTCGAAATAACACTAGTTTTGGAAAATAATAAAATGACGCGACATGAATTCTTCCCGCCAAAACTCCAACGCATAGTGCGTTGGAGTTTTGGCGTTTGGGAGTTTTGAACTATGACACTTAAATCCCCGCCAAAAACTTTAAACATTTATATCTGAGAACTTTAATATCCGTTATAAATTATTTCTTCTGATAAGTATTATTTCGTAGGTATTATTGTTTGTTATGTCCTGCAGTTAATCTTTTAGCCCAGTCAATTTAGCGTTTGATCCGGAATTAATAACAGGTTTTTTTTTTCTGTTCATAGTAGTAGAACCAACCTGTCATACTAATATATATTAATTAAACATAATGCGTATCCGGAACAGACTAAAACTTTACATTTTGCAATGTCGTCTCTATTTGCGCTATGTTAGAGTCTATTTCAGATGACGATCCTAATCACGGCAGTGAGTCGTCGGCGACCATAATGTATTATGGCTCATAAATGCTTTATCTATGTTCCGTTCCTCCAGACTGTTTAATTAAATTTAATATTGGTTCTTCGTCAGCAAATTAATCCAAACACAATTTTATATTCATGTTATGAATTATGTCCGGGTCCATACTAAGTGACGTAACTTGACTGTGCTATGTTATTACCCGACTGCCCGAGCAGGAATATTTTGGGGAGTACCTCCTGGAGTCGAAACGGCTTAACCAATTTTGACGAGTAAGAAGTCGTTGGATTCCTCTTTATGTCCAGAGTGACGTAGCTACATTTTGCAGTCGGGTATTTTGTTTTTCTTTTAACATTAATTGGTTCACTCTCATTGGTTGATTAGTAAGCGCAAGTAGATGTAACCTTGAGGTTTACATGGGAACGCCAAAGCGTTCCCATGGAAAATGCGGGTTGTGGGGTCTGAGACAAATCTCAGACCCCACAACCCGCATTTTCCATTCCATTCAACCGAATTTTGTCATTTTGAATTTTTAACCTCTTCTTTACACGACTTGCCAACTGATAAGCCGCGTCGGGTAAACTTACATAGACAGAATTATTTATTAACAGGTATTTAATTTTTTCGGCTTTTTGTCACTGAGTTGAATATAAACAAAGCATGAACATGAAGCCGCAGATCGGAATAATCGGTTCGTAATAAATCGGAATTTATAATTCCGATTACCAATAATCTAACAAATAAAATTTGTAGGTACAAATAGGACTTCCAACAATGCAAAAAACTAAGCTATCCATTAAAAAAAATACTTTTATTAATTTATAATATTTTATATTATGTGCCTACTTAAATATTTCATTAATAACATTATTAAATTATTTTGTACAAATATTATGAAAACAATTACATTAAATCTAAACTAAGTATTTATTTATAATAAAATTGTAATTTGTATAAATAATAACATTTAGACATTTACAATAAGGTTTATTATATTTAGTTTTTCCCTAATGGTGAGTAATGTCTATTATTGGGCTGCGGGCGGCCGGCTCGCTCCGACCTCCACTCAGCCTAAAGGACAAATAAACACGACGATTTAAAATCGTACCAACAGGAATTAAAAACATAACAAAAAATGGTACTTAACACTCTAACACACTACTAATTACGGGTGACAAGCGCAGTGCATTGCCGCGCAGGAGTTTTGAACCGTTGTAGTTTAATATTTTGGGTGACACTGAATAAGCGTGGCAAGCGTGACGCGTAACATCAGGCGACCGTCTTGCTCGTCTCGTTATTCAATTTTGTAGCTCATAAAAAATATACAACTGAGGTAACTTAAAATAATGATACCAAATTCGAGGAACGCGCGCTTGCTTGCTCTGCATTAGGACGGCACGACCTCTGTGAGCACTGGGAAAAATACACAGCTTTTGAACACGGTTACATTTTCTGTAGCCATGTAAATGGCTGTGCCAGCCGGGTTTGGCAGCCGTGTGAAGCGCCGTGTACACGGCTAGAGATTTTACATGGCTATGTTAGCCATTTACACGGCTTCGTTAGCCGGTAGAAACAGTCACGTTTACCGTGTTTCATAATTTTCCAACCGTGTAAAAACCGTAGCCGTGCAAAAATGCACGGCTACACTCTAACACGGTTGTAAAAGCGGTGTATACACAGCGCATCGGGCCGTGTGTTAAGCAAACACGGTCTGCTGAGCCGTTTTAGACTCGGCACAACAGGCCCTGTTCTAAGCAAAAGCTGGCTACGTTAGCCAAGTCCCAATGATACTAGCAGACATGGTTGGCATAGCCGTTTCAGACACGGCATGACAGGCCGTGTGTCAAACTAAACCAGGCTGCGATAGCCATGTCACACATGGAACCCGCAAACATGGTTGACATAGCCGTTCTAGACACGGCACTACAGACCGTGTGCTCAACAAATCCTGGCTATGATAGCCGTGTCACAATTCAAACTCGCAAACACGGTTTCCGAAACCGTTTCAGACACGGCACGGAAGACCGTGTGCTTGACAAAACTTGGCTATGATAGCTGTGTTCCACTACAAACTCGCAAACATGGTTTTCTGAGCCGTTTCAAACACAGCACGACAGACCGTGTGCTAAACAAAACCTGGCTAAGATAGCCGTGTCACAATTCAAACTCGCGATTATGGTTTCCGGAGCCGTTTCAGACACGGCCCGATAGACTGTGTGCTTAACAAAACCTGGCTATGATAGCAGTATTACAAATGGAACCCGAAAACAATTGACGGAGACGTCCAAGACACGGCACGTTAGGCCGTGTGCTAAACAGAACCTGGCTACGTTAGCCAAGTCACAATGAACAATGAACTCGTAAACATGGTTGCCAGAGCCGTTTCAGACATAGCACGACAGACCGTGTGCTTAACAAAACCTGGCTATGATAGCCATGTCACGATTCAAACTCGATAACATGGATTTCCGACTTCAATTCTGCTTGAGGAGTTAAATAAAACACTACGATTATGCTTCACAATAAGGAAAATCTCGTAAATAAATATACAAGTGAGCGTTATGAACTTCTGTACTGTAAATATATTACGGAGAGAATCAGGACCACTCATATTAAATATTGCACGAAGAATTTTTTTTTGTAATATGAATCTCGATCCTAATTCGACTGAATTGCCCCAAAATATGACACCATAACATAGGGAATGGATATATTAATTTATTTTATTGTTTATTTTAGAGATGTGTGTTTTCCAATTCAAATTAGCATCTATTGTTACACCTAAGAAATTACCTTCATCTATTATTTTAACATTAACTGCTCTATTTTTTATACTTAGCTAACACATGCATGTAGACATTGAGAGTAAGCATCTGCCTACAAACTGCTATGCAGTTTGACATAATTATAATAAATAGTATGTACTTATGTTTCGTTATGAATAAATAATAATAAAACAAAACGAAAAATCCTGGCTATGATAACCGTGTCACAAATGGAGTCCGTAAACATGGTTAACGGAGTCGTTTTAGACATGGCACGGCAAACCGTGTGCTTAACAAAACCTGGCTATGATAGCCGTGCCGTGTTTCCGGAGCCGTTTCAGATACGGCACAACAGACCGTGTGGTAAATGAACCCTGGCCATGATAGCCGTGTCACAAATGTAACTCGCAAATATGGTTGCCGGAACCGTTTCCGACACAACACCAGAGATCGTGTACTGAAATCAGGCTACGATAGTCGTGTCATAAATAAACCCCACAACCGTGGTTAACGGTTTCAGACAAGACACGATACACCGTGTGCTAAAAATCCTAACTACGTAAGCCATTTCACAAATGGAATCCGCACAAACATGGTTGACTGACCCATTCTAGACACGACATGATACCGTGTACTGAACGAAACCTGGCTACGTTAGCCGTGTCACAAGTGGTACAAGGTTGATGGAGCCGTTTGAAATACGACACGATAGACCGTGTGCTAACTGAAACCTGACTATGAAAGCCGTGTCACAGATGAAACCCGCATAATCAACATAAAAGCTGTATTGCCACATAAATAGACTTGCCGTTTGCCACTAAAGTAAGGAATTTGAAATTATCTAAGACACACATTTTTAAGCTTATTAAATAAAAAACATAATTAACTTTATTGTTAATCTGTCAAGGGTCTTACTAATAAGTATGTGTGAGAGTATGAATAATATTTTTGTGTAATCCATTTTAAAATAAGACTATTATTTTATTATAATGCATCCACACTTTGATATATCTTGTCTATCTCTATAGTAATGGTGTATTTTAATATTATTTATAAATGTTACTAGCTGCGCCCCGCGGTTCCACCCGCTATTCTACAGAAAACGAATATTATTCCGGAATAAAAAGTAGCCTATGTGTTAATCCAGTGAATAAGCTACCTCTATACCAAATTTCATTCACATCCGTTTAGCCGTTACAGAGTAGAACGGAAACAAACATACTTACGTACTTATCGCTTATGCAAACTATCGCAATTATAATATTAGTGTGATAAACTAGATAAGCACTAAACTTATTTCTTATTTTTACTAAAATGCATAAATATTATTCCTAGGTAAATGACTTCAGATATTTGTGGAACCTGGGGAAATGTCGATAGCCATATCTGGCAGCCGCGCATATATAAAAGTGCGCGCACGCGGGCGGCCAGCCATTCGTTTTCGTTTTGAGTTGAGTTTGGTGTGCTTGTATCTACTTCAAACGCTCTCAACATATCAGGCGTTTATTACGCTATCAAAGAGGAAAAAGATGCAGCTACTGTTGAAAAATTACATAAATCCTGTTGCATGGAAGAATACATCGCTATATTTAAAGGTTAGTATCAGTTTGAGTAGGTACTTGCGTAAATAGTGTTTTTTTTAATATTAATTGTGTTATTAGTTGATACAAAACGGTTCGCAAGAGAAACAAATGTGAAAACATGTGATTATGCCCGAAATTTTTGGTACCTACCTACTTAGTATGAGTAAATTTTGCATGTGAATCAGTGTTTCGGCGGGAACAATATTATTCCAAAAAAAAACTGTCCGTGCAACCGTTTTCTTTTGTAATAATATTGTTCCCACGTGTAAATACGAAAAAGAGCTAGGCGCATCAGGTACCTATGCGTTTTCGCAAATGTAATTGTTGTTTTGCACTCTGCCATTCGAGTTGCTGTGCAGGGCAGTAGGAAAGCGGCTAGGATAGCCGTGTCGACGCGGTAGTCGCAGGCACTTTATACGGCTTCCTCAACCGCGTCAGACGGCTGTCCTAGCCGCCTCCCTACGATGCTAACACCGATTGACCACGCCGCCCGTGCTGTGGTCTATTATCTACCTATTCCATGATGTGCTCTTATTTGACAAGTGCAGTGAGTGGATTGTAGCTCGATGGATAATGAACTAAACTAAGTAAATAATTTTATTTCCAGAAAACGCTATAACAGCATATGCGTTGCCGCTTTCGTCTGGGTCAAATCGGAACTGATTCCCAAGATCGTCCATCGCATCAAATTTAAAACGTATTGGGAACACTGGTGCAGAAACGTAAGTGACTAATCACGCTGATGTTATTTTTATAGATTATACCAAAGACATTTTTATAAGGAGAATTCTGAGGATTACACCTATGTTCTGTGCTAAATATGTGAAAGTACCGCCTTCTCTCTGTCTGCCAGTTTGTTACCTATCAGTGAATTGTTTGTTCTAAGCAGCCGGACCAATCTTGATAAAATTTGGTAATGATAAACACACGAGGACGGACATAGTAGTAGTAGTAGTAGTTATACTTTTCTTGAGTTCATTAACATCCATGTATCAGCCGCAGCAAGCATGCTGTGTGATATACAGTACGCAGTAGATTATTTTTAAAATAATTTCATTCTGAATAATATTTTTTTTTCTAGCGAATGCTGACATTATCACGATATCCAAGTACCAGGGACTGGAATCATCATCTATTTTAGAAACAGCTTGGAAGGCAACATGGTCGCTTCGCAAGCGGTACTTCCTAACATTTTCACGTAGTCATCATTATGAATTTATAGTATGAGAAATTACGAAAACTAAATGTATAATTATTACTTATTATATAATATTATTATGTGATGTAAAAATCTTTGAATAAAATTCTGTTTCTTAAAGTATTTTTTTAATCAACAAATTAACCATCACCAAATCCTAGAAAAATAATATTTAGACAGTAGATTTGAGGGCAGTATTTTTTTAGTTATTGTCGTTATTTTTAATCGTTCAAATGGTTTATTACAGGTCCTACATAGCTGGCGAACCTGAAACATTCGGGTCAAAAAAAGTGTTGGACTTTGCTGAGGCAGTCGTTACTACACGGCTACTTTAACTGCGTCACACACGGCGGCATACCCGTGCAGACCTGCTTGAAAGAGCCGTATTAAAACGGCTGCCTTGGCCATGTCAACACGGATATGCTAACGCCCTTCTTAAGACCCTGCTCAGCTGGCGAAGCTGTGTGACGCGGTTGAGAAAGCCGCTTTACACGGCTTCTTCAACCGCGTCACACGGCTCCTTCAGTTGTGCAGGGTTGTAGGAAAGCGGCTAGGACAGCCATGTTGACGCGGCTGACGCAGCCGCTTTACAAGGCTTTTTCAACCGTGTCACATGGTTCCGCCAGCTGTGCAGGGTCGTAGGACAGCCGTGTTGACGCGCTTGACGCAGGCGCTTTACACGGCTTCTTCAACCGCGTCACACGGCTCCGTCAGTTGTGCAGGGTTGTAGGAAAGCGGCTAGGACAGCCATGTTGACGCGGCTAACGCAGCCCCTTTACACGGCTTTTTCAACCGCGTCACACGGCTCCGCCTGCTGTGTAGGTTTGTAGGTGACGCGGTTGATGGAGCCGCTTTACACGGCTTCTTCAACCGCGTCACACGGCTCCGCCAGCTGTGTAGGGTCGTAGGAAAGCGGCTAGGACAGCCGTGTTGACGCGGTTGATGCAGCCGATTTACACGGCTCCGCCAGCTGTGCGGGGTCGTAGGAAAACGGCTAGGACAGCCGTGTTGACGCGGTCGAGGCAGCCGCTTTACACGGCTTCTTCCAACCGCGTCACACGGCTCCGCCAGCTGTGCAAGGTCGTAGGAAAGCGGCTAGGACAGCCGTGTTGACGTGGTTAACGCAGCATATATTACATGGTTACGCCAGCCACGTATATACTTAGCCGTGTCTAAATCATAACCGTGTCAACTAGTTGACACGGCTGCAACTGCAGTACCGTGTCCAGATTTAGCCGTGTCTAATCGGAACCGTGTCGACTAGTTGACACGGCTGCAACTGCAGTACCGTGTGCAGATCTAGCCGTGTATGATTATAACCGTGTCGACCAGTTGACACGGCTGCAACTGCAGTACCGTGTGCGGATCTAACCTTACCATCCTAGCCGTGTGCGGTTTTAACCGTGTGTCCACTTTAGCCGTGTTAGCGCCACACGGTAACCCTTGCCGTGTTTACACGGCTGCAACTGCAGTACCGGGTTTACACGGCCTTGCATAGCCGATAAATCGACCCTTTTTTTTCCCAGTGAGGTGAGTTAGCAAGGTACGACGCAAAGTGGGCCATTTTCAACCCTTCGTAAGGCGCAACGGTAGTGCGCACTCTACGTCAGGCTCCTAATATTTTTGGGGTGTATAAAAGTATGTATGTATGTATGTTCTTATATTACCTCCAGTAACATGAGCGAATTGATCGATTTTGACACGTGATCGTGTTGATCGTAGCGCACCACGCATTGTTCTAAATTCTAAATCATCATCATCATCAGCCGGAAGACGTCACACGACGAACATAGGCCTTCCCCTAAACACCCATACAAAAATGTTCCCTCATTGGTTGATCGCTAGGCGCGAGTAGATAATCTTGAGATATTATATAGCCATCATCGGCTTGGTAGTAGTCCCCGCAACCCGCGCTTTTCTCCATCTATGGTGACTTTTGTCGAAACAACGATCTCGTAATGCGGTATCTAGTGTGATCTGTGGGTTAGTTTTGTTATGGTTGGTTGGTCGAACAACCACAAACAATTATTCTACATTAGATGGTACCTATACTTGTCTTTGTATCAATGTACAGTATGTCTACTTTTTGTAGTCAATTATTAGAAACTTTTATTTAAGGAATAGTGCACAAAATTGTCATGAATGGTGTACTATACAGGGTTATAAGGAAAGGGCCTACTAATACTAAGCCGAAAAGAGCTCATAGTAATAATGATGAGTCATTATGACAACTTTTACTATGGGACCAACCCGGAAAAAAAGCTGTTCTATAGAAAAATGACAATGACACTCGACAAAATGTATGGAATAGCTGTTTTTTTTTCGCGATTTCAGGGTTGGTCCCATAATAAAAGTTGTTCATAATGATGAGTACTATAAGCTCTTTTCGGCTTAGCATACCCTCTCCTTATAACCCTGTATACAATGACGTTTCAAACAGTTTACAAAACAAGAGTTCTTGTTGCACTCGGGCTGGCTCGGTGCACGACGGATGACAAGGGTAGAGCTGAATGTTCGTGCGAGCGAGACAGCGATACTGCGAGCAAAGCTAAAGTGTATCGTTACTCAGTTTTGCCCGACCAGGGGCCTTATCATGTAACTCTGGTGGCAACGGTTATCGTGTGCCGTTCCACTCACGCCGACTTAGTCGCACCGTGCGAGCGAGCAGGATTGCAAACGGAGACCAACGCCACCAGAGTTGCGTAATAAGGCCCTAGTTCCGAGAGTCACCGGTTTTCCTTTATTGAAACGTCATTGGCAAAACAAAGCGCAAGTTTTAGTATTACGCTAAGTTACGTTTTATGAATAATTTATTAAGTAATTTAAGATTGGATAGCTTTATAGCTTATTAGGATATTTTTGTATAAGGTAGGTGCATATTTGTAATTGATTTTCTATTATAATAAAATTGAAATTTTTATTTTAGAATTGTGATGATTAATTTTGTTTCTATTTGAACATTTGTTGTTATTTTCTAAAGTTCTGTTACATTATAATTGTGTGAAGAAAGGAAAGCATTTATATATATATAAGTTCTTGGAAAACTGTAATGGCATGCTAAGCCTGTTACTTTTGCCAAAGAAAAATAATTTTAATGGGTATTTATAATCACACTAATACTAAAGTTTGTGTGTTTGTTCCCGTTCAACTCTATAACGGCTGATCGGATTTGGATGAAATTTGATATGGAGGTAGCATACACTACTCTCTATCCCGACAAACTTAACCGTTCCTGTAGTTTCCGGGTGAAACCGCGAGGCTCAGCTTATGTAATATAAAATTGATTAATAAGTCTATCTTTTTTGAAAACTAATTGCTTGTAATATATCGGTGCCTGATTTAATATTTTTCTGGAAATCTAGATTATATTTTATACATAATTATAGTGCAATATCTAATGTGTAGACTCAAGTCTTAGATGTATCTAAATATAGAATAAAATATTTGGAATAAAAAATTAACAGATTTTTCTAATTTAATTTCCTATTTAAGTTTTGAATAGGCTTTTTTTTTCATGTGGATCACTAAATAACCACTACGAGCTCTTAGGCTTAACGCCCACTGAAGAGTAGAGGCGAGGCGAGCCTTTTCCCGGTCTACTAGTAAATGAGGTACGACTTTGAACCGACGGTGGACATTTTCCTTTTCCACGGCTGCTTGTACTGTCAGCGTCAAATAGATAATAAAGAAGAGGGTTAAGGGTAGTCATTTGTGAGGGTAGTCAAACGAATCTAAAAGGCCAATGGTATTTTGCTTGAGATACGGTCTTAGCGCCCTAAAAATGGTCCCGAAAAATCTGTATTTTAAGACAGATTTCGTAATAACTATATCTCGTATCTATTTACTTTCTTACTTTTTGCACTCTTTGGCGAAACTTGGTTGCTAGGTTACGATTAGCTGTAAACAGACTGCAGCGGAGCCGAATTCAAAGTGCTATATATCTTAAGTCACTTAATTTTGAAAGAGGCATGATTTATTTAAATGTATAGTGTGTATGTATAAAATGTATGAATGCCCTTCAGATGCTTTTGACTAGCAAATAAATACTGTTAAACTTTTTATTTGAAAACAAAATAAACATCAGAGCGAGTGGAAAAATTCAAAAAATATATACCTTCCTATCGAAATCTAGTTGAGGACCGTTCCAGCGGCCCAGTATCCAGTAGGTGTATCACGGCGTCTTGTCCCAGCAGCAGAGCGCAGTGCCT
Organism: Apocheima hispidaria; assembly: GCA_947579745.1. Lineage (NCBI taxonomy): Eukaryota > Metazoa > Arthropoda > Insecta > Lepidoptera > Geometridae > Apocheima > Apocheima hispidaria. The sequence continues at coordinate 14,951,684 of OX388155.1, read as the reverse complement.
ACTACTATCAACACCACGCCCAGAATCGAACCTGGAAATATCAGAGAATTACAACATCTAGAAATTACATGGTATAAATACTTAATAACATAGAAAAAATATAAGAGAAGAATGACAATCTCATACAAAAAAGTGTACCGCCGCAAAAACTGTACAAAACTCTGTGACAAAACTTAATAGCGCTTACGTAGTCGCTTTAGTCAGCTAATGTTCAAACCGCTATAATACACTGCTATATAAGAATATATAGAAACATTAGTATAGTATTGGTATAATATGTCCACAATTTAAGGTTTAGTTCAAATTAGAATGTAATATACGACGTAAAAATATTGTTTCCAAAAATAATGCTTTCAACGGCACCTATTGAGAGCTGCCTGTTTACCAAAAAAAAGATAAAAATAATAATTTTACTGATATTAAAACTGAAGAACCCGGGATGATGACGTTCTGTACCGCTAGCGAGTCTAGGATGGTCTGGGCCCGCTTGTGAGTCGAGTTCATTCTGGAATGCTAGCATGTACGTTAGCAAACATCAGCTAGAGTCAACCAACCAGCGTGCAAAGGTTTTTCCGTCTGCTGGGCGGCTCCTGCAAACGCTGTGAAGGCGAATGCGAATCTGTTCTGAGCCGCCAGCATGCACGCTCACAACTTCACTACATTAGTGTCAACCGACCAGCATGCAGAGGTTCCTCCGTCCGCGAGATGGCTCCCGTGACGGCCGTGAAGGCGAATGCGAGTCCGTTCGCGACCGGCACCGCCACCGACAGTGGCGCACTCTGCACCGCCAGCAGGTACGCCACCGAGCCGCACTGGTTCACTAACCACGGGGCCACGTACTGTGAATAAAAATATTGACATTTGTAGAAACTACCTATTGCTGGTTATTTATTGTAGGTCCTCTACATAGTTTGATTAAAACGGACGTGATTGGCGGATAATACAGGTGAGCCATAGTGAATGTGCCGCTGAAAGTTGATGTGTTCTGATTGTGTTCTTCCTGATCCATGTTTATCCATCTGTCCTATCACTATCCTATTGGTGGATTCATGGGAACTAGTAAAATAGAACCTGTTATACCACTGGTACACCCTTGTATGGATTTGAGGACCTGGGGGCACCTCGGGTCCAAATTCAAGTTCCTGTTGCACCCCCAGGCCACAGGAACTCCAATTGCAGGCCTAGCACGGGCGCGGATAAAAATTTGTCTACCATATTTATCCCTCGAGAACGAGAAGAATGTATCCATATTCTAGCTTTGTCACGTTGACGCGAAGACAAAACGGGTGGACATAACTTTATCCCGGCGCCCGTGCTAGCACGGCCTAGGCCTGCAAGGCACCCCATCTTGGTCCGGAATGGTATTCAAAAATTTGCGTAATCAGGGATTCTCTAATTCGAGAATGACAGCTGACAAATTTAAGAAACTAATAAAGTGCTACCATCTGAAGTAAGCAACAGGCAGTTCTTGACGCCATTAGTGCAATCAGGAAACTCATAATTATGTTATGTACCTACTCTATGGTGCAACTAATGATATTTATTGGGTAAGATCCCACTGAATTAAGCAGGCTTACTCTCCAGTTCCCCAATAGGAAAGTGATCTCAGCCCAGGCCTGCCCCGCCCAGGTATTAGACCTCACGTCGCGGAGCCCCTTCGTGCCCTGCTTGATGAAGGGGTTCGTGCAGCCCCACAACACCCCTGTCAGGGTTAGCAGTCCTGGAAAGACAGGATAAAAGTGGTAAATTTACTAATGTTAGCTATAGTTAAATGCTTTCATGTGGGCACTTTTGCAATACGCATGGGTAACTGTGTTCCGGAAACAGTAACCCACCACCACAGTTACCCAGAGGTAAGATGACGAGAGGGCGACGTTGGCCAGCAGCCGACATAAGTGCAGCGTAAGTATTTGATGTTTAAAATTGTGGATGATTTGATTATGCGTGTGCTATGGAAAAGCGTGGCGCATACCATCAAGCGCCTCGCGCTTCTCTATTGGTTATTGTTGCGCATTGTGTTAGTCGATGTTCGTTCTTCCCCACAATGTAATGGCTGAACCGCTTTTGATGAATTTTGGCTTACAAGTACGATGCAAAATAAAGGCCGACATAGGTATTTTATACCCCGAAAAATCCATAAAAATCGGATCCGCGGTAAAACAGAAGATTGGATCTAGGCAAGTGTTTGTATCTGTTTCCACTATATGCGCATTTAAGTCGATGACGATTTGTTCAGTAAGTTACAATAACAAATTTATATTATCTTTATGTTTTTATCTTCAGGTCCCTAGAATTGTGGAATTTTACGATTTTTCTGGTAAACGGACCGATACACTTACATTTAATTGTCAGAGAAATGTGAATCATGCTTTATCTGCACTAGCGGTTCAGGGTCATACTTACGTCGATGTAAATATTGAAAATACCTATCTTTGTAATTTGATGTACATACTTAGTGGAACGATTAATGTACAAGGTTTTGGTAAATAAAACGCAGCCTAGTCCATGTATATTAAAATATTTATATACGTAACAGCATTCATACAGTATTTAATTTTAATAATATTTTAATCTCTGTATTTATTTATTTTCCCATGCTTAACATTTTTATAATATTAATATTCAAAAACTTAAAGCTAGGGCTCCGCCGGCAGCTAGGCAGGGTCTTAGCTACCGGTGGTTAGGGCTGCAGTGAGTCGTACTATGTGATGGCCCACAATGAAACTTCACTTTTATAATTCAAATGCCCGGCCGGGAATCAAAACCGGGCCCTCCTGCTCATAATGGCAGATGAGCCATATCCGACGTTTTGATTATTATGCGTCTTTCTTATTAACTAGCTTATTGGGTGTTTATGCATAGGAAAGTAAGTAATTAAAATTTATCAATTTGTTACAAAATATTTGGTCTAAATAAACTCATTAAAAGTAGTAAAATAATTAGTGAGATCTTTTGAATTTTGAAAGCTTGTTGCAGTTAAGTCCATTTTAAAGTGCTAACACACCTGAAGACCGCGAGCATCGGACCAACGAGAGAAATATATCTCTCTCGTTTGTAGACGGAGCAGACGGAGAATCACAGATCACACCTTTAGCTCTGTTACAAAATCACACTAGTATAAAAACTTATAAATAAATTAAAATAATAAATATTAAAATATGTATGAAAAAGCATTTAAAAAAAAAAAATACGGAAAATGTATTTATCCTCATGATGTAAACAAGTAATAACTATTTTAAAAAAAACTAAGGAGCAACACTCGGTTATGACAAGTGATGAAGTCAGTAAAAGAAAGGATACAAAAGTATACATCAGTAGGCGTAAGTCATACTGCACGGACTGTGATCTGTGAGCAGAAAATAAATAGCTACAGAAAGCCGGCTCGCTACATCGAGCGATAACAGATGCACGCACTAATAGACGCAAACGTACGACGATCTCGGATCAAGTCGGCCGAAAGCACAGAATCAAAGTCCGAATGCCAGTTGCGAGTGATACACGTAATTATGGTTTTGTGTGACACTAGTAATAATTTAAATTTACAATCAAATACTTCAGAATTGTAGTGTTTTGTTGATTAACTACAACGATGAAAAGCAAGCAATTACTTAACGTTTTTTTTATCATAAATTTCGATGATTTCGGCAAATTATACTTCTGTTAATTGTATTTTTGGGATATCTAATTAGATTAGATTATTCTCATACCTAAAATAAATAATAAATACAAAAATTAACTATATTAGTACCTACTAACTTACTTTACACATTATTACCTACTAATGTTTGTGCTTTACTCTGTGAAACCTTAGGGATCATGTGTGCTACAATAAATACATTTTAATTTTCTCATTTTCATTTCATTTAAAAAAAAAACAGAATATTGGAAGTGCCAGGGACCCTATTCGGAGAAATGACATTTTATCTCGGTCACTGTCTCTCTAATTTAGAATTTAATGGGAGTGAGAGTGACCGAGATAAAATGTCATTTCTCCGAATAGGGTCCCAGGTTGAGGCCAAACTGGCCTTCCATATGTACCTATTTATTTCATGCTCCATGTCTAAAGTATTTAGTGCAAACCTCTTATCCCAAAAGTTACATGGTAGAGCCACCATCACATAACCTGAACAAAACTGACAGCCATCAAAGAAAACTTTTAGTTCTTCCATTTGTCACTTCTACAGATAAGTTGGGTGACCTAAATGAGGACTTGACTCATTAAATACAAGAACTGGTTGGAACAAGTTCAACTATAACATGCTATGTAATTTTTTTTTTTAAATTAAAGTGGCATCTTGTACTTCTAACATTGAAGAACAGTAATAGAGTCATTAGCTTTGGCAATGAAAGCCTTTAATAGATACAAAAATATGACAAAAAAAGTCATGTTCAATAAATTATAATAGAAATTATATTCATGTTGTAAATGTCACAAAATATAAAAAAAGGGCTTAATTAATTAGCAATTCAAGCATCCAATTGTTACAAAACCACATTCAAATAATTTTAGTATTTCCAGTACTTTTTGTGGTTTAAGATATTTATAAGAAACAACAAACAACTTTTTGAGACAGACAAACAAAGACCTAAGATAAGCGCCTAAATTTCAATATTATAGAATAAAAAAATAGCAAATAAATACTACAAACTAAACCAGTTGATATAAAATGTATATATAAAGACAAAAATACATCAAATTGGTACTCCAATGGTCATGGGTAAAATATCAGAAAAATTCTTATGGTTGTTATCCACCCATTCCACAAACTGTTTTGAAAGAGCCGCTGATGTTTCCAATGCAAGCATGCAGTCATTTTCAGCTCGGTGAGCATCTATCGCGGGCTTGTTCAAAACTCGTTCATAGATATCTTTCAGTTTGTAAGAGTCCACAGGTTTGGGGCCATCGCCCCAAGGAAAGGCCAATTTCCTTTTAGCTTTGAAACAGGCTTTAGGAATATTGTTAGTTCTGTTGTGTTTCGGCGTTGTTTCATTGGCAGCTTGCATTGATATGTTTGAACTTTGGAAGTCAATTTCATCGACAGTTGTCTTTTTGGATGGCGAAATGGCAGCATTATTTGTTGGTGAAATTTCTTGGTCATTTATGGGCATATTTATTGGCTTATTTGTGGGTGAATTTTCGTGTTCTTTTCTCTCTCCTGGTTGAATACACATTTCTCGTTCTAACTTTCTCTTCTCTAAAATATGGTAAAAGCCATGAAAACAGTCCGCACACAATACATTAGCTGTAAAGTTGACTTTCAACTTTACCATATGATTTTGAAGTATGGGATAGTCGAAACTGAGACCGTTTTGAGCGATTAAGCACACCGGTTGGGACAGAATGCAAAGAAACGTATCGATCATGGTGAAAACTTGCTTGTTGAAGTCCGGTTCATGTTCTAGAAGGTAGTTGTCGAGGCCTGTGACTGCGGTGCACCCGTCAGCGATCATCCGCCGCGGGTTGAGACAAAGGGTTAACTTGTGCTGGACACGGGGCATCGCTCCAGGCCTAGTTTGCAACATATGTTGTCGTTTCACCGCCACCATGCTCAGCTCGGTTATACGAGTTTTGTTGAACTCTTCCTTCGGAATTCCGGTGGTCTCGAAGTCTATGAACACGTACGTCTGTATACGGGACATCGCGGACACTAACTAAATGCAATTCGCTTACCTATAGCATGCCACATCTCTGACTCATGCACCTCAGTGGTCCATGTAGGGTTGCAATGGTTTCAACATCACTTAATTCAAATTGGAGTATGAACTGGAACTGCAGAAAACGTTTATTTACCAATATGCACGATAAACTAAGAAAAATAATGTCTTAGAAAAATCGTAAATACGCTTTGTTTGTTTACACCGAGAGAAAATAATGCAGGACCACAGAAAAATAATTGCCGACCCCATACTGTATAGCCCGTACCCTTAGCGGTTTTAAGGCCTCGCTACATGGCCTGACCTGACATCGTTTGAAAGAGATGGTATGGTAAGTTTCCGGGGGCGCGAAATGGAGTAGCTATAACCTTAATAGTTTGTTTCTTTTTCTCCCGTGAAATTCAAATCTAGCTGTCCCATTCACACGATGTCAGGTCAGGCCATGTAGACACCCTTAAAAGTGGTTATACATGACTTTGGGCTTATCCCGTAACTCTGAAAGTGATAGTAATAGTGTGCGAACGTGACCGCGCATAGTGCGATTAAGTTGGTACGAGCGGGATGGCATGCTCTCGCAATCAGAATCAAGAAAGTTTTAGAGTTATGGTGCTTCGTTTGAGTCCGCTAGGTAGGTAGGCGCCAAGAGATGGCGCTGTCGTTGAAAACTCAATTGAGGTAATCTGCCCCAGTTTTAATTCACTTTGCGACCTCTTACTATTGTTATAAACACATCTCAAAAATAATAGAGCCCATTAATAGCTGCACTCGACTGAAAATTCAAATAATCTTCAACGCCTGTATGCACGCATGAACATTACGCACACATGCGAATTCAAAACAGTTACAAGCAAATACGAAATTTCGTTGCTCTGAATATCGTCTCGGTGGCCGAAGTCATCAGTTTGATTAGGTAGCGCTCGTGAGGTTCCGGGTTCGAACCCCTAAAATTAGGTAGTATTATTTTTTATAATTTAATTTCGAGAATACTATTTATTTTAATTTTTGCTGTGGGTTTCTTGACAAACAAACTTATTCAAAATTAGTAACGAAACTTATAAAAGTATATATCTACATAAACCTAATATTGTCACACAAATATTTAAAATGCGAAAGTTCGTGTGTAAGTGTGTAAGCATGTAAGTTTTTTTTTTTGTTATTTGGTAACGAGACGAGCAAGTCACTCAGCTGATGTTAAGCTTCACGCTTGCTAATAACAGTTCAGTGCCACCCAGAATTTTGAACCTCAACAGTTCAAAACCATGCGCGGCAATGCACTGCGCTCATTACTCTGAGATATTAGATGTTAAATATCTGTGCCCAATAATTACGCTGGAAACATTGCCCTTCAATCCGGAACACAGTGATGTTTTGCACACTACTGCTTGACGATTGAATAACTGGGTCCCTGGAATAACCCCATATCGGGGGTTCTAAAGGCACCGAGTCTGGTACCTTCCGAACAAATTTTCCACTTTTTTCGGTTTTTTTCAAATTAATTTCGAATTTTACATACCTAATACCTAATGAAATGACCTAATGAAATATGCAATACCCAAAAATGTTGTGTTTTCCGCGTCGATAGACATTATTCTGCAACTAAAAATATGGATTTTAGACCCGGGTTAGATTAATTTAGTCCATAGTAGGTACTGTTGTTTGTTATTTTGTGTGTACACAACACACAAAACTAACTAATAGGTAGGTACGTAGGTAGGTAGGTTTGTTGCTTGGTTGGTGGCTAGGTAGGTATTATTAGTATAATGTGCATATTTTGATCGCGCAGCACGAAATATTCAAGATTTTCATATACCTCTATCTACCACCTTACCACCTACCTATATAGGTACCATACCTATATAGGCACCTTTTACAAAAAATCTATTATTTCACTAAGAAGGAAGTTTTTCAGAATTTTTTCAATATTTTTCCCGGGATCAGTGAGCGTGCGCGCAACGAGATCATACATAAAAATGCATTCATCATCATTATTGAGGTGAATTTTTTCCCCGAAATTTTGCATTATTTTTCCTGGCAGCACTGATGGAGCGCGCACCGAGCCCCATACTCAGAAATGCTGAATTCCAACAAATTTTAGATATGGGGTTATTAGTTAGTCACACCAAAATGCGAAAGTTTGTGTGTATGTAAGTAGGTATGTTAGTATGTAAGTGTGTTTGTTCCCGTTCAAATCTGTAACAGCTGCACGGATTCTAATGCAATTTGGTATGGAGGTAGCCAAATTTAGGTATGGTAGCCTCCATACCAAATCTCATCCAAATCCGTTCAGCCGTTACAGAGTTTATACCGCGGGTGAAACCGCGGGGCGTGGGTAATGGGTAAGAAATCTCGGTACGATATGGAACAGGCTGATGATGATGATGATGAATTTTAAATCTATGACCGAATCACATGCGAATTCAAAACGGTTACAAGCAAATACGAAATTGAGTACCCGATTTTCGGCATTCCACCTATCAGATCGACTGGCCGAGCGGTCGAGTGGACGGATTTTCATTATGCTTCGTTTTGTAGTGTGTATCAATGAGACGAAGGTCCCCGGATCGAATCCTCATTTGAAAATTACTGTTTTTGTAGATTTTTGTTCCTTTTGTGCTATTTTTTTACAGAATAAGTTATCAAACAACACAACAAACACCACACACAAAACTAACTAACTAACTAATAGGTAGTTAGGTAGGTATGTAGGTTGGTTGGTTGGTTGGTTGGTAGGTAGGTAGGTATTATTAGTATTATGTACATATTTCAATCGCGCAGCATGAAATATCCAAGATTTTCATATACCTCTATCTACCACCTTACCACCTACCTATATAGGTTCCTATACCTATATAGGCACCTTTTACAAAAAATCTATTATTTCACTAAGAAGGAAGTTTTTCAGAATTTTTTCATTTAGGTTATTAGTTAGTCACACCAAAAATAAATATTATAAAGAGGAAAGATTTGACTGCCCGTTTGCCCGCATTGAATAGGCTCCGAAACCACTGAACCGACCCGAAAAATCCCCCCGCTGCTGGGCAGCCTTTCAGCCCTCCTTACACTTCCTTCTTTTCTGCAACTTGACGCAAATAGAAGGGTTCTGCGTGTGCATTATAATTTTCATTCCCTCGTCAAACACCCGTGCGAAGCCGGTGCGGGCTGTAAAGGATTCAAACAGACAGACGGACAGACAGACAGACAGACGGACATGACAAACTTATAAGGGTTCCTTGTAGTACTACGGAACCCTAAAAATGTATAAATGGTTACCTATGTCAAAGTCCTCAAAATATATATTTCGCGAGGCTGCGCGGGCCGCGAGCGGCCCGCGGGGCGGTCCTGCAGTTGGGTATGGCTGGATCGTTTAGGTCGACTTGTAAAGTTAAAAAAAAAGGAGGAGCATGATGAAAACGGATAAGAAACCTCCATACGGTAGCAATTTAGCTAATGATGATGATGATTATGGTTAAAATCTATGACCGATAATGAACGTCGCAGTTTGACGGGTAGAAATCCCCCCATCACCATGAAAATGGGCAAGAAGTCTCGATACGTTAGGAAACGTGCTGATCATGATGATGATGAATTTTAAATCTATGACCGCAAATGAAAATCGCAGTTGGAAGGGTAGAAATTTCCCCCATTGCTATGAAAAATGGGTAAGAAATCTCGGTACGATAGGAAACAGGCTGATGATGATGATGATGATGATCCTTAAAATCTATGACCGTAAATGAAAATCGCAGTTGGAAGGGTAGAAATCCCCCCATCGCCATGAAAATGGGCAAGAAGTCTCGAATTATATTTTTTATTTATAAATTAGGTAGGTAGACACTTACGAAACACCTTCGCCATGATAATATTTCAGCCGAGCACGAACACGTTTCGTGCTCTTTTTTTGGCCAGAATATTGATGGCGTCTATAGCGCAACGATGATGTCTGCTGCATTCTATTATAATTATGTACGTTATTATTAGGTTACTAGCAGCCCGCCCCGGCTTCGCACGGGCACCCAACAAAAAAATAAAAACCATAATACACACACGAAAACCCCTCCACCCGCGTCAAGTCACAAAAAAAAATAAAAATATTAAGAAAGCCGAAAAGCCACCCAACAGCGAAACAATTTTTCAAATCCGTTCAGCAGTTTCGGAGCCCATTCAATGCAAACAAACAAACAAACAAAGAATCAAATCTTTCCTCTTTATAATATTGGTATAGATAGATTATTCTATCATCATCAATAGTTGTCGCAACGCACGCGATGTAAAGGATATTTTAGGTATTTTTTTTACATCTTGGGTTACATTATTCGAGTTTTAGTAAGGATCCCAATTTTTTTTAAAATAAAATATAGTATAGTATAGGGATAGTGTAGCTTCCCAACAGTGAAAGAATTTCCCAAATCGGTTCAGCAGTTTCGGAGCCCATTCAATGCACACAAACAAACAATCAAATCTTTCCTCTTTATTATATTGGTATAGACTATTCTTTCATCATGAATAGTTTTCGCAGTGCACGCGAAATACATCATCTTGGGTTACATTATTGGAGTTTTAGTAAGGATCCCTAATTTTTTTGAAAATATAATATAACCTATGTCACCCGGGGATAGTGAAGCTTCCCAACAGCGAAAGAATTTTTCAAATCGGTTCAGCAGTTTTGGAGCCCATTCAAACAAACAAACAATGAAATAAATAAACAATCAAATCTTTCCTCTTTATAATATTGGTATAGATAGATTAGGTAACCAAATCAAACACTGCACTGCACACCGATACCGAATCTCGCAACGTCGCAATTATCGAAGGCCGCGCGCGGACTAAGCCGCGAGGCAAGGATACCTAGTCTCGCTCACACACGCACCGACAAGCTGGCAACGTCGCGTAAACCGCGTGACGCGCGCGCGGTTTTTGCAAGACGCACGCACACATCAATATTTCACGCACACCATGATCGCATGATTCGCATGTAAAGAACACACCACTACAATCGTAAAATTTGTCGTAATTATTGGGTTGAAAGATGGTATTTCCTAGCCATGAACATTTTAAATTATCGACTTTGCGATACTTAGAGGCCAAATTAGACCTATGTTAAGTCATGCCCAGTTCAAAATCGTAGTAGGACGCCTAAAAAGGCATCGACAGTTTTGTATGAAAGTCGTTTATCCTTAAAGGCCTCGCTACATGGCCTGACCTGACACCGTGTGAAAGGGACAGCTAGACTTGAATTTCACGGGAACAAAAGAAACAAATTATTAAGCCACTCTCAAGTCACGTCACATCATTGTCATTCTAACACCGGCCTTATTATGTAAGTGCTAAGTATTCTTAGTTTATCGTACTAAGTGCCCGCAAAATTTCATGAAGATCAGATCAACGGTACGCAAGTTATCGTCGGACAAATATACATACAAATGCCGATTTTTTTCCCGTCACAGATCACACTAGATACCGCATTACGAGATGCGTTGTTCCTACAAAAGTCACCAAAGTTTGAGAAAGACGCGGGTCGCGGGGAGTGCGACCAAGCGTTCTTATTGGCTATCTCAAGGTTACGCCTACTCGCGACTAACAATCAACAAATCAGAGTAATTTCTTATAAGTGTATTTAGACTGATGGGTGGTGCGTTTCGATCGTCCTGAATGCAGAATCTAGGGTGTGCTCTGCGGTTTCCGTAGACTCTGAGATCTCGCTTCGCTCGGACAATTTTCCTACCAGAGATCATCATCAACCCATCAACTGTGTGTAGGTATAACTAGTAGTTCGTGCCGAACTGAGACCTCGCGAACCGGATTTGACGCGAATTACGGGATAAGCCCGCGGAAGAGCGGTTCTCAAGTTATCCGTCGGACAAATATACATATAAACATACAACTGCCGATTTGCTCCCGTCAACTCCGAGACCTTCGCTTCGCTCGGTCAAAAAGAAGTACAAACCATCTATTTGTGTGTGCATTAATTTGCTTTAATTACAATTACAACATTAAATCAAAATGATCCTCAGGCAAGAACACCAATTAATCAAAGAACGGCTAAGATTTTTTCGTGATAACAATGTCAGTAACATATATTAATAATCTATGGTCACACGTTTCTTAGTAGTCACAGGCCGAACTTACAGCGAGCCGCGCCGCCACAATCGCATCGCAGGCTGCAAACCGTGTCGGGCGGGCTTACATCGGGAACACAGAATTGGGAATCAGTGGGAGTTACAAAAAAAACCTTTGTCAATAATAATTTCAAAATGAAAACAAGTGCAAGGGCATTGATTACATTCAATAAATAATTGTGTACTAAAATTAAAATAAATAATTTCACTGGTCCATTTTGATACGTAAGTTCCTAATTAAACCTACAAAAAAAAACTCATTTGAAAACATTCACAAATGTGCCTTAAATTACTGAGCACCTTACTTGAACCGGATTACAGATAAAGTATGTAATATGAAGCTGCAAAAATTGCAATAAACACAGAAAGAATGGGTAACCAATACTTCTGCAACCAGTTTCTATCATCCTTGTTGATAGCGACCTTCTTTTCCTTGTATTTTTTCTTTTTTCCGCTGAGTTTCCACTCATATTCAGCCAGCTCCTTTTTGTTTCTCTCATCTTCTAACTGCTTGAGTCTCTGTTGTTCTTTCTCATGTTCAATTTTAGCAGCCAGCTTCTTTGCTTCACATGTTCCGTCACATGATAGGTTTGCTTCACCATTTCTGACAGTATTACATGGCGCTTCTTTTTTTAGGTTGCCGCACTGGCAGTGAATTTTAGTCTTCTTCATACAGGTCTGGTTACCACAAGGTCCAGAATGGCAAGTGTTTCGGCAGCGATGACCGCAATTTAAATTCTTTGGGCATTGCTGCTTACATGATAGCATTTCCTCTGTAGCCAGACTGAGTTCTCGGCAACGGAGATATAGTTCTGTAGTACCACAGTGACATGCTAGACGTTCATAGACTTCACAAGAAGGGCACTGCCCTGGATGGCAGACGCCTTTAGCACATTTATGAGTGCATTTTTCTGGACGGGGTTTTTCACAGCCTCTATCACAGGGCTTACATAAGTAAGGCACATGTGGATACTGAGGATCTGAAGTGAAAAGATGACAGAGTAAAGTACAGGTATGATTTCCACAAGCAAGTGGTTTGCCGCACTCTCGACCACATGGCCTTCGTGCGGCTGAATGACATGATTGTTCTTCTGTCTCATGCTCCCCATAACATACGATAGAGATGGGCACATCACATGGAGGGCATTCTAAAGTCATAATTTTTGTCTTCGGAGGTTGGACTTCCCATGGAGTAGCCGGTTTCTCCACCTGCTTGAATACAACAGCAACATATTCGTGACAAACAGATACACACTCATGTCCGCATTTTAGAAACATTTTATTGCATATAGCCTTGCATGGAGGGCAGACTCCGCTATGGCATGAATGCTTGTTTTCTTCGAAATGACCACATTTGTATTTGATTTTACAAGGGAGAGCGCACTTTGGGGGCTTGACAAACCTCTCCCTTCCACAAGGGACCGTGAGATATGTTTCTTTACATTTGCAGGCTACTTTAGACTCCAATGGACACGGGTAACATGGCCCATGGTGGCAGATGTTGGTGCATTTATGGCGACCACATTGAAGGGGCTTGTCGCAAGTTTTCTCACATGGAGGGCAGTTACCACTGCAACATTTGCGGGCACATCCATGCTTTCCACATGGTCTAATGCCCTTACATTTCGTCTCGCATTTGAACTCTTTACTGCATGGTAGAGATCTAGTATGCATTGAGCAAAGACATTTCTTCTGGATGAGGACTTGGCAAGGAGGGCATGGTCCTCTATGGCATTTTTCTGGACATGGGTGATCGCAATCTTCATGCTTTTTACTACAGGTTCCTAGACATGTTTCCAATACATCGGGACATTGAACAAAGCGCTGGTTAGCTCCACAGGGACAAGAACGCATGCCAGAGTTTGGACAGCTTCCGCAACTGCCCGAGTGACAGATTTTCCCACATTTATGATAGCCACAGTCAAAGGGCTTATTGCATGGTTTCTTACACTGCCAGAACGGATCATTACATGGTCTTTTGGATTTTTCATGACCACATTGACAAGGCTGAGTGCTAGTGTAGCTACATGGAGGGCAGTCACTATTATGACATATATTTTCACACTTATGAACTTGGCAGAGAAGAGTTCTCTTGCATTGTTGTCCACAAGACCATTTGGCAGAGCTGCAGCGGACTTTTTTCTTTTCTTTTTGGCAGTAGCATATCCCATTTACTGTTTGTGGACATGGTGGGCATGGACCAGGGTGGCAGAGGAGGAGACACTTGTGATTACAATTGTCTCCAGAAGACAATCTCTTTCCACAGAGTTCTCCACAAGTGTGGGGTATTTGCCATGGATGCTGTGGTGGGTCGTCAGTTTTTCCACAAAAGCATCTGTACTTACGAGGTATCTGCTCCTTGCTATACGCTTGCCGGCATTTTGGGCAGCACCATTCAATTTTTTTCGGCATGAACACCGTTACTGGGCCCTGGGTTTCTTCGCTGCGCAAGCATATACTGTCGTTTGCCCATTTTTGTATGCACGAGAGATGGAAGTAGGAGTAACAGTGGTCACAGGTCCAGATGGCGTGGTTTCTTTTGATAGAAGCGATGCAAATGAGGCAGGTTACGGAGCGGCCGCTAAGAGCCTCTTCTAGAAGATTCTTGGTTCTGTTTAGCATGCGAGTGTCGCCGCCGCCTCGCCAGTAGCTTTGAAACACTCCTTCTAAGACGCTGGGCTCGTAGGGCTCCTCATCTTCCGAAGAAGAAAGGTGATCTTTCATTTCTTTCAAATGCTTTTGGACATTTAGCTGCAGTTTTGCTGCAGCGTCGCGGTACCGTCGTGCCATAGTTAACTATTAGCAACTATCGAAACATTCAGTAAATTGGAAAGAAACTGATTCAAAAGATTAGAAGAAAAGTGAAAACTAAGGGGGAAAAAAGAAATGTGAATTTTCTCTTTAGAATCCTTGTTTTTGACTGTTCTGTCCAGTGCTTCCACTTTCAATTTTAGTTTTTCCCTTGTTTCCCTAAAATTCCCTAAAACATCTTTAAAATTCCTTGATTCAGTGAGCATATTAATTTATAGTAATGAACAAAATACACAATTTCACGTATGTAATATTAAAAAAGACCTAAAATAACCGAGTTGGATTCTTCGGGTGACCTCTTTGTCGAAGTTGGACTTGCCTAACTAGACAGTCTGTCCAAGGTAGTTATAATTATAATGGTCAACAACTTCGAGAGTACCGTTCAGAACGACTACCGGAACGGGTACAACATGGGCATTCGAAATGATTTTCTTCTTACCCATGTTCATTTTAAGACCCAACTGTTGAGAAACGCTACTGAGGTCGGTGAGCATATTATTATTATTGAGGTCCTCTAGCGATATATCTATACATATAGTCGATATGACATCGCTGAAAGAACTGCAATACCCCCCAGGGACCCTATTCCTGTGCGCTCGAGATTATCTCTGTCACTCTTACTCCCATTACATTCTAAATTAGAGAGACAGTGACCGAGATAATCTCGAGCGCACAGGAATAGGGTCCCAGGTCTCAATGGAATCGAAGGCTTTTTCATAGTCCACAAACGCCAGGCATAATGGCCGATTATACTCTTCGGATTTTACCCCGAAATTCCCTAAGTCCCTGTTAAAATAAAATATTCCTAAGTCCACAGATAATCTGTGCGTAAGCAATACATAATATAAGTCTTTTGTACCTAAAAAAGGGCAAAATCCCTAAAAGTGTGAACACTGCAGACGACACAATGCGATGCTTCGCGAACACACCTCTCAGCGCCTCCACAGCTTATGACTTTGACAGATTGACGTATTCTGTGACACGATGGCATGAAAATAAACGGTGCTGCCAGTAGTATAACGAAAAACATCGTTTTTAAAAGAACAATGTGTAAAAACTTAAGGGTGTCTACACATGGCCTGACCTGACATCGTGTGAAAGGGACAGCTAGATTTATATTTCACGGGAGCAAAAGAAACAAACTATTAAGGTTATAGCTTCTCCCTTTCGCTCCCCTAGAAACTTATATATAGCCATCTCTTTCAAACAGTGTCAGGTCAGGCCATGTAGCGAGGCCTTAAAACGTACCGCTTATATGAAAAAATGTACTTATGTCCCTACCAAAAAAAATGTCCTTGGGTGTCTATACATGGCCTGACCTGACATCATGTGAAAGGGACAGCTAGACTTGATTTTCACGGGAGCAAAAGAAACAAACTATTAAGGTTATAGCTTCTCCCTTTCGATCCCCCAGAAACTTATATATAGCCATCTCTTTCAAACGATGTCAGGCCTTAATAGTTTGTTTCTTTTGCTCCCGTGAAATTCAAATCTAGCTGTTCCTTTCACACGATGTCAGGTCAGGCCATGTATATAAAGAACAAGCCGTTTTCTAGCAACCAATGCTGCACAGACCAAACCGCTTATGATAGAAACGTGAAATTTGAACCCAATACTCCTCAAATGGTGTAGGTGTGGTGAACAATGAGAACTGATTTTGCGAAATTCTACCTCTGAAGGGCAAAATGGTTCCTTAAAGTTTGTATGGAAATCAAATATTTTTTCATGCTAATCCAATGAAACTCGGTTTTACTAAGCATAAAAGAAGGCATGTCTTAGATGTTTTTCGAAAATCAGTTTCATGTTTCATTTACTGTAGCGTAGCGTTACTGTAGTACGAGCGAAGTCGGGTGGGCAACTTAGTATTAAATATATAATTAGGCCTCTACCTAAACACGGCGTCGGGTAAAAATAAATTAATTTTGAGTTTTCAGATTAGATATGACCCATACAGCTACTTGACGACAGAGGGCGGCAGTAATTTGGTTCACAGGAGTTTTGTTACTCGACGATAGATGTCCAGCGCTTTCAATTTACCACGCGAGGTGTTTTGATGTTTGTTGTCTAATGGTAAACGCCAGAGTTGTATAGTGCAACTCAGAATATAATTTAAAAAAAAACTCTACCTTCCTTCCTTCTTATGGAGGGACTTCGGTCAGCGGATGTTTTTCGCATATAAGGTACAAAATTGAAGGACAACATTTTTTATTACATCGTTTATTAGATTTACAATATTATTATTCAGTTTTCGGCAGCCGATCGAGCAGTAACAAGAATTACACTAAAGTACAGTAAACAAGGGCCCTAATTATATGTATTTCATTGAAAAAAATATCAGTCCAAAACTGGAATAATCCAATAAAATTATTGTTACAACTGAACCATTTATTAATGTACTTTCATGAATTTAAAACTATTTTACCTAATATTTATTAACTCAGAATTCCTGTGCGAAAAATATGCACAAAACATTATGAAACAGGATTAGTAAAAGCAACACTCTGTAATTACTAATTAATTTGTATTGTTATGTAAACTTAATTAATCTGGTAACATAATATCATAGAACATTCATGGCACCTCATAAAGTAACCACTAGATATTTCCATTTATAGAAATAAGGAATAAAAAAAATTAGCACCTTCTAGAGAATTTTCAAAATTATTTTCATAAAATGTTATACCATTTTGCCGATAACTTTGCAATGTAATCATTTAAGGCACAATTAAGTAACGGTTTGACTAAGTGTCTTGTATTTTTTTAGGGTTCCGCAATACATCAAGGAAGCCTTAAAAGATCGTTCTGTCCGTCCGTCCTATAATATAACTTCTACATTATTTAACCACATTAGGTAACTTACACGAAATTTGAAATCACGGTAATCATATAAAGTAGGTAGGTATTATATTATATCATAAATTGCGATGGCACACTTCTAATGGGCTAACCTCGGGACTCTGAAACGTTTGTTAACTTTGATGACAGATTAATTGTAATGCTGCCTTTGTATGGCAATAAGCAAATGACAAAGACAGCAATAGACTTAATCTGTTGTTAAAGTGAACAAATGTTTCATAATTCCGGGGTAAGACCGGAGTGCTTCACTGCTTTCGATCATTTTGGGAACATTTCGGAACCCTATGCGTGTCTCGACACGCTCTTGACAACTTTACCTCTTTACTTATGATGGGTTGGTCTTGTCAAATTATTACAAAGCAATACTGTGCCATGAAAAAAATAATATATAAATAAGATTTTTAACTGTTAAGTATAATTATAAAAGGAGCGAATTATGGAACAAGCTTATAAGCGAAGGATTTACATAATTATATAGTTTTCACAAAGGTCAACTAACGAACCCTACTGTTGACTTCCGGTTTTTTCTTAGACAGTTTGAACCAGCCGGCCTTTTTATCATTATTCTTAGGCATAGAAAGAGACCTTGAAACTCTCTCTCTATCACTCTCTCTGCTTATAACTTCACTGGACTGGCTTTTCTTTCCATCCTTTGCAACAGATTTCCGTAATGTCGGCGGTTCTTTGCGTTTCTCCGGCTTTCGATACAGCGTTTGACTCGAACTAGTCAGTCTGCTATTGGTCGGTTTTCGCGTCAAAGTAGTCTGACTGTAGGACTTATTTTTTTGTAATGTTGCCGGCCTTTCAATTTTATTGGCGGGTTCTTTTTTCAATTTCCTCGGTTTTTGTGCGTAATGGACGTCTTGGGTGTCGTTGTAGTGTTTCGGTGTCCACGGAGCGAAGATGGAAAAGCTCTTGGTGGTGCTCCGGACTTGCAGGCTCGAGGAGTTGACGGAGGACACGTCGTCGCGGGAGCGGTTGCGGGTCATGCGGCCGGGGTCGGGGATGTCGCCCACTGGCGGGATAACAAATACAATTAAAGAAAAAAAGTAACACTAGTTCGTTAAGGTTTTAATTTTAGAATAAGTCGTGGTAGCTCAGTGGGAGCACGCTCGCATCACATTCGTGGGGTCGCAGGTTCGAACCCGGGCGGGCCCGTACCAATGAGTTTTTTGGAACTTACGTACGGATATACCACTGGCTTTTAGGTGAAGGTTAACATCGTAAGGAAACTTGCATATTTCCGCAGAAGAAATTCGATGGCGTATCTGAATCCGCCAACCCGCACTGGGCCAGCGTGGTGGATATGGCCTAATCACCCTTCGAGGGTAGGCCGATATCTCAGTAGTGGGATGTTTAAAGGCTGATGTAGAGGGCCGCCCGGAGGCTTCTAACAATATACAACGTGTTACAAAAAGGTGTAGTAATACTGACAGGTATGTATGTACTCATCATTATGAACAACTTATACTATGGGACCAATACTGAAATCGCGAAATGAAAATCAGCCGTTCCCACATGTCGTCGAGGGCGAATGACTTGTTTCTATGGAGCAGGTCCTTAAAATACAATACAATATAACTTTATTATACACCAAAAAGACAATTAAACCTAAATATGAACAATTTATTTTTATTTTTTAGGAACTCAAGGAAAGTAGTGAGCTTGAATATACTTAAAGCCTTCCTTCAAGTAGGTATAGTTGGGTAGTCGGAATAAATTCAAATTTTCTTGCGTATTTTGTCAATTACAGCTCGTAGGTTTATGAAAACTAATTTTACGATAGTAAAAAGATTGTTTCAAGAAATTACACTAACCAACAATTCATGTTGAAAGCTAGTATAAGTACATTTGTCACTAAACCAAAAACCAAGATGAAACTCAGCTTATTGAGATATGTAGCTAAACCAATGTTATCTAGGTGTTACCCGTAATTTCTTAATAGAACTTAATTATTGTCGCAAAATTGGTTTCAATAAATCCACGATGAGTAATTAAGCTGTAATTAATTTGTTCAACCTTTATGAATGGTACCTACCAGTAGTGGCGTGCAGATAGACGACGCTGCGCTGTGACTGGTGACTGGAGTCCCCCTCTGTGCTGCTCTCGCCAGAGTTGGTCCCCGGTGTCCGGCGACGATGCCTGCACATAGAATGTAGGTAGGTATATATGGTTTATTGTATTCTAAGTACTTGTAATAACAGCTGGAAATATTTTATTTTATTTGTTTTACAAAATGCACAGCCCTTAAAACAAATGCTTTAAGAATTAAAGTGTGAGTCGGCCAATAATATACATTTTATGAATGTGGTTTTTGTAAAATAACGACAATCACTAAATAGATACCTTAATAAAATTAACTTAGAATAGTAAAAACTTTAATACTTGGCTTAGCATACCCTTTCCTCATAAACCTGTAAATGATATATATTTACATATAACTACAAAAAACGACCTGAAAAAATGGATTTAAATAAGTTCACGCGTTTCAAAGTTATGATAATTATGGCAGGCCGACAGAGACCTGAAAGCTAAATAGTCATGTTCGCAGCCAATAATGGAGACCCTACGCCTAATTCCACAATCTTCTGTATCTTACTGTCCTCTGTAATGAAGTCAAGCGTTTGAATTTAAAACGTTCATAAAATACTAGCTGCGCCCCGCATTTTCACCCGCTATTCTACAGAAACCAATTTCATCCAAATCCGTTCAGCCGTTACAGAGTTGAACGGGAACAAACACATTTACATAATTACCTACTTACACACAAACTTTCGCATTTATAATATTAGTGTGATTAAACGGTAAAAGAAAATCTTTAAGTTAGCTCCGAGACAAAGATTGACTATCATGGAGTCCAAATCCAAATCATCATGGAGATTAATGAAAAGTAATTTATCTTTAAAAGTCTACTTACTTGAGGTTCCCGTTAAGGTCCTGTTTGCTGCTCCTCAGTTCGGATGAACTTCCTCTATCGTCAACCCTCCGACGGACATCTAAAGAACTGCCTCTATCTTCTACTCTTCGTCTCGCATCTGTTGAGCTACCTCTATCTCTCTCTTCCACCCTTCTTCTCGCGTCTGTTGAGCTACCCCTATCTCTCTCTTCCACCCTTCTTTTTGCATCAGTCGAGCTACCCCTATCCCTCTCTTCTACTTTTCTTCTCACATCTGTGGAACTGCCTCTATCTCTTTCTTCTGTTCTCCTCCTGACATCAGTCGAGCTACCTCTTTCGTCTACTTTTCTCCTGGTATCTATGGAACTCCCTCGCTCTCCGCTCTTTCTCTCAGCCTTTAAGGTTTTTGAACTGCTATGACTCCTTGACCTGTAACAATTTCTCAGTTACCGTCACAAAATACGATGAAAGTAGTATAATATATAGTAAGCTCGAGATATAGACATATGGAAACCAATCGTGTTGCAACAGCCTTATCAGTTTATTTCTTGAAGGGTTGATAATGCTTATGGTTGGTACAGTTGGCCATAAACCTACTAGAACCTACTCGTTATTTACACTTTGATGATGAATGTTCTTCCCCCAAAAGTCTTCCGTAAAAGCTATGCGTGGAACACCTGTCTGGGAGCCTGATAATGTACCGTAAGCCTGGTAGCGTGGCATCCCACTTGGTCCAACTTACTCGCACTCTGCAAGCAAGCGGGATAGCAAATGATTCGCCACCAGACTTACGCAACAAGACCTCAGGTTGGTAAGACAGTAATATAACTAATGGTTTTGCAGATACCTGAGCGGCTTTACCGCTTGCCATTTGGCGGGTCATATGTTTATTTGCCTTTCTATATATTAAAATACAAAGAACGTACCTGTCATACGGGCTGATGGGAGGTTTCGAGATCATCTTCCTCTCCACATGGCTCTCTGCCTCTGAATTGCTCTGGATTTCTGATATGTTCTGAAGATTTCTTTTGTAATATTGCTTGCTCGAGTTATTCCGAGGAGACTCACGTCCATTCTCTGTCCTATGCAAGTTCGACAAGGAGTAGCTCTTGCTTGAAAGCAAGCTGGAGTCGACCTCGTCGAGTCCGTTCGTTGAGTTTGAAATGGTCTTTCGTAAGGTGCCTTTTTGAGGGTGGCTTTTAGACTTGATGACGGTGCTGTGGCTTCCGTTGGCGTCGGAGTCGGGATCGGTGTCTCCGAAGAAACGGAGGTTCTTCGCCGGACTACTGAGAGGTTGTTTCTGCTTCGACCAAACTTTGCGGGAAGATTCGTCTTCGGTGGTGATGATGCTTTCTTTTTCCACCTTAAAATTTAGAAAAAGATTGTGAAAGTATCTTAAAAACTGCAACCATCCAACAGACTGTATCAGTATAGAGTATGGAAAGCCAGCAAGATTCCACGGGTCTCACCGGCGGCCCAGAAGGAGAGTAATGGTTTTCTACAGGCCAAGCGTGCACACCAAATTTTTCTCTACTCTTTACGTCGTAAGAAAGTGAGACAAACGTATAACTTAAGTATGATTAATCATAGCCGTGTCCTGTTTTTGCACGGTAGAAAAGAATAGAGAAGTTTTCGTCGCGGCGCGCATGCTGTACCTGCAGGTGTATGGAAGTAAGTTTGCGACCTCCTAACAAGCAGTAGAACGTTACATGGGACAAACAGGTCCAAAAGGGCTTGACCGATTTTGGTCCGAAGAGTCGTCGGTTCGTGTTTGTGTCATATATGGGAACGTGAGTGTTATAGACTTTATTTTACAGGCGGCTTTTCGTTTTTTTTTAGGAATCCGAAGATTTTTGTTGTTTTTCCGTGAAGTGACTGGAGCATCTAGCATGAGTTATCTTCCAAAATGAGTGATAAGATGGTCAGTCTTATTGCATTAAAAATCCTCTATTGAATTACCTTAGCGCCATTCTTCCCCTTCTTCCTAGTGAGTCGGTCGAGTGACTTGAACCAGCCGGTCGGCTGGGCCTGCGCTGGCGGCTGGCGGCGCGGCGGGGACGGCGTCGGGCTCGGCGTCGCCAGTCGTCGGCGACCGCGGTACCTCTCCGCCTGAAACAACACAATGGTTTATTATAAAAAACACCAGTCTTGTAGCGATGATGAATCAGTGGTTAGCGTGTTCAGTTCGCACGCTGCAGTGCCTAAAAATAAATGCTAGGTTCAAATCACAAAAAAAAAACAGACGAAAGCGAAAAAATAAATCTGCTGTTCCATAGATAAATGTCAATGACACTCGACAAAATGTATGAAGCAGTTGTTTTTTTTTTTGCGATATCATGGTTCGTTCCATAGTAAAAGTTGTTAATGATGATGAGTAGTACCTGTAAATATAGGCACACCTTTCAGTAACACCTTGTATAACTATGTAACATCTCAAAAATATTACCCTCCTTCTTGGACAGTCGGGTAAAAAGATCTTGGTAATGACAGTATGAGAGATCTTCGTGTTTCTTGTGATTTTAATGTCTCAAGAACAAAAACTCAAGATGAGCAAGAAAAGGTGACGACATCACCCGAAATAAGCTTGATCGTCCGTACAAGGTAGAGTCATACATACAATACAAGGTAGAGTCATATGGTACCTACAGACAATGAATCGGTATTTTACATATTATCTACAATATACATTTTAATAATATACCCTGCGCCAATCTTGGCAGGCGATTTTCACAATATCGACCCAACGAGCTGAGGGGGACCGACTCCTCGTTTACTGGTAAGCGGCCTTATTGCTGAAAGCGGACTCTTTGAGAATAGTTATAAAATATATATTAGAAAAGCCCCTTTTGAAAACAGCCCTTGATAGATAGATATCTAAAATCTTTATTAAAATCCACACAAAATATTTAAAAAACAGTTACAGTAAGAAGTAATACCGCTTATAGCTGTCTCTTCCAGCGGCAAAGAACAACATGAAAAAAAAGATATAAAACACCCACATTACAACAGTAACTAAGGGATATAAAATACTGAAAAATCGCGGGCAAAGCCGCGGGCCGCAGTTATTGGTAGGTATAGGTACATTATGAGCAGTGCCTATACAAATATATCATATGGTTAAATTATCGTGTCTGAAACGTCGTAAATCACGGTCTCGGGTCATTGACCCGGGTCAATAAAAATCTTCTGTTTTGTTTGTAATATTAGTTTAGGAAATTAGTGCTTACAGTTACTTTTACTTACAGTTTTTTTTATTTTTTGTTATTTGAATGTTTTTATGTAACTGAGACGAGCAAACTGAGCTTGCCGTTTTTAACCTTTTGGATGACTTTTGCGAGCGCATATGGCGGTGAGCTCTAAAACTATTTAGACGCGAGGGTGACTAGCGCAAGGGTAGCTGCGGTACTAACCTCGGCTTGGGCTGTCACCCGGGAGGAGGAAATCAGTCCCAGGATCTGTCTGAGATCGGTTAGATTCTCTCCAATTAATCAAACAGATAAAACACTCCCTCCCACTTGCCAGGGCAAGTCTGATTTCCCCCACAGGCCGAGGTTCGTACTGCAGCGGTACACTTGCGCTAGTCACCCTTGCGTCTAATAATAGTTTTAGGGCTCAACGCCATATGCGTTCGCCAAAGTCTTTTAAGGTTGTAGTGCCAACACTGGCCAACGACGTAGGCATATCAAAAAAAAAATACCTACCTCAACAGTACCCAAACCCAACCCTGCGAAGCATTTCTTAGTTTATTTTGAGGTTTGTGGGCGTAATAAAACACATAATTACGGATTTAAATAAGTAATTAGTTTGCACTATATTATCATTATTATCTATTTTTTTATTTGGAAGGGAAGTGATGCGACTAGTTCCTATACAGAAGCGAACAGAGAGTAGTGTTTAAAAAAAACTCTTCTTTGGTTTGTATGAAGAGGTAAGCGAGATACGAAGTCGCGGGCATCAGCTAGTATTATAGTATAAGCTAGGTATATTACTTATACTCTGTGGTTTAATTTAGAATTACCCAATCTTCAACTTACAATGATGACATACCGAAACAACTTTCCACTCCGCCCAATTCGCATCACTTTTTGCGCAGGCGACGCGTCATAGTTTTTTTTTGCGACCGATGATGTCGGCCGAAGAAATGAGATTCATCAAATAACATGTATTTAAATGAGGTAATTGTTGATATTGTTTATTTCGCCTTTAAGACCGCGGAGCTACGGAAAGAAAAAAAACATTTGATGATTATGGAGTTGTGAAATCATCTTGTGACAGAGGTCTAAAAAAATGATACTTTTTAGTCAGGTACTTACATCCCTTAGAAATACCTACGAAAATATCGATACTGGATGGTGCATTATCGCTGAACAAGCGCATTTCTAGGTATCATCGACCCGAGTAAACAAAAGACCGCACCTTTTGGGAAACCGATCACAAACTAATACAAAAGACCTAAGCTAACATCCTGAGGTCGACGACCTCCACCACTCGCAGATATAGCTTATAGATAACTTGAAATGATAACTTAAACACGATTACTCGATGAATTGAAATAGATCCTACAATGTTGAATTATCGGCCAAATACAAAGTTACGAGGCTGATTCGAGAAATGAAAAGAGATGGATTTACCGCGCCCTAGTTAAAAATCAGATTATTGCTAATTACAATTAAACCAGGAAATCAATAAAAATTCTGTTATAAGCTATCCTATAAATTATTATTACCTCACTATTAGAGTAATAATCACTTGAGGTACATATTATAATTATATTCTTTAGAGGGTAGAACGAAAAAAAAATTATCTTAGCATAATATCTACAATCTACTATAACTAATTTATTTATTTATTTCCAAAAAAAGAATGAGGTGCACGGATTAGTAAAAACATATTTTTTTCAGAAAATTATAATTAAATAGAAAAAGTTACATTTTTACCCGACTGCCAAAGAAGGAGGGTAATGCTTTTGGGGTTTATGTAATTATGTTTGTGTGTTCCTACACAATATGTATGTCCTGTAGCCTAAACGTCTATACCTCAGATTAAAACCTCGTCTTGACCGTTTTTGACAAGCGAGGTGTGGCTGAATTAAATTCCTGCGTGCCGTTTTTAAATTTCGAGTGTGTCAAAACTCGTATGTACTAAGTATATTGGACCTATTTTGAGTCAACGAAAAAAAAGTTCAAAACTTGTTTCGTAAAAATGAGGCTACGGACTTCTAACATAATACGTTGTTTGTGGTGCATGTTCTTTTTGTTTGGTCTAGCGAGCGTTATTCGTTTCTAATCGATGTACCGATACGAGAACCGTTTGAAAGCAGTTTGTTGGTAAAACGATTTTGATCCGTTTATTTACATACAAACATTTCTATTTGGATTTACTATTTGAGCTAAAAAAAAAATATAGGTTTGATTATAAAAAAATATTTTTACACGCTTTCGGTTTCACGTTTCACTCGAATGTGGCTTTGTGCATTTGCTTTGCTTTGAACATCCATTTCATTTCTTTTAATTTGAAGGAGGGGATCGAAAAACATGTTTCTTGTTAACTTCCCCCAAAAATTAAAAGATGTCAAAACTGATGATATCTTTAAAATAACTCCGATGTTCTTACATATATATTTACAAACTGACAAATACTAACATAATGTTTTTAGACATTTACACTTTATCTACAAACACTTGCAAATATACGAGTGTGAGGTGTGGCACGACTATTGTGTAATACATACACCTACCCTTTAATGTAAGTGTTCTTCCGCTGCGGGATGTGAATTGTGAACCCACGCTCTGCACTCGAGGTCAAGATCTCCAAAACTCACCCACCGGAACTACTTGCATGTACTTTTTACTACTTGTCTGAAACAGACTGCAAGGTCTTGCGGCCATATGGCGAGCGACCTTACGCGTTAATGGCGAGTGACTCGTCGCCGGGCTGTCTTGCTTGGGTCAAATAACTATAGGTTATTGATAATGATATCTGGGTTATTTTTTAGCTTTAATTTGGGCACTATCGTGATGCTTATCACTAAGCCAGCGTCTTGCTTAGCGGAAAAAATCATGTTCCTTCGTCACTTATTTTTTACCCGACTGCATTTTTTATTATATGTTAGTACTTATATGTTATTTTCTAATAATTTATGTAATAATAAATAAATAAGTGGAACTTCGATTATTTGGAGATACCACAGAAAAAAAATACTTAAGTGGGAGATACCTCGTCTAGTCACATAGTGTTTTCTTCTTCATAAAATGCAAATTTATGTTAATTTCTGCAAAGGACTTCAATAAAATTATTATAATTAAGCCCCTAAAGCTAATAAAAATCTACTTGGATGCGTTAAGCAGGTGACAAAGGTCGGTGGCAAAGCATGGGAGTGGAAAGAAAGTTAGACAACTCCAAGCGCTTTCACTGTGATAATTACTCCTCACACTCATAGCTCCCTAGTAGGTTTCCTTGTGTCACCCAGAAATAGTTCACCCATCATTCAAATATCTGTCCGGCCGGGAAGCGAACTCGGGTATGTCCTTAAACTGCGACCAGAATCACCGAGCAGCGTCCACTTAGTAAACGGTAAGGTTCTGCAATCCTTAGCCGCCTACAAAGCGTGGGGATTATGGCAACTCTTCCCTTTTAAATGGCCTCCCCCTTAAAGGGTTGCCCTTGTTCAGCGGTGGATGTCTTCAGGCCGCTAATGATGATGACAGCCAACTAAGCCAAGATACTCGTAAGCCGTGATATTCGAGTTATGGTCTAAAATCTGCTTCTCATTTGCGTCGAGCTCTACTTTATAACCGAACGCTATTTGACACGATCCATCTAATTAGAAGTGACGTGTTCCAACTTCTGCTACCGGTAAATATGAACCGGTTTCTTTAGGACCACTGCATCGTCTGACTCGTGCTGAAGCTCGGCAGAGGTCAACAAGGCCACAAATAAAGGTTAAATAAGCAATGACTGCGGATGAGGATTGGTGACTGGGTAGGCTCATTTGTGAAAGTCTAAATTAGGTATACACAATGTATATAGTATGTATAATATACAGGGTTGTTAGTTATTAGCAATAACAACCTCTCGCCGGCAGCTTCCTTAAATTCTACTTAAAAAGCTAAATTGAAATAAAATGTGATTATTCTACTTAGTGCAGCTCATTAGTTATGTAGATTAAAAATATTATTTTAAGATATATGTTTTTTTGGGTTCTATATTCTAGTATAGCGAAAGGGAAAACATAAATCACTTAAAATATTAATATGATATACATACACACAATTTTCGCTACCTCTACAAGCCCTAGTGTATAATCAAGCGAATTATTACTATAATAGTGAGGTATTAGTATCTAAGATAGCATAGAACAGATTTGATTTTAATTGAAACCCTGAATTAGTCAACGGGTCCTGGCCAAAAAATGAGATAATTGTTAAATAAAATTAACAATTATCTGATTTTAGAGTGCGCTATAACCATCTCTTTCCATCATTGTCATTTATTTACAAAACTTAATAATTTGGTGCCGCACATTCATCCCTACATTCCTCCCGCCGTGAAAACAAAGATTTATAAACTCTGATTTTGACATAATAAAAATGAAATGAAAAAATGCTATGTATGTTTAATTATGAAGAAATAAATTTAAAAAAAAGCAGTGTCAAATATAGTAACAGTCTCAGACAAAGTCTTGAAAATGGTGGGTGATTGCTTATTCTTATACACGAATTTTTTCAACGTCAATACGTGCAGGAGAACGGTCACATCGCCCGTAGAGCGTACAAGGCGGTGTTTAACTACAATTAGGGTTGGGCACTTGCTTGCCAATGCTCGCCAAACCAGCCGTGTCGAGCCAAAAACGCCTAATCCTTGGAATCTAATCTGTCATGCAATCGGCCGCCTACAAGGAGCGCTCACCTACATGCTTTAAATGGCTGCATGGCGCCGGTGTGGTATACCACTACCACACCACTACCTACATACATCAACCGACTTCACAAAATGGAGTAGGACCTCGATTCAACCTATTTGAAAATGTACGAATTGTAAAATTTTGAAATTAGGCTTCCTAAAAATATTTAAATGAAAGATGAGTTTCTTTTTTTTTTATTGGAACCATCGTTAGTGTTAAGTTTATATCCGGCTATTATGAAATATTCTCCACTCTTATCTTTTATGTAGTGGTAGTACTCTTTTGCAAGATTCCGACTGGGGAAGTACCACACCTTTGCCAGTTATTCAACCGCCAAGCAGTAGTGTGCAAGCATTACTGTGTTCCGGATTGAAGGGCAATGTTTCCAGCGAAATTACTGGGCATACAAAGATTTTGCATCTAATATCTCAGGGGGACGAGCGCAGTGCAGTGCCGAGCAGAGTTTGGAACTGTTGAAGTTCAAAATTTTGGGTGGCATTGAACTGTTATGGGTAAGCGTGACGCTTAACAACAGGTGAGCGGCTTGCTCGTCTCGTCAGTCAGTAACAAAAAAAAGTAATGGTAAGCGCATTACATTAATAAGTCAGACAAAGTTCAGTGGAGCGAGACTGTTAATATGTGATCGCAGTTAGAAATGCGCACGCGCACACTGTTCACGGTATTATACTTAATGCCAACAAAGTGTGTAATGACAATTATCATGCCGCACTTGCGCCGGCACTGCAATTAAGCTATAGGAAAATGTATCCCCCGGGGGATCCGTTTGAGGGGTACCATATGGACGGAAACGAGAAAGGTTAGGGTGCGTTTTCTTGAATTAATAAATAAAAAATAATGTTGGTAGTAAAAAGTTGCCTTGGTTGGAGCTTAAAACACTACAAACTACACCGATACAAAAATTATACGATAAATTAAAACAAAAGTTTTTTTTTGTGGTGGAACCTAAGTTTGTGTTATGTAGAGAAATTTTTAGTTACAAAATTAACCCTGTATACTTTCGCAATACTTAATAATGTTAGTGTGATTACCAAGTACCTAACTAGATATGTTTCATGAAAATGACTGTCCAAAATTAGTTCTTCTAAACAAATAATGCACAATAGAGACTGCCAAGTCCACAATTATAAGTTGCGATGATTGATGAGGCCGATAGTTAGCTAGCGTCGTTACAGGACAAAAGCAAAACATAATGCCTAAATAACTGCTTAGGTAGAGATACAGAAGCGAAATTTAAGAATGAATATTTGCCTATAGTATAGTATCCTTCCCTATCTGATGACCGCTGCCAGCTGCAGTAAATAGCAAACATTACTCAAAACCTTTTTCTTTTTTTATTAGATTGTTAACTGATTATGTACTTAACGTTAGAAAATCTAACAAAGCAAATTAAAACATAAGATTCACTTTTAGGGGTCCAACCAATCACTTTTATTATGTAATGACCCTTTGTCCCGGGATCAAAGATCATCATTATCTTTGACCAGCAAATAAAGATTTAATTGTCTCTGTTCACTGCAGCGGTGGAAACAGAAAACTTACAAAAGGAGATTTTAGGAAATTACTGCAGCTGTCGGTGATAATCCGATAGTATACCTACATACTTTTATGAGTATACCGCCGTCTTGTCCACACCTAAATCTTATCCAATGTAGATGTTTTTTTTTTTAAATTTTGCAATATTTTCGTTGTTATAGGCACTTAAAGTATCAATTTTTTTGGTCGAAAATATGACGAAGAAAGGTAGTTATTATTAGAACACCATAACTTTTTTTTGAAAAAACAGCGGCATAGATTATTGTTTATCCAAGCCATTGACACCAAAAACAAAAGATTTTGTTAAGATTTAGGGGGTTATAACAGACTACCCCCGAAACGCTAATTTCATAAAAAAAATTAGGAAAATCACTAATTCTATTGCACGTACGAGAAACAGAACGACAGCTATACAATTTCAAATATCGAATACGTCAAAACCTGGCGGAAGAACTATCTCCTTAACCCTAACACTTATTAATTATTATCAAGAACACCTTTTGTACACAGTTTTTGCAATAAAATATTCTGATTCTGAACAATGTCTAATGTCAAAAAAAATACGAAAAAAAAAACATTAAAATCTGCTGCGTGCTGTTATATGTATACCTGTAAAAAGTGTCGAGCAAGTCCGGAGTAAGAAATTGGATATTTAGCAATGAGACTGACAAGATTAGGTATTTTTCTTCGCGCTTACAAACTCTCCTCTACAGAACTATTCTGACAACTTGAAATTTGACAAGACAACGTAAGACAATGGTTCAGTTTATCAGTTTATCATCAACATACGTCCAATATCGCTTGTCCCCAGTTTGTCCGACAAAAACCGGGTGAACAAACTTGAGGTCAATGTGACCTGACGTCATTTTATTAACGCCTCATCCGAATGACTGCTTATAATTCGATATTGCGCTGGAGATCAACTGGCAATGCTCAGAAATAATTGATGAATATATAACTAGCTTATACAGGATTCCTTGTTTTCTGACATAATTATACAGGATGGTGACGTCAATCCGAGAAATTAGGTACCTCATACCAAGGGCTTCACGAAAATACCCCCACGTATCTTTTACGATTTTTCGTAGTTTATGAGTTGTGTTTTTTTTATTTTCTTAAGGATTTTCCAAATGAGCGGCTTAAAAAAATTCAAAAATTTTATGGGTGGTTTTCGGATTCTCCTTCGTCCATGTGGGGTATTTTTGTGAAACCCTTGGTATGAGGAACCTAAGTTTTTCAGACTGACGTCACCGTTTGGACCAACCTGTATGTATAATCTAAGCCCTACATTATATATCTCAGGACGAGAGCTAGAGCTTTCTAGAGTGAATAGGTATCTTCGCGTGAAACCACATCGTCGCTGTTCACTTACCAACAGGCGGGCTTGTATAAAGTTGTTCACAATGATGAATATATACATATCTTTCGATATTACCACACCTTTCAGTAACCACCTGAATTAATTAATTAACCGTTCAGGCCATAGGCCATATAAGGTAATATAGAACAAACACTAACATATATACATACTCTCCTATATATCTATGAACGATAACGTGCAATCCTATCACTGAAACGGCATAAGAATGTTGATATCAGAGCTGGCCACTCAGCTACTTACTGAAGCGTTGGATCATTGCATAAAATATTTGGTCTGTTGATTAAATGTGGAACCTCTATTTACTCTCATTACCAACCAGGTGGGTTTTTAGCCTAATATAATAGGCACGCTGCAAAGCACCTTTTAGCAAACAATTAAAATCCAGTTTGCTTAGATGAATTCACACGGATACAGAGAGACATTGACTTGATTACACGATACAAAGAACGTAAATGATATTTAAACTGTAAATAACAGTACTGTAATTTGTTAATCCATATTTAAGAACTGATTATAAAGAAAATAATTTAGATAAAATTATTACCCGTCTTTTTAAATTTTCTATACACGTATACCCGTATTATAATTTTGTTTATTGGGACATCTTTTTGCATCTCGCGGTCCGACTCGACAAACACAACAACCTGTATATTGAGGTTATTGTACAAGCAAAACTAGTTTACCTACTAAAACTTATTATTTTAATTATTCAATTGATTTAGAAAAACAAATTGTACATTAAAAAATACTTTTTTTTTAAAACTAGCTGATAATTTTCAATTAACTTTGAGCAGCTTTTTTCTGTTGCTTGAACAAAAATCAAGTGGTTTTACCCTATTTCACAATAACTTAACAAACACAAACAGCGGTGTAGAGAGGAAGGCACGACATTGCACAAGGTACATATAATTTCGATATAGTTGCTCAATAAAAAGCCGCCGTGTAAAGGTGTAATCGGTTGTAAAGTAGGTGAGTTATTAGCTACTATCTGTCTATCTATTCTGTGACATGCGGGTAAATACTCTATCACGAAAATGTTCAGTCTCTTTTGATTGCAATATGGGAGCAGGGATCCATAGTCATTTTAGTCAGTCACGGTCAAGGTAGGGTTTCGTAGCTATGTTAGAAAAAAAAACAATTATCATTGCCATTGGCTCTAAGTGTGCAGTGTTTTTTCCGGTTTTTTTTTCACTACTGATAAACATTTAGAGTCAGACGAACGTGGCAAAATATAAGGGTTCCTTAGCTTGTTACGAAGCCCTCGAAAGTCGAAAATGGTAAAACGCCTACTGGCTCTCAGGTAACTTAAGGTCGCTAAAAGTGCAAAACTATCAAAAGTGGCTCAGCATATCAAAAGCTCTTACATAAGCTTATCAGTACCAGGATTGCGGCAACGCGCGAAGTTGCGAATATGGGACACGATGTTTATGCCAGTCGGATCGGGAGCGCCTGTCCGCAGCACTTTCACTTTCGGGTACGTTGGCCCTACTGTAAGGACCATGGTATAAGCGGCAGCGAAGAGCTGACGAAGAGATCGAAAATATAAGATTCATGAAATAGAGCTAGTCCTAAAAATAAGCAAATAAAGAAAACTAGCCAGTTTTGTGGCATGTATGAATTATTCCTTGAAACTATCCAAAACTTAAGTTACTTGTTTTTTTTTTTGAGTAAAACTACCAGGATTATAATAAGGATCTTCAACCTGTGTGTGTTGCCCTTGAAAACATAACATGGAACTGAGACGTGGTCTTTTGGTGAAACTCAGAGTCAGCAGCGTGCAATGGAGAGAGCTATGCTTGGAGTTTCTTTGCGCAATAAAATTCGGCACGAGGATATTCGTCGAAGAACCAAAGTCACCGACGTAGCTTTCAGGGTTTGCAAGCTGAAGTGGCATTGGTCAGGCCACATCGCTCGAAGAACCGATAACCGATATCAGGAGAACTGGAAAACGCAGCGCAGATAGGCCTCCCACAAGGTGGACTGAAGACATTTTGAAAGTCGGGGGCAAGCGGTGGATGTAAATTGCAAATTGTTGTTCAGTGTGGCGGTCAAGGGTGAGGGGGGGGGCTTTGTTCAGTAGTGGACGTCGTCAGGCTGATTGTGATGATGAAATTTTATAAACATAACATACACAAAAAAAGTATTTAAATTCAATTTGAATCACCCCCGAAATTATCATCAATTTCTTCGATATTGCCGGATGTTTGTGCAAACGCTCACTTAGTAAAGTATAAGCTAGTTAGAGACCCGGGAGTATCGATCAGAAGTTCGAAAGTGATGGTCGCGGCGGAGGCTTATTATTGCAGACGTTGTGTAACTGAGACGGAGAACTACTGGTGGAACTCGATAGAGGAAATCTTTCTTCAAATGTTTATCGTTCAAGGTTCAAAGCACTTATAAACGGATTTATAAGTCCTTTGTACAGCATTCCTTTCGGTTTATAAATTTTAACATCTTTAGGAAAGCTGAAGAAATTCGGTATGAAAACGTTACGCAAAATCGAATTATACCCATATGCCATTTCTCAAGGTTTCTCGGTTATGGATGCCATTATTCACGCGGTGATGGTAAATGCTTAGTACAATACATATAAAGTCAGTATATACATACAGAAAATATACGTGAATATCTCTACGGTGTATATAAAGTTTATATGGTACAATATTTATGTATAATATAACGTCTTCAAATCTAGACTAAATAGGTACCTTTCTATGTAAGCGTGCGCCAACCTAGACGACATAATTTCTAATCAGGCAGCATTTGATTAAACGTAAACATACTTCGAAAAAAAATAATATAACTTTTTTATAATGACGAACGGTTAACTTTAGTCAGAATATTTATATTGTGTAATATTTTTTATCATTTTTATTTTTACAACCGTATATAACTGCTGATTTTCTGAGCGGTTAGTTTCAATATGTTATGCGCTTTGTACTTTCATAATTTTTGCATGATTCAACAGCCTGTGATCTCGACCGTGCCCTGCATTATTCGAGTATCAATAGTAGGTCCAGTGAACCTGCAACCTTTTCCGATAGGTCATTTAAGTTCGCGCATTATTTGCGATGACAGCTTTGTTCCGGAGTAAAACTCCGGAACGTGATATTTATTTATATTGTTTTCTGATGGATATGCATTGAGACGTGCGTTGGAAAGTAGGCACAAAGGTGTCGTTACATTACAACATAAATACAAATGGGGCTAGGCATTGATCACGAAACAAGATGATCGAGGGGTTGGGTATTTGATCATTTAATGCCCCTAAGGTTTAAGGTATCCCTAATTTTAAAAGTGGTTGTCAGTGAAGCTTATATGCGGAATGGGAACTTACTCTCAAC
The DNA here is from genome assembly GCA_947579745.1 of Apocheima hispidaria. Taxonomy (NCBI): domain Eukaryota; kingdom Metazoa; phylum Arthropoda; class Insecta; order Lepidoptera; family Geometridae; genus Apocheima; species Apocheima hispidaria. Next base: position 14,917,168 of record OX388155.1, on the reverse strand, counting down.
TGAGGCTGTCAGAATACACTGTTATATAACAGAAAATCTTCTAATAACTAGTAGCTTCTAATAAGCAGCTTCTTCTGCCCATTGCAGAGCATAAACCTCCTCTCTCTTTCGCCAATCTTCCCTGTTTTGTGCCGAATTTTCGGTTTTACCGAAAAATTGAATATCCAGTATCAAGGTAAAATTCAAAGCTGCCACAAATTGAACGTGCAATAAATAAGGTAACGCAAACTCCGTGGGAAAACTAAAGTCGTGAACGTAAAGCAAACGGCCGCACTCAGAGACGTCTTCATGATATCGATCCACATTTCATAGTTTGTTTTTAGGGACATAATAAAATTAATCTGCTAGAAATTAAACGTCTTTAAGTAATTTTTATTGGAAATTTCTAAGATTATGACAATCCACTCACCAAAGCCGGCGAGTCAGGCCGTGTCGTCCTTGATCTGGTCTTCCGCAGTTCGCTCTCTCCATCAGAAGGTCGCGCGTCGCTCTCCCGTTCCGAGGAGTTATACCGTATCTTCTCTTCAGTGTGCTCCTGGTACCGACCAGCTTGTAATGTTCTTTCTGTATACCTAGAAATAAACATGGATCCTGAGAATTTTCTTTTAATATTAAATCATACTGTCCCATCGCAAGAAATCAGATTTTGGGGAGAGTCCTTGGCCAAGGAGTCTATCACACTGACCCCCCCCCCCACATATTATATTACTCTTTGCTGACCCTCATAATTCAGCTGGGAAGATAAAAGACAGGGTTTTAAAGTCCTCTTTAAATGGGCGTAATCTGATTATTGTGAAAAAGGTCTTTAGCCATAAAATTATCCAAAATCATAAATTAAAAACAAAAAGGTTATATTTTGTTTCTCCCATTAATTCTCCCTTATTGGCTTTATTATTTAGTGGACTTATTGGCGAACCTGAATTTATTTTTTCTAAGTTTCATCAATGTTTTTTATTAAATCATAGTCGTATTACGATTGTTAGTGTATTTGTGTCGTTATGGTTGGTTATAATTTATCATGAGCACTGTATGACTGGTTACAACTTTAACTTACCTATTCTCCACTCGTTGGTCATATTCTCTGTATTTCCTTTCCACGTCAATATCCCTGACATCAGGGCTCCTGTACCGGTCCAGTTCTTCCCTGGATCCCCTGAGTCTCCTGTCATCTCCCTGGCAGTCGTAGTTGATCTTCCTCACTACAATGTCGCTGGGTTCGGGGTCTGTGTATCTGTTGAAATGGGAAATATAGGATCTTTTATGTTGTAATATTTATAAGGAGAATTCTGTGGTTGTAATACAGGCCACAGAACGGTGGTTCCACGAGAGGGGAAAAGAGCTCAAGGCTGACCTAAGAACCGTTAAAAAGAAATTTTACTAAAGGTATGGATAGTAATGGATAAGGAAGGCAAAATCAAAAGAAGCGCAAGGAAATAGAGAAGAAAGCAAGAGCTAGGGAAGGCCTACGCCGTAGAGGCAACTTAAAACAAAGACAAGTAACTATTTTCAAATTAAACTATAATTTACTAATGTCAATATTTTTAACTTTTATACGCTTTTTTACGCCGTCATTGAGAACTCGGTACCGGCCCGAACGGGTCGGCCGGAGGCCTGTGTTTTCTATGTATGCAGTAAGCTTTTTTACCATTTTTTTTTTTTTTTTGATAATTTTCGAAGTGATCGGTGGCACTTCACTGGTGACTACACAAATTGGTAACAACGGAAGATTTTATCCGGATTCTTTTGATTAAAGCTGATTGTGTCCTTTTCAATGTATACGATTATTAAATACATAATGTTGAAGGTACCTTCTGTATTCGGAGTCGTCTCTTGCAAGATGTTCAGGGCTCTTGAGTACCCGCGTGCGAGTCTTCGGTTGGACTTCCTTCTCTTTCTTGCTCTTCTTAGAAGAGTCGCGAGAGAACAGCTGTTTTACCTGAAATTAATTAATAGAAATCAGTATTCTTCTTATTTTCGGGTCCGAGCATAAGCTCGCCCGGGCTTACTAATACATTACTAATACTGTATCTGATCAAATTAGCTCAATTGTACTATATTAGTGCATTTTCATTGAAATCATATACATTTGCAGAGTTTCAGATCGACAACTAAAACAAAGCATGCAAAAATGTGGAGCAGAAAATATAATTAATAGTTACTCACTTTTTCAAGTCCAGAAAGTTTTTTAGCCTTCGGCGGTTTCGCACTAATTTTGTCGTCCAGTCTACTTGGACTTTTCTCGTATCTCTCCAGTACTGGATCATACCGAGACCCGTCGTCGGCGCTCCTCTCCCTTGAATTGTACTCCTTTTTGTACCCGTCTTCCCTGTAGGTCTTGTATTTCAAATCCTCTGTATTAGCATAAATCTGTTCACCAGGATAATTGTCTTCAGTATGTCTCCTTTCATTGTCCAAAAACATCGACACGTTGTTGGCATCATCATCGCTTTCATATTTTCTATGTCTTATATGAATTTCTCCACTGGAATCCTTGCGGAAGTCGTTTTCTATTCCAGAATCAACCAAGCGGTTTTCGAATCGGCTTGGAGATCGATCGTAGTAGTCCCTACTATCTCCTGAATCATGACGCCTGATAGCATATTCTTCTTTGTACCTGTCTTTATTCTTCACACGGCGTAAAGAATTGTGATAAGATTCAGAGTATTTCGGAAGATTGGCATATTCTTCTTCTCTTTCTTGTGCTATTTCTGGATTAGATGCGTAGTGTCCTTTTCTTTTGTCCGTGTATTCATCTCTCACTTTGTATTTTTGACCAGTTTGTAATGCATCATGACTAGAAGTGAGAGTTTTTTTTGCTTTGTATTTCTTTTCCTTGTATTCGTCTGGTGTCAACACGGGTTTTGCCGGGTTCGACTCAAGACTAGGAGGCTCATATTCAGGCTCAGGTGGGAAATCTTTATTAACATCTTTGCTGTATCTTGAGTCTATTCTATCTATAAACTCACGTCTGTCTAATTCGCCTTTCGGAACTTTTTGAAAAGTTCTCGTATCGGTATTGTACCTAATTTTTTTATTTTCTGAATCATATTTATTGTAGTCTTCAGTGACATTACTTTCAGCATAACCGTCCCTTTCCAAAGTATTACGGTAGTATCGTACTGTTTCATTTACATACCTCTCTGTTGCTTTCATTCGTTTTTCAGCTTCGTAAATAGGGTCCGTTTCTGTCAGATACCTTGTAATAGGTTCATCTACAACTACTCTGTCTCGGTCAAACCTGCGTGCATTTAATCTAGATTCCAAAAGCTGACGCCTGTGACTTAGTTCGTTAAAATCAAGATCTACCTTGGCAGCATCAGGTTCGTATGATTTTTTCTTAGTATCCATCCCGTCACCTCTTCCTCTAAACTTATCGATGAAGTCATGAGACTCCTCTTTGGGAGATGGATATTCATTGGCGTAAGTTGGCTCTAGCTCGTCAAAACTAGTCATCCTGTATTCCCGGAATCTTGGCCTTATTGGTGAATCTGTAATTTTATGACCTTCTATACTATTTAAATTGTTCTCAGTTTCTTTCGTTTTGTAATCATAACCGTAATTACGATTGTTAGTGTATTTGTATCGTTCTTCGTAGCCAAGACCTTCGTCTTCATCGGATTGGTGAGCATATTTGTCTCTAGTAGGTGAATACTTTTTATTGTATTGATCTGTATTTAGATCTCCATCTCTTATCACTTCAGCGTATACGACTCCCTTGTCTGTCGTTTTGTTTACAGGAGATGGTATCCTGTCAGGACTGTTTCTCGCGAATAATTTGGCATCTGGACTGATACTCGGTTTAATATAGGAAAACGGCTGATTGGCATTTGTACCATTTTGTGTTAATAAATGGCTCATAGGAGAGGATGATTGATCTTCTCTCAATATTCGTACCATATGGCCAACCGTATGTCCACGAGTTAGTGGGGGCTTATCAGGAGGCCGTTGGCTGCTGTGAATCATAATGTTATCCGCATAAACGTTTTCCTCAATTTTTCTGATACCTTCCTTGATTTTATCTTTGATTTCGACAGGACTTATGTCTTTAGGTGTAACAGAATCGATTTCATCAACTATCAGAGTCTTCTTTACTTCTGTTTTCTTTTTAGGTGTATCAGTAATGGGTGGTGATAAAGACTTTCCCCTTTTTGTTCTCACTGGAGGCTTTGGTTCTGAAGTTTCAGAAGCTTTGTTGTACCTAGGTGGTTTTTCAACCGGATTTACTTTTTTATTATCTACTTTGGCTTCCAGTTTATCACTATTATTTTTTGCGAGCTTTTGAAACACTTCAAGTGGAGGCGTATCTTTGAAATAATCTTCTCTTGGCGAACTCTCGATTATGGGTGAAAGTTGATTCTTCTTGTTCCTCAAGGATTTTAAGAATTCCTCTGTTTCACTACCTGACCTTTTTCGAATTGGTTTCGATTGCGTATTTAGTTTCGTATTGGATTTGAGATCAGTGACGTCACTTTTGCTTCGTTTTACAATAGCAATTGGCTTTGTTGATACCTTTACTGGATGATCAGGGCTTTTATTACTCTGCTGCTTTCTGAAGAGAGTAGATAATGAAGTTCTTTCTTTTTTTTTTCTCGCGCTTACATCACTGGTGGATCTGCCGAGCGGAACTTTGCCTTCAGGTGTGGTATCGTCACTGTTTCTTCTTCCTGCTCTGTCGTCTTTGAATTTTCTTCTGTGTGGAAGCGAGAAAAACTTGTCAGGAGGATGGTCAGCCGTGCAAGTGACACTCTTTGCTTGTGCGAGAACTCTGTTGGCTTCTTCTATGAGTTCTTGTTGAGAAAGGTTAGTAAACGGCTCCTTGCGGACGATGGGTGACTTGTCCGTTGAGCCCCCCCTGGATGGACGGGGTTTACCTAGAAAAGATGACACGGAGAATATTATGATTTGGTACCAAGTAAAACATCTTAGAGGATTATATTGCTGTTACAACAGAACATCAGAATGTATAATTATTAAAAATTAGAAGAGTTCTGAGAAGAATAATATGTATTTGCATAGATTAGTATGCCTAGGCCACATATGCATAGGAAAAAAGTATACATACTTAAATGATTTTGTCAGTATGCTTTATGTACCTACATAAAGATGAGCACAGAATCAAGAGTGATGAATAAATTGTTAGTAAAGAAAATAACATTAATCATGTCACAATGCATGTTTTTGTATCCTGCCGACTTTTTGTCGCAATTGGAAACGTAGTAGGTTGAAATCCGGTTTGAATTCATAAAAAAGGCTTAAAGAACAACATGAAAAACTCGGTGACAGACACAAGGCACAACATACCAAACATAGTTTTTATAGATTGGTAATAACGATAACATACATTGGCATAACGATCATTTTATTGTTGTTTTTTTTTACGAATATAATGCCTATCTTATTTACTTTAAAAGTACTAATATTAAACATACGAAAACCATTCTTTAAATATTGCTTCATATAGTTGAGGATGATATTAGACACGCACAAAGTCCCGCACAACTAACACGCATAGCCTGGGCATATATTTAAATTCAAATTACATCTTTAACGGCACTTGCAAATTATAAATGAACCAAATTAAAAATACTAATTATTTCACACAGAATAAAATTGAATAATAGAATTTCTCACTGGCAAAATTTGTTTTATTTCTTCTCTTTTGTTAAAATGTGAAGGATTACTTTACTAGATATAAGCTATAAAAGCTTCAAAATACGGTCCAACTCAAAAGTCACGCATTGTAATTAGTCATAAAAATGTACAAAATAAAAAAATACATCCTACTTAGCGATGATAACATCGAGTACAACATAAAACTCACGTTTTCACTAAAACGACCAAAAAACAAATATGAACCAAAAAACCGCCGGAAAAAAGACAAAAAGTTTCGGCCAAAATACACGCGCGCTCGACGAAAGTCATGGACTCATGGCTAAAAATAAACATGACTGCAGCCCGTAAGCCAACGACACCACTATCAGGCTGTTTCAATATAAAATACTCGTTAACAGCCTCCAGGCAATTAATTACACGAATGTAAATAATCAAGGTTCAGAAAAACTACATGAACCTAGATAGGATAAAAAGGTTACTCGAACAGTGTAGCCGCATAGTATAATAATTGAATATAACAGTCAAAGAAGTTTCAAATAATTGTAAAAATTCAGGTGACATGTAGAATAAACATAATGTTATGACATATGATTAATAGGAATTTGTGTTGAAAATAATAAACAAAACTAAGATCATACTACAATTACCTAATGAATTCAGGTAGGTATGAAACTCAAAAAAAGCTCTCAAAAACATAATTTATATTTCTCTTTTAGGTATTTAATATCTTTAAGATATTTAAAAGTGAGTCAATAATCTTTCTGAATGGGTTTATCTACCAACCGTGTCTTCTACCAAAACCATATATTTTTAATGATTACCTTCTAAATAAAGCGTTAACACAAATTTAAAATGCGTTATGGGAATCGATCAAATTTAATTTATGACCAACTTATAGATAGTGATAGACGAAAATAGCAGTGAAACTAATTTTGATGTAAAGTTCGTTAGTAAATCTATAAAAATTGAAGCACCTATTGTCACCTCTGATAGCTTTACCCAGTAAAGATTGACATCCAATAAATTATTGAGGAGTAGGTATTAAGTTAATAATAGAATTAGGGTTGTTACACTTTGTTCGTTTTTCTATATTTTTTCCTCATCGAGGGTTTTCTCAATTGATCTCGGGCCAATTATTTTAAATTGGTTCTTGATAGATATTGCGAATAAACCTTGCAAAGATTAGTAGGTTTTTATTTTAACTAACGAACTACTTAATCAATTTCACTCTCTATCATAATTATCAGCATGTTGAGATTTCAGCAGTGGCACCATAATTAAGCTAGCACGCTACTCTGATGACAATGATAATATTTATTTATACTAGTGTGCCACACGGTTTCATCCGCGTGAAAAATCAGGTCGATTCGTTGCTCTTTTGCTGCGTGAAAGAGAAGCAATCAAACCATAAAACACATTTTCGCATTTAATATCTGATATAATCGGGATCTGATTGGATTCGATAGTTGCTTTTAAACCCTCTTCTACTTACATGTTATTTTGTACAAATTCTCATTATCAAGAATTGTAGTAACCCTATACTTATGACCATCTAATATGTCATATCCCAAGCATCTAGGTATTCTAGTCTATACTGAGAAATCATGACAATAAGGCATTAATGATCACCGTCTTCCAACATCCGAATGACATCATATGGTAAATAAAGGCAAACAAATGTATATACCTTATAGCCGTGAATTTTTTGCTTCCGAGAGGTGAGTAGCTTGCGTGGGCGCGAATTTGTGCTGCGTGCAATAATAACTGTTGTTTTTATTAAAGTACACAATAAAATTGCATTCAAATAACTTTAATATGCGGATGATTTGCTATACATAAATAATTATAAAGTGAGGTCAAATGTGAACGATACACAAAATTGGTCACAACTCTCAACCCTGAGGAACTCCCAGGTGTACAGCAACAGATAGTACCATTATCTTCATGCCTAACAAAGCTACCGACACTGCCTCGACCAGCGTTCGTTCCAGCGTATCATACACGAATTTGATAGACTGTACGCCTATTAAAGACTAGACGACTAATGCAAAAGCTAGATTAGATTCTAATCTCCTACAGTCCGTGACCATGACAAGACCGTCTATCAGTGTTCAAGTAACTGTTCATACGAGTTCTATTGAGGATTCCGAAAGCTATTGTGCTCTTCTAAATAATAATATGCATGAATTGACTGACTGTAGATTAAAATATGTCTTTAAAACTGAACTGGTTTTTTGCACCTGATTGAGAATACATACCGTGACCGTGTTTGATGATTCTATATAAATACTTTGAATTATAAAATGGAAATACAGAGACTCCAACTTCTTTCTCTCTTCAATATTTATAAACCCAAATTCCGCTGGGGACTGTTAGTTTTTATAGTTGATCCTTGACCTTTTATTTTATTAGGTTTAGCTTACTAGATACTATTTAAATAAAGCTGTGGTCGAAGATCTACAAACCTAATCTTAAATAAATAAAAGAGGCGTGTATTTTAAGTGTGTACCAGTGGGTGCTCGACAACAGATCATTAACAACTAGAGCACCAGTCTAAAGTTAGCGCGTCAGGCAAGTACTAGACAACGCCACCACCGTGCTACAGTGCTGTTCGAAAAGAAGTGAACAGTTCAACAATTCTTATGTTGTGGATTTGTACCGTTTCTACAATCTCATTTTTGTAGTAAATTCATTGAAACTGACACCATCGCTCCTAGTTGTTTGATCAAGTGCGACCGTATCTGTTGACTCGATATGTACTCGATAAGAATAGTTCTAGACTGTGGAAATATTTGCTTAAAACATTAGACAGTCCAGACAGACAAATTCTGTGAAAATGATTGTTTAAGACAAATAACGCCACTACCTGTTTATGGATTAATGGTATTTCAAGAATTCAAACTACAGGCTATATCCACAAGGAAGTGGATCAGTCAACAGAAGTGACGACAGAAGCCTAGCCTTGCATAAGGATTAGAATCTAACGTAAAATTAACCGAGAACCAACATCATTGAAAATTTGAAGACAAAATAATGACGGAAGTGAAGTGACCTTAAAGATTGTCAATTAGTCAAAATAAAAAACCGGTCTGATAAACATTAATTGATAGAATTTAGATCCCGAATTTAATTTACTTTGTGGTAACTGTTTAACAATTTGAGAAATAGAAAAATTCTCTAAGGTAGATTATTGTAAAAGGCGTATGCACAATACTCTACAGCGTTTTCAATAGTGCACTGAGTATAAACAGAAATCTTTGGCACTGAGTGTTATGATTATTACGACGAAGATAGGGTTATAGTATGATCGACTGGATACTGCCAAAGAGGATTCCGCAAAACAATTGCGTTATTTCTTATGTTGGTTTGACATAGATATTGGTGCAAGCTCAAGGACTACATCGGAACATAATAATTCTATGTTTCGTATTGTCTTATTTATTTTTACGAGTTTTTTACTAATATTGCGAACTCCTAAATTAAATTATTTCCCCAGTTTTAAGCACTGAATGTGAACCAGAGAACGGAAAAAATTGATTGTAATTTGTAATTCATGATTTTTGCTATAGTAGCATTTAGTTGCTTCACTAAGTCCTTCATTCTTACGATGCACCATTGAAATACAATATCGATACCAATAATCGAATGCATCTCAGATCTTGTACATTAAGAAGTAGAAATCCTTCGTGGCCTTTCGTAGGTATCAATAGAGGCGTGCAAATGCTAAACGTCCGTTTGATGTTAATACAAGGTGTTCATTAGTGTGCACTGAACCTTGGCTGCTTCCGTTCAAGCGCAAAAAGTGGTTTACGAGATGTGGCTACCTTAAAATGTTGTTATGGTTATATTGATTAATCATGCTTCACACTGTATTGTTACACGCGAATGTTTACATGTCTATTTGTAACATCGTTTAAATTTCACTGAATAAATGCTGTACTGATTAAGAATACTGGCGTAATATCATGCGCGAGCAACGCTACAACCGTGCCAAGTGGACCTTTGTCAGTTATTCAACCGCCAAGAAGTAATGTACATTACTGTATCAGTATTACCAAAGCTAGGTACACATATACTTTAAACTTATGACATCCCGTTGTTTGCGTCGGGGGATAGAAAAGAAAAACAGCAGGAAATACACGACAGTCAAAATGTAAAGATTAGCTTAACTAGTCTTGCCGGTTTCTATTAATAGCAAAATAATGCATGCAAAATTACCTATTTGTATTTCATTGCTCATTCTTTTGATTAGATTAAAATAAGTATTAAGTTTTTGGGGTCTTTTTATTATTTTTTATAGTTGGATTACAAATTGGTTGTGAAAAAAGAAGAAGAACGCTACACACTGACAGAAAAACAAGGAGATTGCGTGATAAAATATTAATCTAACCATGAAGCTGACACGCAGCATTTTTAAGCGGAAAACCAGAGCATATAAAAAGAAACTATTTTCTTGTGACTGAATTTTGTCGTTGTGTTTCACCAAATAGAAGAATTATGAAAAGCAGGAGAGATAATCACCGATTTCCTAGTAGAAGTGAATCATAGAACGTCGCTTCCTTACAACCTACATTGTACCCACGCTCTGATGGCTTCGATGAATAAACAGTTTATAAGAAAAACACAAGTGACCTCTAAATACAGCCAAGGACGGGAGAAAACCTTAGCTAAACGATTCTTACAAATTTTCGTGCTCATTATTATTCCTTACTTATATATAAGACTGATATAAAATTATTATTAACCTATCTAGAGTAGAGTAACCTGCAGGACTGAATTTTAATTCAAGTTTGTATAAATTTTAATAAAATGATCATTAGATTTGTACAAGTTTAATTTTTTTAACCTAAGGGGTTTTTTGAAGAAAAAGTATTTTTTTGGTATTGGTTAGTTAATTTAGTCATAAAATGCTCAGATTTTAGTAAAAAGAATATACAATAGTATATTATAGTAGTATATTTTACAATAGTAGATTCAAACTTTAGGAAATTTTGAGATTAATTGATTTTGAGGTGTTACATACTTTACTTACTTTGGGTAAACAATGATTTATTATAGCATGACGAGATATTAAATATTTGGATGATATTTTAAATTAAAATTTGATTATATTTTTGGTATACATTCCCTAATTTTGGCTTCACAAAGATTAGTATGGAGTCATTTGTATTAATAGGATAGCAAGATGTAAAATGTTTGGTGATAATTTCACATTAAAATTGGGTTTTACTTTTGGTAATCATTTACCTTTTTTGTACGTTATTTGACGTTATATTTTTACTATATCTGGTGATAAGTTATTAGATAAGCCTATTCATAATACAATTTCTTTACTTGATAGCCAGTAAAACACAACACAATCCATCTTATCCTTAACCATCGCAACCTTTACGTTTACCAGCGGTCCTGCGTCGTCACCCTGAGGCAGTCATTAGCCCAAGCCGCGGGGGCGGTCCGATTACCATCCGGCGGCGCTCAGACGCTCCAAAAAAGGCTCCGGATGACTACACTAACACTCATATACTCGTACATGGCCAGTTTTTGGCTGGCATTGACCCAAACGGGACTACCTTTTGTGGCCGCCTGTGTCGAAAGCCTCCGAATGATCTGAGAATATGACAAATTGCTAAATGCTAATTTGAAGTGTTCTTAGTTATAAGGATTTAGTTAGGTAGTTAAGTTCAGATATTTATACATCCCAAGTCCCAAGATGTAAGACGCTATAAAAGTAAACGAAATAGAGCAAGAATTATTGTAACAAGTGGCAGGTGACCTTATTGCATCACATAAGTGCTTAGTTTACGTCATATTTACTAAAACCAAGCTTTTTTAAGGTCTAGAGTCTGTAAAAAATTTTCTTCATTGTGTGAGTTCTTGGCAAAATGTAAGACAACATGTAAGTAGTAAAAATATGTAGTATATTGAGAAAGTTCAGGTTTACGTACGCATGTTAATTGTGCAACATATATTGTTAAATAAAGTTGACACCAAAGAATATGCTAATTTTATTGTAACTCGATTGCAAATAATTAATCTTACAGCTGATTACATCTTTAATGCTATGTTTTCATCGTCAGTTAGTTATTAGATCGATTGGATCGTGATGAATGGTGGTAAATGGCAATAAAAAGGTCATGACGGGAGGCATGACTCGTGCGCAATGCGTGCATAAAAAAAGTCATAATCATATTCACTTTAATTAATTAATTATTTTTACCAAGCGCAAAAGAAACCTAAACTAACTAAACCGGAATTTCTATGTGACCTACTCTCATAGAAATTCCGCTTATAGTTACTAGAAGCAACAATGTATTTGATTTTAAATAAAATCATATCCATATCGTCATCTAATAACACGTCTCCATCCCACGTCAGGCCATCATGCACCTGTTAAGACATTTAAAAGTCATAATTGCAGTCATCAAATACCAATTCAAATACCTGCGGGTTTGATAAACATTCAATCACTGCGAGGTGGCAATCATCTCGTTTCATGGCCAATGGTGTGTAAAAACGGATAAATAATGTATGAACATCTTTATTTTCGCCTCCACTTACAAATTATTAAGCAATGTTAACTTCTATAGCTACATTATTACGGTTGTTTATATGATGATTGGTATGTAAGGCTTATTTTATATATCTTGCATCCGTAGGTTTGGTATTTACACCTACTGTTGCATCTTGTTTTGGTGTTACAATCGTAATAATACTTAATTTGATATAAACAACAATGTTTTGTGTGCAGTGTTTGCAGATACCTGTAAATGCGATAATTACTAACCATCAGGGATGCTGCCTGATTGCATGCCAATCTGAGTATATAAAAAAATAATAAAAAATAACTTGAGATTAAATAGAGTCACGCAAGATGTTGAAACTCGTGCGTGTTTGAGAAATCATAGCCAAAAAGCGGACCCTGATGAAGAAGAAAAAAGAAAATAACGAACTGCAGGTTTTACAATTCCAAAACTCAAAAATAAATAAATAATAGACTTGTACTTATTTAACTTTTCAATACAACTTTATAACTGTTAAGCTCTACTCTTAGTTTGGTATTTTAAATGAGAAGCGAAGAAAAAGCTATTAGAAATGTAATCCCCGAAGCTAATAAATTAGATAACGTTTTCGAAACGTGCTCCATAACGGCAGAGTCAATTACAAATACGATTGTAGCTCCGATTGCGATGAGAAAATAATTACTGTTTGTAATGTCTCTGCCGCGCCCCTTCTTATGTAACTCGTTACGGGTAAAGTTTTGTTTTTGGTAGAGCTAATTTGGAACACATACATACGATTTTTTTTTTTAAATATTTTAAAAAATACGAAAAGAATTGGAAACATTTTGTCTGTGATCCTTTTCAGTGAAAACAAAAAGAAAACGGCAGAATTGGCATTGTGAACTTGCAAAGCTCTAAAACACTTGTACCGTGTTTGCAGAGCAAAAATGTATTACAATTTCACTTTTCAACATTTAACATTCGCAATTCGCATTTTCTTTTTAAATAAATTATCTCAACAGTTGTCAGTTCAAAGATATATACTTGCGGTCGGATTTCTATCACTCTCGAACATATCACAGGTTCTATTATTAGTAGTGATTATTTTGAACGCGACAAAATCAATAAAAACATTATTCTACAAAAGTTAAATAACTATACAGGATTATAAGGAAAGGGTATGCTAAACCGAAAAGGGCTCATAGTACTCATCATTATGAACAACTTTTACTATGAGACCAATCCTGAAATCGAGAAAAAAATAACAGCCGTTCCATAGAAAAATTAAGACACTCAAAACACAATGACCCATAGTGAAAGTTGGGCACAATCATGAGTACTATGAGCCCCTTTCGGCTTAGTTTACCCTTTCCTTATAGCCCTGTATACGTAAATGAACCGGGTAGGTACTACTGATTGAAGCACGCTTCAATATTATGCACCTTATTCAGCAATATTACAATATTGCAACAGCGTACTCCGCTACAGGCACAGTTCTAGTTTTGTAGAAATATCGGATCCGCTTGCAAAAATCCACTATCATACCAAAACCGCTCAAGTGGAAATCGCCAATATTGGAGCCAAGTGTTTCGCAAAGGCTCCACTTATCTCTGGAGTCCTACATACGATGACTACGATTTTGCAACCTGCATGCCTTTTACCCACATACATTTAAGCATTGGCTATCGGTATGCAAGACAATTAGATGCACTTTGTAATTGGGGTTTACTTAGAAATACGATACTTTTTTTGTCTATTGCAGGTCTTTTAAAGATTGCAAAATGTAAATTTGCACTTAACAAAGGAACCAGCTTTACTTAGATGTAACTTATAAAATTGCGTTTTTTTATACATTTATAGTTTTTTTATTACTCATGAATACTAACTAAACTAAACAAAAAAGTAATTATAACTAACTAAGCTACTTAGCCTACTAAACGAAAATAGCAGTTAGATTCACCCAGAGAGCACTGAAGGTCTAAGGAAAATCCAAACGCTCAAGCCCACTACCAGTTGGCAGCGTATCATACTGTCGGCATTACCACGCTGAATGGTAATGCTTATGCCAAACAAACGCTAGCATCATTTTTGTTTGTCTTTGATGAGTGATGGTGGTTAACCACAGCAGACCTGATGTTAAGTGACGAATGAAGTTGGGTAGCTTAATTTGGTCTTGTATCATACTTTAGGAATATAGTATTTATAGAAAAATATTAGTGGGTTATACATTATATTAAGTGTTCGACTAGACAACGGAAACATTACAGGTTATCACAGAAACGTCTACAGTGGGGCCAACAAAGAAATCACGAAAAAAATCAGGTCTTCCATACATTACATTATACACATACATTACATTACATACATTATACATTTCGTCGTACAACAATATCCTAGAATGTGTCCTTCTTGCCGAACACGCAGTTAAAAACAAAAATATATTTCGAGTGGAATCTTAGAACAAGACAAAATATTTGACAGAAAAACAGCTCGTTTCAGTGACTCGCTGCGCCCCGTGGTTTCACCCGCGTGGACATTTTTTTTCCTAAGCCGCCCCAGTATTGAGGCGAACACAGCGAATTAACTGTATTTTTCACATCGGTGGAGCCGTTTTCGAGTTCTTTAAAGAGAAGCAACATACGTCGGAGCAATTATACATCTTACTGATAATTACGAGTATATTGCAATTATCGTTTAGAACCGGTTCACAAGTCGTAAAACTTGTTTTTTAATTAGTTGTTGTGATGGCGTCGTCATCTCCTGAACTCACAAAAAAACTATCTCTACTATCTGAGAGATTAAAATCATCGAGTTTTTGTCCAAAATTAATTTGAGCCATACATTTTTTGTTAGACTTTTGATCGCGCAAGTGAAAGAGACACATCGAATACGATTTTGCTGAAGAGGGAATTAATTACTCAGTAATATTTACTAAGGAAGTTTACACATCTTTAAGCTGGCTAATTCTGCGCAATTAGAACCATAGAACAATGATGAAGTTTGAAGGCCGCGGTAACCACTTACCATCAGGAGGCCCGTCGCTTGTTTGCCACCAATTACATGAAAAAAAAAGGCTACGCTTCCGACCAGACCTTGCTTCTTGTCAAATTTCATGGTTCTGGTTCAACGGGAAGTAGGTAGCCTACAGATTTAGATTTTGTTGCGAGTGTCAGAAATAGGCAGCATAAATGGCCGTATATTTTTATTTCGGTGACTTACTTCAAGGGCCCGCCGACTAAAGGTGTTTATACATAGCCTGACCTGACATCGTGTGAAAGGGACAGCTAGATTTGAATTTCACGGGAGCAAAAGAAACAAACTATTAAGGTTACAGCTTTCAAACGATGCCAGGTCAGGCCATGTAGTGAGGCCTTAAAGTATTTGATATACTTCCACGCGTTCCTGAGACAGACGGACAACGAGGTGATCCTATAAAGGTTCTTATTTTCATTTTGTGGTACGTAACCCTAAAAATAAATAAACAGTCTGTTTTTGTTAGGGTACCGTTGCCAATGCTTTATAACAAATTCCATGTTATTATTTTTTATTTTAGCGATGAAGAAAAACTGGAACAATTTGCTTCTCTTTTTTCCATCTTCTTCGTCAAAATTAAAAATATTAAGATAAAAATTGCTTTAAAACATTAGCATTGTTTTTCTATGAAAACTGACGTGGCTTTGACACATTTTGTTATTATAAAACTGGAATACTCACGTTAAATTGAGTCGGTTATTCCGACTATAGTTTCGATCACTTTCGGTGAACTAAAAACTATAGTCGGTATAACCGACTCAATTTAACGTGAGTATTCCCGTTTTATTAAAACAAAAGCATTGTTTTTTTAAAATTTAAAGTGGCAGCTATGCGGTATGTTGTATGTAAAAATAATTGAAACTTACGATCGAGATAACCTAATTAGGAAAGCGAGTTCTTAATAAAACTTGATGACGTGTGGATTGACTAGATGTGACAGTCCTAATAAATCACCATTGGTAAACAGTTGAATTTATGTAGGTATTAACAATTTGTCATTATTTTGACTGAACAAGGTCGAAGGTCAATGAAAGGATGAAGGCTAGTGAGGAAAGGACGCTACGACAGGTCATTCACATTACGAAGCCATGCCACATGCTAAAATCAATTAGTAAAACAAAATTATGGTATATGATAAAAAGTACTCTAAAAAAATTCATCTTAACTAATAATTCGCGCCGAATTGAGACCTCGCGACCCCTATATCTTCACAACCTCTTCTCGGGTCTCTTCACACCCGATTCAACTCATATTCGAACTTAATAATTGTATTGAAATTGACTACTTGCCTACAAAATTTCATGAAGATCGGACCAACGGTTCGCAAGTCATCATCGGACAAATATACACACAAACATACATACAAATGCAGATTTGTCCCAGTAAACTCTGAGACCTTCGCTTCGCTCGGTCAATTATATAAGCGAAACTAACTCTAGCACACGGTCTGGATATTTGTCGCGTTATCACGGCTAAACGGCTGAACGGATCTTAGTAAAATTTGATAAGGAGTAATCGTATATCACAAAGATGGACTTAGGATATTTTTTTATGTCCACACGAAAGAAGTTGCGTGTACCAGGTAAGTAGTATGCTATAAAACCATATAGTAATAGAATTTATAAGCAATGAAATGATATCATCAGGATAGCTTTGGTCAAAAGCCTAGCCTTTCAACCATTAAAAATAACCCAATTTTCGGGTTATCCGTATTGTCAATCTTGCATGGTCAAAAACAACAGGAAGTGGAGACATACCAGAGATTATATCGGAAACTGTAGACGGCGACGGTACCTGTTCAAAAACCTCACAAAAAGTTGTACGTCACGACTTGCCAGGACCATGTTTTAGTAACAGCGACATGAAATTTTGTCTACAAGTCTTGTACTTGCTGGCCCAAAAACCCGTAGGCAGCGCAGACATAACATCTCAGCATCTCCCACGAACCTTTACCGAGGTATTTGCGAACAGTGCGGTCGCAGCGGAGAATTCCAGTTTTGGTTCGTAAGAGCGCAAGTACTCCAAAAAATACTGCTGGTTATTAAAACTGTAATGATATCCACAGGATGATGATGATGATAACGACTTAGTTTACTTTCACTTAATATATTGTATAATAAATGTTAGTTAAATATGCTGTCATATAGATTCTTGAATAAATAGTTCACAATTGTCGTTGACACGAGATCCTTACTACATTTCCAGGAATAAGCAGAAAGACTTCACAAGTCTTGTAAAGTTTGTAGAGCCGGAGATAGATCCGATCTATGGTTACCACCTCGACAATTTGCTTTGTGAGTTTTTGTTGTTGTCAGTTTTTCTGCACCGACATTAATTAGAATAATCGAATTGGTATCTATTATACATATTTGTCGTAAAATTTACTTAATTGAACACTTACATGTTTTTACTACACAATAATTTCGAACAAAATATAACTACAGATAACTGTTCAAAAACTCAAAAACTACTCAAAAAAACCTGCTTCTGTTCTAGCTAACTAAAATATAGATAGGAAGTACATAAATATATATATTCTACATTCAAACTAAGGAGAATTCTGTGATTCAAACATATACTTATACAAGAGACACGACCCAACCTTGTATAAGCCTTGAACCCACGAGTGACAAGTTGATAACGTTATATACGTTACTAGCTGCGCCCCGCAGTTTCACCCGTTAACCTACAGAAATCGAATATTTTTCCGGCATAAAATGTGATAATACAGGGTGTAAGCTACCTCCACCAAATTTCATTCAAATCTGTTCAGCCGTTACAGATTTGAACGGGAAAAAACACACTTACATACTCACCTACTTAGCTACTTACACACTTACAAACTTTCGCATTTATAACATTAGTGTGATATTACGTATTCCATGCATGTCTAACGACTTGTCACAGGTATTTAATCGGCCATCGAAACGTTAACTACTTATGTTACTGTAACTTTAGGTTCGGTGGTTCGTGATTCATCTCTTGGTCGGTTCTGGTGTCCTGGTAGTCTGAAGTCGTGTCTGTTGAAAAGCTCAAACTTTTTGAAGCAAATAGTCTATTATCATATTTTTGCTACATACATATAAATAATAACACAAGATAAGCCTTCAACTTTTCCTAATACTTGGAATATATCCATTCATATTATATTCCGTTACAATAACTGCGTATATATCAAGTTTTAAAGCAAAACTAAGCATCTATCTACATAGCGTATAAAACAGTGATATTTCCATAACCGGAATATCCTGCAAAGTCTATATATTTGGCGTATAATAGTCATCGATTACAATCAATACCGAGCTTTGTTTTTGATTCACCGTCCATTGAATCATGATCGTCTTGACCTCATTCTCGCGATCAATTATTGTGTTCATTCAGATTCTGAAATGCACTTGCGTTGTTAACAGGGAGTATCAGCTGTTTTGTTTGCGAGATCTTTTATACCAAAAAACATTAATAAATAGTCATTCTGCTAGCTTTGAAATTATAAATTCGATCGAAAAAAATTAATAGCAATAATAAGACTTTAGCCGCCAGCTAAAGGTTAAATTATCCTTTAGACGCCAACATTTGAGACGGACAAAATTGTTCTTTAGGCTCGGTATATTTAAAATCAATTCCTATTTGCCAAAATAAATTCGAACCATTGTGCACTACGATGCAATAAATTGCATTAATTTGTACAACAAACTTGCTGCAAAAAACATGATTGACAAAAAAATTGCCAAAAAAGCTATAGTGATAAGATCAACAGCTTCTTTTTTCCTAGAACAGTAATTAGAAGGATACTTAGGTATAGTAATTCAGCTAAGCGTAGATAGTATTGAAGAGGCCAAATATTTTACAAATCGGTCTAAAGAAGAAATACAAAAAAAGGATAATAATTAGTTTCCCCGTTAGTTACCAAGGTGATCTGGTTATTCTCGGAAAGTATTAGTGTATTCAGATTCCAGTTAGGTAAAACCATGTTTGTTACATGATGCATTAGTGAGTTATTTCTTTTTGCGAATCGACTCACCGAATCTCTTTACGTGAATATCTCGATTAAAAGACACCGATCTTGGCTTGTTCTCTTTACCCTCTTTAGGATTTTCTGTTTTTTCTGTTACTTCTTTCGTTTTGTCTTTTAGATCTTTTGTTTTTTCTGTTACGTCTTTTGTTTTTTGTGTTTCTTCTTTAGTATTTTCTGTATTATTTCTAGTGTCGTTATCGTTGCTGGCTACCTCTCCATCTTCGTTAACAGACTTGGTACCAGTTTCATTAGACATTGGGTTTGAGGTACCGTTTGTGTGGTACCTCGGAGGTTCGTTCGGTATAGTCAACTCGGTGTGTCGCGTTTCGGTACCATCGGATCGTATTATCTGTGAAGTGTTTTACAGATATTATGTAATTTTTCTTGTTGACAATCGGTCCGGCTATTTATAATTTGGTATAGATTCAAACCTGGTATATTTCATCTCGAACGCACGTTGTTTAGCTTATATTTTATTCATTAAATTTGCGTATTGAAAAATTTATTTTATGGAAAATCTTTTTATTTGAATCTGTGAATTAATGTTTTCGCTATTTTTTAACTCATTTATAAAATAAAATTGGATGGTTTTTCTATGGAATCAAAAAAGACTTGCTTATATTATACAACTAACTTTACAAACCCAAAATGAACATCTTATATTAGTAGGTTTATGACAGTTGAAGCTAGAAAGGTGTATTAAGGCAGTGTATTACCTTGCTGTGTATCCTCGAATCATAGCCTGTCTTTCTCTACTCTTGTTTGTGAAGTAGATGCCTCCTCATCTTGCACTGTAATCCTGTAACAAGGAATATTTAAAAAATAAATAAAAGTAATTCAGTCTGAAATCTTTTTAAATTTGATGTTTTGTTCGTATTAATATTCTTTTTTATTTTAAATCAATTTTTAAATTGGATTAATATATAATATTATTTAACGTGTCAACTTTTAAGATCTCAAAGAACGAGAAAATTTATAGTACATTTTGAAGCGTTTTGTTATTTTTACATCCCAATCCCATTATAGCACTTCTATTCTGTCTACAAGTAGTTAGAAAGTGCTAAAGTTATTTCAAATGAGGATAGGCAAAATATAAAACCTGAATAAATAAATCAACAACGGTAACAAAGATGATATAAATTTAGTTTTAAGGCAACTTGTTTATTACACAAAGTTGACTCTAATACTTAAAATGTCATAAACTACTTATAAAGACATAAAGTTATATGGAACGCATTACATATTCATGATCATGAAGATATTGAGCACTTTTACATAATAAATAGAAATAAAACCGACTGTTTCGAAACGTACTCGTAAAATGTGCCGTGGTTTCGATAAATGTTTCATAACGATTTTCAATTTAATGGAATAAAATTATGCTGGTTTTTATTTATGTCAAGACGGTGTAGCCCTGTGGTTAATGTGAATTTTGTCATTATTGATTGGATCGGTTTACGCCACAGTTGCTGGTTTCGTAAAATGAAGGGTAAATTATAGAAAATTAAAACCTATGTGTTTGCAATATCATAATTTAAAATTACCCACACAAATGAATACCTACATTCAATAATATATTATTTTACTAGAGATACTACTTTAGCGCACATAAAATGACCCCACAAATCTGTCCTTTCGGACAGATTTCATTATAGCTATCTCGTTTACTCTCTAACTTTTCACATCTTCTTTCGCACTCTTTCTAGGCTGTAAACAGACTGCAGCGGAGCCGAATTCAGTGCGTCATTTGAAGGTAAAAACATATCTTTAGTATACCATTCCCTACATTAAAACTTCCCAACTTATATAAAAAGTGTACCATAATAGCAGATGGACTAAAATAATGTGTAGGTACAATGAAATCACATGTAATCTAAATCACAGTAATCTAACGTATGTTATAAAGTGAAATGACCGAGAATCTTGAAATGACTCAATAAGCAATCACTATCAGCAAAAAACATTTTCTACGTTACTTTAGTAATGGTAATGGTAACCCATATGAAGGTAATTTCGGAATGGTCGCTTTAGTGTCGGAGGTTGCGACAGGCAAGTCACTCAGCTTTACTAAGTATGTTCTATGGTGCAAGACATAAGAACGCCATGTATCAGTTTTAGGTCAATGAATTAGACATTACGAATCTATGCCAAAGCGAGTAAAAAGTAATATTGTTGCACCCATATTATTATTTTTTTAATTTAATTTGGAGACGAGACAAATAAGTCGCTCATCTGATGATAAGCTTCAGGCTTGCCCATGCCTTCATGCTTGCTTGTTCGGTTGCTTGCCTTGCTTGCATGTTATGTTTCACTAAAAACTTTATGTACGTTTGACTTTACCTTCATCATCACAATTATCAGTCAGAAGATGTGCAGTTCACTCTGCCCTCCGATGTTAAGGTGCAACGTTTCGCTTCTCGCCCGAAATTCAAATTTTTATGCGTTTTTTGTCAATTACAACTTCTAATTTTGCGCCAATAAATAAGTTGTTATAAGAAATTACGGGTAAAATTATCACCCAGATAACATTGTTTAAGCTACAAATCTCAATATGCTGATTTTCATCTTGGTTTTTGGTTTAGTGAGAAATGTGCTTATACTAGCTTTCAACTTGAATTTTTGCTTGGTGTAATTTCTTGAAATAATTTATTTATTATCGTAAAATTAGTTTTCATGAACCAAATATGAGTAATTAAGCTGTAATTGACAAAAAACGCAAGAAAATTTGAATTTCGCGCGCTGAGCGAAACGTTGCACCTTAAGTGATGGTGTGTTTGAAGATGGTAATCACAATTAGCATGGAACGGGAAGTTGCTCTCAAGAGGCTGCCGAACCTCAAGATGTTCAACTCGGAGTACACTATAATGTACCGTATCACCAAACTGGTGTTAGGACACCAGAGTTTGAGTTTTTTTATTTTCGTAAGGACAATGTTTATCTTCACCGGCAGCTCCAGCTCATTGTTGAGATTTGAACCCCCGCCATGCTGCGTGAGATCCGAACGAGGTAACCACTGAGCTATCATCGCTTGCAAATCTTGTGCCTTATACCATCCCAAGATTTTACTCAACACCGTTCAAGCCCTATTGTAGTGATTACGATACTTCTCTAATAGTTCTATCATTTATTTCTATTTCATCCAAAGATTAATTAGGAATGATATTATTATCTGTGTCTATTATTTTATAATAATGATTTGAAGGGCTTTACGGCGTGATCGTGTTATTAAAGCACAGTGTGAGTTTGTAGACGTTTTATCGCCTATGTGAAAACTTTATGTTCCGCTGTTCTGCTATAATTGTGTGGAGTTCCTAGTTTTTTTTACAGTTAGGAGATTATTTTTGTCAATAAATATTATTTTATCGAAGTATTTAAGGTGCAACGTTTCGCTCACCGCGTGAACTCCAAATTTTCTTGCGTTTTTTGTCAATTGCATTATCGATCTCTTTTCTCTCTCTTCTCCCACACGTCTCTGCTCTTTTCTGTTCTTTATAGATCTACTTAAAACCTAGCTTTAAAAAAATATTTATTATAAAGATTCAAATATTGTTCATATCAGAAATTAAATGCATTACACATTTATTTATAAGTATATAATTTTATGTTATGCGTACGGTGACACGGAGGCTCTAAATAAAGGTAGAACAATAATTATATGAAATCTTCACACTTGACCAAAATTAAACATTTGTGTTATTGAAAGTAACAGCCAATGCTCCATTTCCTAACATTTTTAACCGACCGAAGCTAAGGTCTCAGCTTACGGGAACAAGAGTAGTAATTTTTGTTAATGTTTATTTAAAATACGAATGACTGTTACCCGCGACTTCGTTTGCGTGGATCTAAAAAAAGTAATGTTCGTCTCCGACCGTAACCTATTCAATACATTGACATTGACCTGTAATAATTTGTTGCCAATAAATATGATTATGATTATGCTTACAATTTTATTTCAAATATGAACATAATCGGTACAGGGTCGCGAGGTCTCATTTCGTTTTGTGTTTTAAATGTACGTGTTTATTTTGCTTCAACAGGTCTGTAGGTACTTCACAATATAATTACTACCGATTACCGGTATCTATTTTAAAACACCTACTTTGATTGTAGTATAGCAAAGATTAGGTAATACATACTAAGTACATGTACATACAGTATAGGGAGGTGTTAATGTGGTGTGGGATGCTAAACGTATTCCAAGGTACTACCGGCCTGTGGCATCATTTTTTTCTTAATTTTTGTTTTCCCGTGACTTGGCTAGTGAATGGCTTTTCCAAGGAACGACTGTTTTTTATCGCGATTTTCGTATTTGGTTTAGTAAAATTTACTAATAATAATGAGTACAATGATATTCTAGCATATGTCCGTCGTATAACCGGACACCTGTACAATGTACATCCACATCTTTATAAAACCATTTATATAATTTTTTCTTTGTAGCATACCAATCAAGAAATACCATTTAAATGCAAGTGCACAGCAATTAAAACCAAAGATGAATAAAAAAACAGCTTTACATAAATCAAGACGCGACCTTCACTATTCAAAAATAATTTAAATCTGCATTTTATCTTTTTAGCCGACGAATGGCCCGAGGCGGATAGTCACCTCTGGGGTAAGCTAAAGTCTAGTTATAAATAACATTTGGTTAACTATTTAAAGGCCTAAGAGCGTGCAACCGATTTTTATTCTCTCTCTTTAATATTTAATGATTATTAATTTAATTATCATTTTTAATTATAATTAATTTACTGAGGGTTATTTTCATTTTTTTTTATTGTACAGACTGACGAGACGAGCAGCCGCTCATCTGTTGTTAAGCGTCACGCTTGCCCATAACAGTTCAATGGCACCCAAAATGTTGAACTTCAACTGTTCCAAACTCTGCGCTGTATCGCACTCCACTCGTCACCCTGAGATATTAGATATTAAATCTCTTTATGCCCAGTAATTTCGTTGGAAACATTGCCCTTTGATCCGGAACACAGTTAAGCTTGCACACTACTGCTTGGCGGTTGAATAACTTATTTATTGCTACTTACTTTATTACTACACTAGCTTCGCTCGCATAGGCTAATTAAACACCCCATTTCACCTTTTTCGGGGATGATTTTCGAAATAACCTGGGACATGTCTTTCTTGATTTTCTATGCTTAGTACAAAGCTTAATACATAAACCGAGTTTCATTGTCTTCGCATCAATGTTTTTTTTTTCCATACAAACTTTGGGGGTGCACTTTAGAAGCGGAATTTCGCAAAACCTGGTTTGCGGTTCGAAAAAAGCGGTTTGGTTTGTGCGTTGATTCCTTTTCTAGGAATCAGGAACTTATTCTTTTATATTATTGATTTAACACGTTTTAGTGGACAAAATGCATAACTAAGCTACTTAGCATACTACATAAAACTACCAGTCGGTAGTAGATTACCTAGAGACCATTGAGGCCCACTTCCAGTACCCAACATGCTGGCGGCATTAACATGCTGAATAATGGCAACGCTTATGCGTTGGGCCAGCTGTATCCAGCATTGTGGTTATCGCAACAAGCAGGAGCTTTGATAGATTTTTGAGTTATTTCCAAGTTGAATGCCTCAGTTACGTTTCAGTCGAATTTCAGCATAATATTACAGGCGACCATTTATATACTACTTATGTGGATCAAAGTGAAAACTAGTTTAAAACATGTCAATGTTATGATAAAGAATGTGTTGTCAAAATATTTTTCAATATCTCATTTAATATCTAATTTTATTATATCACTACTTCATTTATGTTGAAACTGAGAGAAGGAAAATCGGTTTCATGCTCTTAAGATGAATGTTTTGGTGCAGTCAGTGTCAAAAGTGCGGATCTGGATAAAAATATGTGCCTGAAACAAATTACTTTTTTTTAGGTTTCAAAAATATAAATATGCATATTTTCTCGAATCTCGAATGTTTCAATATTTTTATATCAAAGTGAAGTTTTAGGATGAACAACGAAAACATTTCGGTATAATAATCGCAGGCAGAGGTAATATAGGTACTTTATAATCATAGGGTGAAGTCGGAACAACCCCTTTTTACCCGACTGCCCAACAAAGAGGATGCTTTTTGGGTCTATGCAAGTATGTTTGTGTGTCCTATACATTACCTAACTGTAGCATAACTGATATTACAAATGCGAATGTAACTCTGTCTCTCTGTCTCACTGTCTGGTTGTTTGTCGCGTTATCACGGAAAAACGGCTGAACGGATCGATCTGAATTTCTGCATTGATATAGCTTAAGGGTAGGAGACGGACATGGGTTACTTTTTTTTATTCGTCCACGCGAACGAAGTGGCAGGTAACAGTAGTTAACTATATACAAACGGCTTGACCGATTTTGGCGACCAAGGTTTCGTCCGATTCCTCTTTACCTCCGGAGTGAAGTATGTATTAGTGAATTTTGTTTTTACGTGTTATTTAGTAATAAAATATGGCTTAAATAGCTAGTTTTTGTAATACACGATAATATCAACTGAAAAACGAAATACATACAGCGATGGTGCGGAAGTAAGATTTTATTAAGAAAAAAATGATAATTTTTCCCCGACTGCACAAGAAGGGAGGAATTAACGTTTTTATTTTTCTCTACGAGCTATCTAAATCGCGTAAAAACCTCATGCGTCAGAAATAATTCTATAAAGACTACACATTTAAAACTGTAGCCCTACTTAAATCTAATGACCGTATACACGATTAAGTCATTATAGTAATTTCTATAGTAAATTCATTAATTATTAGCAATAATTGAGTTGAAAATAATAATGTATTCTTTTTCAAAATTAACGGTTTAAGGTGCAGCGTTTCGTTCAGCGCCCCAAATTCAAATTTTCTTGCGTTGTTTGTCAATTACAGCTTAAATTACTAATCGTGGATATTGATACTAATTATTGTAACCACTTTTGGTCAACAATGTAGCAGGCGGTGGTGTCATGAAATTGGTTTGGCTACATCATCTATCATCTCAATAAGCTGATTTTCATCATAGTTTTTGGTTTAATGAGAAATGACTGTACTTATAACAGCTTCATCTTGATTGTTTGGTTGATGTAATTTCTTGATACAACCTATTTATTGGCGCAAAATTAGTTTTGATGGACAAACGATGAGTGAGTTATAATTAACAAAAATCACAGGAAAATTTGGATTTAGCGCGCTAAGCGAAACGTTGCAACTTAACATAATACTGTGTAGTATTGTATAGGTAGATGTTTTTTTTAACTTGGTTGGAGCCGACCGCCGTTAAACAAACGCTCTCGTTTGTTGAGAAAGAATTATATTTTCCTCCTAGTTTATCTCTTCGGTCTACGGTCCGTGGTCATCAGGTGTGTTAGGGGGCAGTGTTAACAGGTGTATCTGTGGTTAAACATATAGTTAGATCATAGAATAAATAATAGTACCTAGAAGTACTATTAAGTCTATTCTTAACGATAGTTGCAGGAATGAACACGGTAATGTTTGCACACTACTACTTGACGGTGGAATAACTGACAAAGGTGTGGTCGAATGTCCCTAGGCGGATTATGCAAAAGAGTCCTACAACTGCAATTACAGAAAAATCTAAAAAAAATTGAGAAAACATCTAAAAAACAGACAAAGAAATATTATCTTAAATAAAATAATTAAATTATATAATTATTAATATAACAACTCATTTAAACTACGGTAGCACTCAGCTCTAAATGCCACTCGCGGTCACTCATCCAAGAACAATGCTCTACTCCAGTTATGAAAATACTTTTCATTGTACCTGTACTTACCATGCGCACCCGTCCAAAGATAAGCCTTGCAAATTTATTACTTTTAATTTAAACACTTGGCGACTGCGCTTGCGCTTCTTATCATAAATCTATGAACATTATCTTTGCTTTATGAGAGGAGTAATTTTCATACAAAGTAACAATCCATTACTCACCCTATTTTTATACTACAATGGCGAGAATTAGTTTATTGCAATACTGTGTACAAAGATGTTCTTAGAATAGGGAATAATGTTCCAACAGTGGACCCATACCGGGTGTGCATTATAATGACAACCTACTTAATGACATAGGTATGTAGTTCTTAATTAAATATTATTTCTTACGTTAGTAGGAACTATTGAAAACAAAATGGTTCTAATTAATTTAAAACTAGAATAACAAAAGAGTATTTAAATAGACAAAAACAAATAAAACAATAGATAATGGACATTATCATTATTACAGTATTCTTTCATGTCGTAAAATGCTTAGCCATGTTTTAAATCTCCTATTAGACAGTGGTCCGTTTAAAAGCTTAATATCAGAAGGTAAATTGTTAATTTTAATAGCTGTAAAATATGTGTTTTTGTGATATATGGCGTTATTTGCTTGAGGAACGAAAATGTTGATTTTATAATTAGATCGAAGAACGTCAATTCTGCTTGAAGATTTAAAGAAATCACTACGCCTAAAACGGCTTGACCGATTTTAATGAGTGATGTCCGCTCTACGTCCGGAGTGACAGACTACATTTTGCAGTGTTTTTAATAATATTACAGCTTATCAGTGAGGTCCACGTGGAAAAAAGTAATACACCGGTGCGATAAACGCGAATCTGAAGGGGTTTGATACTGTCTTCGAGTAAGACAGTGAGGGAAAACCTCACCATACACGAAACGAGTTCAGTTATGAGGCTCAATTGACCTCATGTCAAAGTTTCTGAAAATGTGAAATGTGAGTGAAAATTCTCCTGCATATAGTGTGTTCTCCGTGGGTTGACTGTGCTATAAACACACATTATTGGACAAACTATAAGGCACTATGAGTACACACTTAGATATAGATAGTGTAACAATATCTGAATGTAGATTTATATCGGAGCAAGATCATTAATCAGTTAGCTAAATAATTCCGGTATTTGCTTTATCGAGATTTAGGTCTATTCAATGGACGAAATGTTATTTATTGGCTATACAATTTGGAATCCAGTTATCGTGTTCTTATAACACAGATTAGCTTACACATAGTTTTGTAACGCAACGTATAGAAAATCATCCGATTAATAGGTATATCTATCATTCATATGACATTTTGTTAGTATCGTATTACAATAAGGCTGTTGTTGTAGTGGGCTCCTTTTTTACCTGAGAGGATTATTAGTGGTTGAACTATTTTTTACTATCGATGTTTTGCAATCTGATTCGAGAAGTACCATGCCTTTGCCAGTTATTCATCCGCCAAACTAACATTACTGTTTCGGATTCAAGGGCAATGTTTTCCAGTGAAAGTACTGAGAATGAAGAGATTTAATATCTAATAATACAGGGTTATAAGGATCCCATAGTTAAAGTTGTTCATAATGTTGAGTACTATGTGACATTTTCGGTTTAGCATACCCTTTCCTTATAACCCTGTATTCTTAGATATTAAATCTCTTCATGCACAGTATTTTACTGGAAAACATTGCCGCATATGAGCTATATAGCATATGAGCTATATAGCATAGCATATGAGTTTAAATTAAAATAAAGCATTTGGAATGAAAATATTGCAAAAACATTTTTCGTAATTGTAATTATTAAATGTGCGAGCGAGAGCGCCTCATGCTTGTAAAGACTATAGGTACTATACTATTGGTTCATCTGTAGCTGCTCACGCATATCACGAAACGACATCCCACAAAGCCAACTTGTCTGCCAAATCAAGAAAATCATCATTCCGTTTAGTTCAGTTGCATTGCTCGGATAATTTGGCCCAAATCGAAGGCAAGAATCGAGCCTGGTCGATATTTTAATACTGCTTAGTCGGGCCGAGCCGAATTTTAATGAGCCTCCATCTTTGATTCTACAATAATTCATGAGACCAAATATGGCGCGCAGTTTTTGTGCATTGTAGTAAATGGTGCATATGTGGTCAACTACCGGACCTTTTAGGATTTGGTGTTTTTGATTTACGACTCATTAATAACGGCTGTTTACAAGTTAGCTTAGTACCTGGCGTAAATTCCACGTATGTGTAGGTAATTAGCCTTTTCTAAGCTAGCTAACACACTTTACAACCACGGCCATACCAACGAGAAAATATAAGGGGGAAATATATTTCTCCCTCGTTTGTTAGACTGCATTCGGTGCCAACCAAATTGTTACGTATGCTAACGGTCTGTCTTGTATTCACAATCTTGCATAGTGCTTGGTAGTTATCTGAAGTAAAGATTATAGAGATTAGAGAAAGTTAAAGGCATTTACTAAATTATCATGCAATCACTAGCTACCTACTGTAGTTTAAAATTAAATATTACTATGGAACCTGACGTGGATTTGACACATTTTGGCTTAATAATATGGGTGGAACTACTTACGTTTAACTGAGTCTCTTAATCCGACTACAGTTTCGACTACATCTGGTGATCATATTCAAGGCTTTGCATTGAATGTTCAGTGCAATGAATCTTAGTCGTTTCACCAAATTATCTAACAAAATATTGGTATAGAAGAAGAAGCCCTACCTGGATTGGAAACTAGCTCACAAATGACGCTGCTAGTACACCGTTGGCGTCAGATTTACAACTTGAGCGTTGAAACGAAGACTATAAAATGCCATAACATTATTTAAAAAAATACTTTATCTCATTGTTGGTACTCTTTATATTTATTCATAATTTGTATTTATTGAAACAGCACGGTTACTCACCAATTACATTAATGATAATTTATACATCAACAACCCTTTAAATGTATTTTTGCCAATTAGGTATAGCCGATCTTAATTCTTCACAATAAGCAAAGAGTATACTGACCCTTGTCATTTAGGGCATTCACACATCAAGTTTTTAACCTTTTCAGCACGCGGGCCAGAAATGGCACAAAAACGCGGATGTGCCATATTTGGCCCTTGCAAGGGACCTAAATTGGCACAGCCAAGGACCAATGACCCATTACCCGAGGGCTCGGGACACACTCACCTTGCGCAGAGGTCGACGAAAAAGAAAGTACACTTTTGTATTATTTGGCTTCTGTTGCAAAAAGGTTGATTGTATCGGGGGCTTCGGAAAGGAAAAGTAAGGGTTTCGTTTTTGTGTAGTAATAAATCAATGACGCGTACTTCGCTAACTATAGAACTTTTTTTCTCTTGTGTTTTGGCTCCACACGTTGTGCATTTAGCCACTGTCAAGTATTGTAATATTTCAAGTGACGTCAAATATTTCACAATTGTAATAAGTCTCAGTCATAGTCTAAGTCATGCAAAGTAAGTCACGGTCACGTCATGTCCCAGTAAAGTGGTGGAGACTTTACTAGAGTTTTATATGGAGTTTTGGAAAGAACACGAACTTTTCACAACATTATACCTTCTATTCACAAACACTCGTGCACATTCACGAGCACTTATTCGATAAAAATCCACCATTTTAAAATAATACAATAACGCGACATTACTTTTTTTTTTTTTTTTCTTTTTCCTCCTAAGAGGATTTTGGCGTCGCACGTCTTATGCATTTGCCAGTGTCAAGTATACATATATATTCCCAAGTTTTGTTAGATATTATCAAATAAGTCATAGTCACGGTCAAAGTCGAGCAAAGCAAGTCACGGTCAAGTCCAGCTCATGCCCCAGTAAAGTGGTGAAAACTTTACAAGAGCCTTCTATGGAGTTTTGGAAACAACACGAAAATTCACGTTTCACGACATTATACCATTCACCAACACTCGTGCATGTACACGAACACTTAACGGGTAAAAATTCACCGTTTTTACACATTAACACTCGAAATAACACAAGTTTTGGAAAATAATAAAATGACGCGACATGAATTCTTCACGTTCCCGCCAAAACTCCGCGACATTACTTCTTCAGTCTTCACGTTCCCGCCAAAAAACTCCAATAAAACACTTTGTTTGCTTGAGAAATTATGAGCCATCGACCTACAAAAATAAATATTGCAACAATTTAGCCGTTGCTTAGATCAATGTTGAGAGTGTAAACTGGGCATAATGATGTTTTAGATTTAACAATGTAATCACATCATAATATTATAAATGCGAAAGGTTGTGCGTAAGTATGTAAAAATGTTAGTGTGAAAGTGTGTTTGTTCCCATTCAACTCTGTATCGCTTGAACGGATTAGGGTGAAATTTGGTATGGAGCTAGGTAGCTTATACACATCATCATCATCATCATCTCAGCCACAGGACGTCCACTGCTGGACATAGGCTTCCCCCTTAGATTTCCACGAAGAGCGAATGGAAGCGGCTTATACATATATGCTACTTTTTATCCCGGAAAAATATTCGGTTACTGTAGAATAGCGACTGAAACTGCGGGGTGCTGCTAGTAAAATATACTTGCCTTTGGTACACGAGTTCGTATGCTTAAATCTTAGTTTCAGATGGTTTATTGCTTCCATAAAGTACAAGATGGACAACAAAACAACATTTTAGTACAAAGATACATATGGATCTCGTATCTATTTATTTAAAAAAAAAAAAATGTCCGCACCGATTGTGAGACCAACATTTATGTGATTAGTAATTGAGATAATATTCCCACGTCACGTAAATGAGAAACACGCACACGTGCCATATTTAGCGGCTGGTTACCACTTACCACCCAAGCGGCTCTGTAACTGCACTTGCCACATTACTTGACAATTACTCGAGTGTTGTGTTGTTCAGTTATAATAATTTGTCTCAAGAAATACGTACAACTGTTAACTATTTTCATAATTCATAGTCATGGGGACATCAGGTCAATGACAGTATTTCTTGGGATTTACCAAAAACAAATAAGTAATTTTCCAAGTTGTAAGAAGAGCCGTTAAAACAGTAACACAAAAATATATGGCTATTTTATTTATTTTTACTTATTTATGTCTGAACTGCATTATTCAACAGAAATTAATATTACCAAATATTTTTTCCGTATAAGTATGAAAAAATATAAACAAAGTCGTGGTGAATATTAATTTAAATGCGTCTGAGTATAGTTGTCCGTGAATCAAACGATAAAGCGAAAGCAATTCAACCAAATGTCACGTTTAACATGGTTTCAATCATTCATTCATTCATTGAAACGTCAAGCGTCAATTGTTTCTAACAAGTTGCAATCACCGTGACCCCTCATTAGCGGCCTTTAATTAACAAGAGCAAATCAAAACAAATGAATGACTTGAATGGGCTCATTCAATTGATCACTCATGGCAGTCGAGGATTCAATAGAGATGTTAGAGTTGAGGTCGAACAGTTTTACTGGATTTATTAATATTTTAACTTATTTTATTTATTTGGCTGCAGAATTTCAGTTGAGTTGGTGATAATAAAAATTGCTAAAAATGTGGTGATATTGAAATTAATATGCTTAAAATGGAAATTGTTGTCGACTTTGTTTTACTTTGTTTTTGATACATGAGTGTCTTTTTCGTGTTTTATCTATGGCTTCAAACTTTTTGACCACAACAAACGCGATTGCAAGTTCCTAGGTTGTCACTTAATATATAAACATTATTACTATATATATACAAATCAAAGTAACTTTCTTAGTCTTTCTGCATCTTCACATAAGATAATATAAAAATAATAATAATAATAATAGATAATAGAAAATAATTTACAAGGCACGATCATATCTCAGCCGAATTATAATAACAGCTCTATTATCAAATTGTGATTCAATCACATTCAATTTAGTATCACACGTAAAGAGTGGGTTGCCTTGACATACGTCATTAGTAGAACGACAGTTGAGGTGTCTTTACATTTGCTCGATTTTGCTGTGCGACATATGAGACCTGAATATAGCTAGTCTAGTAACAAAATCGAGTGACGTCCAATAAAGAACATGAATCGATTAATAAACTTAAGAAGTCACAGTAATGATCGAGTCGAATCGTACATTCCATGAAATAAAAAAACAATACCCTTCTTGAAAAATGGCTGTACCCATTTTTATCCAAAATGACTGTGTTTTGATGATAACATATCGAATGTTAACAGACACACGACTTCTTATTTGACATCATTCCCGTTACGGTGTGGGTAAAAAAATATAAAAACTTATAGGCAAGTGACACATCTAAATGATCCCATAGATTGCCGAGTGGCACGAAAACTATCGTGGAATAGCCACAATGTGTAAGCACCCTAACAGCCCGAATGGTTGTGCCACGCTATTTGCTTCGACTGAAAAGAATTGTAAAGTTAGTTCAAGTGGCAATTCGGCACACTTTTGCTTAATTTCGCATAAGTTGGATGTTTTGTTTCGAAGTTTTTATCTTTCATGACTTAGCGAAAATATATATTTCCTTATATTCCTCTGCCAAGCATTAGACACCAAAGTCGAAGCCTATGTACACACAATATTTAATTTTTAAAATAAAATATTAAATTTAATATAATAATTAAATCTATTCGATTTAAAAAAAGGCTAATTTGCTAGCTACATGTTCTGTTTCATTCCTTTATTATGCCAAATAGTTACTCTTTGACTTAAGACTGTTCAATTCTAAGTAATGAGTGATAAATCACACTAATAATATAAATGCGAAAGTTTGTGTGTAATAAGTAGATAAGTATGGAAGTGTGTTTCTTCCCGTTCAACTATGTAACGGCTGAACGGATTTGAATGAAATTTGGTGTGGAGGTAGATTGTACCCTGGACTAACATTTAACACTTTTATCCCGGAAAAATATTCCGTTTCTGTAGAATAGCGGGCGCAGCTAGTAGTAAATACATAAAACAGATGAAAAAGCTTTCTTTAATTTTTAACACGTTATAAGGTTTAAAGATAGAGATTTACACCAAAATCAATAAAAACTGACCAATTAAAGACCAAATTCATGTCTTTGTCGGCAAAACTAGTGAAATTATACACTACTATTAAATTACGAATGTATGTCAGATGACCGTTTTTCTAAAACCTTTAAAAACTCCAAAAGTTACCGTAGCTAAAGATAATTGGTTTTGCCTAATTTCGTCTATACGATCTTTTCTGAAGAATTTTTTGTTCTGTATTTGCTTTACTGTGTTCTTGGAAGCGCGTTTATTTCCAACACTCATTTCTGTAATATGTAGACAAAAATAATGTGGCAAAATAATTGGTTGTAAAATATAAAAAACTGAAATATTCTACGTTCTGCCATTGCTTATATAATAGATACTACTAGCTTATTACTTAATTAAGTTGACTATCTATTTGCTGTTTCGGCCTTTTTGTAGCTCTACCAAGTTCTATTGCTTGAAACATTTTTTTTTAATTTAAAATGTTATTTGGGGTTCAAGAAAATGTGCAGCGCTATTTTTCACTTATCAAAAACATCTTGCATGAGCTTGTATCATACAAAAACTTTTGTTGACATTTCATGAACACAACAGTAAAAAATAAAACATTAATGTGTGTATGAATAATCTTAGATTTGTATATTTTACTCGACTACTAAAAAGGCTTATGATTATGACCGGTATGTATGTACGTACGTATGTAAAAGTTTTTAGTGAATTAAAAATAGCCCTGTATATTTTGCGAGTTTAAAATAAATAAATAAATATTGGTTGACTTTTTCACACACAGCGCCATCTAGCACTAAGCAAGCTTGTACTATGGGGACCAGATAACTGATTAAACACTTTTTTTTTAAATACATACTTAGAACAAAGACAAAAGAACAAAAATCCATTTTCATCACACAAATGTTTGGCCTGTTTGTAATTAATGTATATTTCGGCATTACGGCTGTACTGTTTTGGATGGGGATAACTTATACCATAGATTAAAAACATACAACATAGGAGGCTTACCTAATTTTAGTCTAAATATAATATGTGGTTTTTATGAACAATCGATTACAAAATTACGAGGCAGAGTGATTGCGGAAATTTGTAAAGCAAATATAATATTAATAACGATGAATAATTAAGTCAAAAAACGCTCACGATCCAGTTCGTTTTCAATAAACTCGAAATACCAACAGGTTACGCTTAAACGGAATCATTACAAAAAGACCGGCGCGAGCAGATTAAAACATAACCTTGCGCGTGCCTTTCCTACAATCGCGTACACAGATCTAAATAACTTAAGCCAGGGTTCTGTTAACAAGAATGAGGGAAGTGTATCGCGTTTTGCACTACGAATTAAAATACACAGCTTCAACTAGGTGTTCATATTTCAAAGATAATATTGTACTCGCCAGTATGAACAACTTTTACTATAGGACAAAACATGAAATCGCGAAAAAATACCTCTGTTCCATAGAAAAATAGCATTCTTCCTCGATGAAATGTAGGAATAGATGATTTATTCATGATAGTTCACATTTCACCAAGCCATGATAGGCCCTGGGCCCCTATTCGGAGAAATGACATTTTATCTCGGTCACTCTCACTCCCATTAAATTCTAAATTAGAGAGACAGTGACCGACATAATCTCGAGCGCACAGGAATAGGGTCCCTGATATTGAAATTTGGGCCATGTTCTAAATTGTGTCACACAGTACTGTAATGTTTACACACTACTGCTTGGCATTTAAATATCAATTTGTCAGTACGTACAGATTACAGATTACAGATTATTTATTAATAAATTATAAAATTTACAGGTCAAGATATCACTTAATTTCATATTAGGTACATCATAGGTACATACTAAGTTTGTAAAGGCTATAAAATATCATTACACACCTAACTATGAAAAATGTGAGCATTATTCCATATTTTTTTTTGCTTTTACATTTGTTCCACATGTTCGTTCGTCTACTTGATGCGCGTATTGAAAACCCTGCCTTAACTCTCTTATTTTAATTTTAATAAAACCTGACGGCGTAATGAGGGAGATAAATAACTAGCAGGCATGTAAACACGGCATTACGGAGATAAACTAGTTTTGTTAAAAACTAAGGTTTCTGAACCCATGGGAGAGTGGTTTGAGCTATTGTTCGCGACCTTCGAGGCGGAGATTTGTCTTCAACACGTCGTTCTGAGGCGTTGCTACGGTTGAGAATACTTTTGAATTAATACTCACAGGATATTTACCAAGGTAACCGTTATTTTTGAGCTGCTGATAGTTATTTCAGTTCAGTATCATTTTCACGAGCAGTTTAAGGGATTTTTTTGTAAGGCAAGACGAGTTCACGCGTGTGTCACGCTTAGTATAACATAACAAAATGTGTCAAAACCACGTTAGTTTTCATAGTAAAAGTCTAAAGTTTCCCGACTACCCAAAAAGGTGGGTAATGCTTTTTGGGTGTATTTACGCGTGTATGTCAGTGTGTTCCTATAATTATCTCCAATGCCCCAACGGCTCGACTGATTTTGACAAGTAGGGTTGATGGGTTCCTTTTTATGTCCGGAGTACATTTTTCATTTCGTTTTTTTTTTTAATAACAATATATGTTGAAAATGAGGTCTAACGTGGCAGTAGTGCTAGACAGGCGCTCTACAACATAATACTTACGTTGAAACTTGGCCGTCTGCCACACGACAAGTAGTTAGCCACAGTCTCAAAAACAAGTTGACATCAAGGCTATACTAGATTGGGGTAAAGTAGACCTTAAAAGGCTAGATTAGCCTAGATATTGCTTGTACTAGTATTTACAAAAGTAAGTAGCAGGTAACACTGGTGGTTTTACTAAATAAGGTCGTTTGCAATCGAATGCAATGACTAGGTACTGTTATTACCTTAAGTTTATTAGCTACCGTTAAATGGTTATTTGACTTTATCTGTGGTCATTGACATAACAATACAGGATGTTTGGATAGACAAATATTTTCTAGGATATTGTTATACTCGTCATTATGGGGTCAACTCTGAAAACGCGAAAAAACGAGCTGTTCTAGAAAAAGTCATTCACTCTTAACGAAATGTATGGATTAACAGCTTTTATTTCGCGATCCTGGTTTGTGTCACAGAAAAGTTACCTATGATGATAAGTACAATGACAGCCTAGAATATTGGTCGTCTAACCAAACACCCAGTAATGTAATCAAATATCTAGCCTACGGATAGCGCTATACACTTTCGCGTGCAGATACAAAAAGATGGGTTTAGCGCGCGCTAGTCAAAAATCACATAATTGTTAATTACGACTAAACCAGGAAATCAATTAAAATGTTGTTCTGAGTTATCATATAAATTATTATTACCTCACTATTCGATTCGAATAATAATAAACTAGAATATAAACGTGAAGTTGCGAGATATAACGGAAAATGTTTGTAAACGTGGTATATACAATGATTTTTTTATCGAGAAAAAAAATGTCATGTAAAAATATATTTCTCTTTTTGATGTACTACAGACGATATAAACTAAAAACATACTTCAATAAAAGATCTCTAATCTACATAACTAACGAGGTGTAAGAAAAAAAAGTTTTATGTTAAAAGCATTTCAAATCTCGAAGCAAATAATTCGTTAGCACGTCGATAGTTAAAATCATATTCATTTATAATGAATATGATTTTAACTATCGACGTGCCTACAACAAACTAAATAAATCTTAAGTAGTGCAGTTGATAATATCTGTTCCTGGTGTTAATAGCTTTTTTATACGATAAACGTATCCGTATGGTAATTCTTTGTTGAGAACATAATGAGTTCCAATCATTGTCGTAATCTGTAATCTCATTGTTACTGAGCCGTGGTTAAGTATAGATCACAATCTCTGTTTGATCTTCAATGGTTGTTTTTTAACCCCCAAGTCAAACAGAGGGGTGACATAAGTTTACAAAGTATATCTCTCTATGGCGTCGTAGTTGCAAACGGATGAACCGATTTTGATTTAGTTTATTTTTTCGAATGTTCTGAACTAAAGAAAACTGTTAAGCTGTTTGCAGATAATCATAAATCAGCTCGTTTCAGAATTTGTCGGGTTTTTAAAAAAAATACACTTTTTTTTTTCTACTTCATTACTTTACAACGTAGATTTATATTAAGTGGAGTATCTGCTTGACTCTAATTCCAAATTATTGAACAGTTTTACAATGTAACTTAATCACCTTCCTATTACAAATAATGACAATATTATACAATTTTATGCAAAGTCAGAACAGTATTAACGTCAATATTATACAATTTTATTTAAACGAAGTCAAAACAGTCACAAACAACACAAAAGTCGGACCAAACATAAGACAGTCCATCCCGATCAGCCCCCTACCAAAGCTGGCAGCGCTACCACGCTGGATGGCCAGCGAGATGCGCTACGCAAGGAAATGTTCCGACCGAGGATCCCGCCCCGCCACCCTCAACCGACGCCCTAGCTCGGCCACGAACTTCTCGGCGTCGGTGCCCCACGACCCCGCCGTCAACGGCAAGCAGGATGAACTCGTACACTGATTCGAGGCTTGCGTATTTGAGGCGTTTACCTTTGGCAGCCGCCTCCGCTCCCGTGACACTATACTTGTTTTTATTCAAAATATGATTTCGTTTGTCCACACCCTGAAGCCTGACTTGAAGCAAACCTAACTTTAAGGTACCTGTTTAAGTGTTTAGTGTTCACTCTAGATTTTAAGACTCATGGTTCTTTTCGGGATAACAGACTCCAGCAGTTCCACAATAGCTGTGCGTATAAACACATCGACCAAAGTAAAATGAATGGACGGTAAGTAAGCCAAGTAAGAGAATTATGAAGACTGTAAAGTTAGCCCCGGCGCTCACCTGCATTCAGGCACTCTCAGTATGTGAAAAGTGCAAGACGTACTTGTGATACATGCGATCCTAAAAGCCGCAAAAATATGTCTTGATATTATATTATGATATTAAATTCACTATCTCTTTTTTGTGACAAATATACTATACATAAAAACTTTTCATTATTACGTATTGCAACCTAAGTTCGATTGTTTTAACTTGTGTGGTTAGGGCCTGGTCATTAATTTTACTTGGGTCAAAGTATAAACACAGAAAAGAGAAAGATAAAAATAAAAATGTAGTAGTAAACATTTTTCCTCTTCTGTATGTATAAACAATATGAAATCGAAGCGGTATGCGTTCGTAGGTGGACATTCCCCACATACGC
The DNA here is from genome assembly GCA_947579745.1 of Apocheima hispidaria. Classification (NCBI taxonomy): domain Eukaryota; kingdom Metazoa; phylum Arthropoda; class Insecta; order Lepidoptera; family Geometridae; genus Apocheima; species Apocheima hispidaria. Next base: position 14,878,019 of record OX388155.1, on the reverse strand, counting down.
AATGTGGGGAATGTCCACCGACTAGTGGCGCCACAGTATTATATTACCTACTTCTAGAATGGCGCTTTGGTCGCTTGTTTATGTTTTGTTTCGTGATTGTATTTGTTGTGTGTAGTTAGGATGTGGCTCTGTTTTAATGTCCCTCTGTAGGGACAAAATAATATTATATTTTGATGGAGAGGATATTTCTCTTTCAAAATACGGTTAAGCAGATAATGTTCATACCAACTAAATACAAAATTAAAATCTTACATGCAAAATTAAAACAGAAATTGAATTAATTTTTTAACTGATAAATCTATTTTCATTTAAAATTCAGAATAACTTACTTTGTACTCTTACCTATGGTCATCTCATTCATCTTTTATAATATTTTTACTGAGCGCATAACGACCGACATAGGTAAATTAATGTTAATCTCGCTAGGTCCATTTAACACCTACAATGCAAAGGTCAGTTCGTTCAGATCATATCTATCGACACTTATCACTCATGCTTTTGTTGTACATCGGTTGCCAGTTCTAAAAATCTAAGATTTTTTTTTATAGTTATGGTTATTTTTTTCTCTAATATTGTATCAAGATATATTTTTCAATATACTTACTAAGAAGGTGCTGTCATATAAATTAACAAACAAGTTACAAAAAATAAAGAAATGAACTCAAATTTTAAGTTTTTCAATACATACTTGAGTTTACTTAAACATTGTGGTGGACATTTCAAAAATCGATTTGATCACTGATTTTTTCAATAAATAAAATCTCTTGTAAGTGTTGCAAAAACCTTAAGGGGCTAAATTTTGGTTTTTGTGCAGATTAAAAGACATTTATTTACATACTTTCAATTTACCCAAACTTCCGTAAAGAACCAAAAATTTTGCAGACTTGCAACACAGAACACAGTTATTAAAACTATATCAATTCAATTATCCCTCTCTACCTATGCATTGATGATACCCGCGCCCGCGCCGAGCTAGGAAGTGATTAGAAGGACGTTGCAACCGGTCGAGACGCGAGACTGTTACATGAACAAAAACATTTATTTATTGGGTATATAGGTCACCTTATGTATAGTAAGTACATAAATATCAAGATTTAGCTAGTATGCTCACTTTTGTGACGAGTTGATGAGACCAGTCTCAACATTAATTTATAAATGAAACAAAATACAAACTTAGTTTTATTCTCTGACGTCTATGAAAAACAGCTAAGTATTTAGAAAACTATTACAGTGGTCTTTACGTCATTCAAGGCGGGATTGTTACAGTAACACTATTTTTTTTAGAAAAAAAGATGACGTTTGAGTGGAGGCAAAATATTGTATTTTTTGTATCTTTTGAGATTTTCACTTGTTTTAATTTTTACAGGACATCGGCAATAACTCACACACACAGTGAACGTGTCACGTGTATCGGCATTAGCTACCTATTTTAACACTACTTTTACGTATTCCGCACTCTCAGGCTTGCACAATGTGACATTTCTAAGTATGTACAATTATTTAGAGAACTATTTCGAGAAAATTGTACCATTTTGATACGAAAAAAAATGCTACGATTTTGATGTTACAACATTTAAAATGTATATATAATATTTAGCATTTAAAGTGGATAAATAATATAATAATAATATTAAGCAAACGGGAATACCACATGTTCATCTTACTAAATGAAAACTTGTTTGGGTCAACATGATTGTTCGTCTAGACAGCCTAAATAACGTAAAGGGGGTAAAAAGATATTACAACCAAATATCCTTCCAATTTTTCTCACTAATTTTACATTAAAAAATTTGATTGTGACACTAAAATTAAAAAAAAAATATTAAACTTTAGAAAGAACTAAAATTGGTTTCCTTAAGGTAGGTATAATTTGGCAGAATAAACCACCCACACCAGTAGTCTTAATTACAAGGTAATTAATCAATCGAAATTAAACATTATTCATATCAGAAGTATAATAAACCCTTCTAGTTAACACCAATAACATAATTTACATGTAAAACACAATTTGTAATTAGAACAGCATGGTAAATACATAATGAACGGCTCAACAACACAGTTTCATGCATATTAACACTATTTAATTGGCTACAAGTATAATAACGAGCTGCAAATGACTGTAACGTTGTGTATAGTTTGACCTTGTCTTAATAAGAACAGGGTGACATGAAAACTTTAAATAGTGTTTTTTAAATATAATACTGAGTTACTTGTTTTTAATTTTAAGTAGGTAGGTAGTTTGTAATTTTTTATTTAAAATATGAATATATATGTATACTGAGTAACGAGAGAAGCAAGTCACCCGCATGATAGTTAGCGTCAAGCTTGCCCATAACAGTTCAGAGCCATGCAGAATTTCAAACTTCAACTGTCCAAAACTATGTGTGGCAATGCGTTGCGCTCTTTACCCTGAGATATTATTTGTTAAATTTGTTTATTATCAATAATTTAACTGGAAACATAGCATTAGTTAAATTCTCTTATTCAAATGAAAAGCGTGTGGCGTTCTGTGGACGCACACTTATTTATTATACACCGGCTGAACCGATCGGGTCATTTACATGCGACGGTTCATTTACATGCGACCCCATCCCTAGTGAGAGAACACGCAAGAGAGCTTGCGAACAGAAATTTGCGGCTATTAGTTTTACTCCCTTTGAAAACCGCATTCTGGTTACTCAATACCGTTTCCCGTAGAATCATAGCTTTTATTGCTTTTAGTCACTTTTAGGTACAGAGTGTAACGGTATATTCCCGCGGCCTCACTTGAAAGCCAGTACCTATTCGAGGATAAGTGTCCGTTACCCACCCTGGACCGCACCATCAGATGAGTTTATGATCAAATGCCTAGTCTTTCAAATAAAGAAACATATAAAACAATCATCATCATCAGCCAGAAGACGTCCACTGTTGAACAATATCAAATAAAAACGCAATATTTTTATTTTTTACCACTGCGAGCGCCGACAAGCGTTCTTTGACAAAGTTGTAAACAGTTGTAATGTTTTAGTAGTCGGCTAACAGCGAGCGGCGACCTTGCAATTTGAATGTTGCTCTAAATACTGCGTGCTTTTAGTTACTTAAAGCAGGTTGATAAATAAATGTTTTTTGTCTACAATGAAGCTCATGAGCCATGTTTACATTGTTTACCACTTTCGACCACACTGACTTAACACCGGATGAGTTTTGTCATACGCCTAGTTTGTCAGTAAGTGATGAACAAAGAAAAATAAAACACCTGTAGTTTTTTAATTTGCTTTAGATACAAAGATTTTTATAAATATTTTTAATTCTATTTACAATTTTCCTTCTTTTTTACAAGCAACGTTTGGTATTCGCTGTTGATGAGTTAACACGTCACATTGAATTCGATGCATTTAAATGTACGATTAAATTAATTCTTAATTGCTGTACCATTGGTACAGCGATCCATAAAATGTAAAAAAAGCAATAATTTGAATCGTATCAAGCCGGATTTGGACGTGATATACTCATTTGGACGATTTCATCATAGCATAGCATAGAGATGACGAGTTTGGCATCGTTTTAAATGTCTCTTTATGTAACAACGGCCGGACTAAGTCACAAACACGATTGCAATTTCTTACAGTTTAAGATATTTATTGTCACAAAATAATACAAGTGCGCCTAATAAATGTTTTTCTTAACTAAGGTACTTATAAATTGCAAACTTAAACAGCGAGATAATTAAATATTAAAAATAATATTGAAACCTGATAGGTGTCGTAAGCAATCAACCAGTCCAGTAACAGATATCATAGAGTGCCTATCTGTGTGTTCGACACGACACGACACAGCAGACACGAGGTTCCATTATTTATCACCGTTTATAAAAAGCGTAATAAAAATCAAATTTCGTTTGCTTGGTATATATTTTTTTGTTTTATGTTTTTTTGACTAATTTCGTGCTCGTAACGAGAGTTATACAGCTGAAAAAATCGAACGAAATGTGAATGTGAAAATGAGTTCGTAAATATATTGTGTATTTCTTCTAACAAAACTGTGAATGTTATTATTGAAATATGAATCGAATGATTCCGAAGTTTCACGCATGAATAGGAACGGAACTCATTTCGAATATCGAAAGATATCGCAACATTAAAATTTTTTCATTGTTCTATTTGTTGGACTACAGGTCGAAATTGATTGCGAAAATAAAGTTCCGTTATCGAACCGTAGTACTTACTTACTCATGATAATATCTTCGCGGAGACGGGAAAAAAAAATCAACCTATTCTCTAACTCATATTTTTTGTACCGCATTACGCGAATCTAGAATCTAATTCTCTTCCAAGACGAAAAATGTAAACTCAACAAGCTAGACCTCAAGAATCTTGAAGTTTAAAACTTCAAACACTTTGTTTCCGGATACAAAAACCAAAATAAACTAACTCCAAAACTAGTTTTCGGCCATGCATTTGACAGATCCTGTTTAACATCGTAGCCTTGACACTTGGTCTACTCGCACGAGGAATCTACGTTTAGCTTGATGCTTGAACCAGTCGTGTGGTATTGAGACGTGGTGACAAGGTTGAATGTCAGGGTGTTTGGTCGATTGACGTACTGTACATGCAGGTTATACACTACCACAGAGATATCCCGAGACTAGCCGAGACTTAGAACTGAACGCTCCAGTTGAATTTAGAAGTCGAAGATAGAAGATTTCTGCCCTTGTATTCTAATCCCATTCGGAAAGCTTTCGATTCGAAAACTAATTTCTCCGTTAGCGTCATCTACAGTCAAGATGACAAGGCTTCAGAGTAACTGATCCAAAATAAGTAAATCGACAAACGGTTGCAAACTCTCCTCAAATCTATCACAGTAGGTGTAGACGAGGGAAACGGGTAGACTCATCGGCGCAGTTTCATTAAACAAGTAATATTATTGAAAGAAACAACAAAAAGAGGCGACTGCAAAATGTAGCTTATGACACCCCGGACATAACGAGGAATCCAACGACACGTCACTCGTCAAAGTCGGTCAAGCCGACAAGGTAGGTATTTTAAATACTGATAATAAATACCTACATACACCCTAAAAGTAACTTTGGCAAGCGGGTAAAAAACTCTATTTCAGGCATAAAAGGCAACCCATGTAAAAATAGATAAAAACGAAGTTAAAGTTTTACTAGAATGAAGGTATACGTCTCACATATAGTTTACTTACTAATTACTACTTACCAAATTCTTTAGTTTTAGAGATGGAAAACTACTAGATCTAAAGTCTGGTGACCTTACGTACCTGAAACAAATAAATGCACAAAGTTACAAACTGACAATATCGATTTAAAATCAACCCGTAATCCACTAGGATCCACTGACTCGATCCACCAGTGGATCGAATAAATCAACAGTAACATAATGTTTACTCTTATTTTACAGAGTCTACCTTGATAATGCACATGCATGCGGCTTTTGTGTACAAACCATAAGATGACAGAGAGACAGTGCTCTACCATATCATACTCGAAAGGCCACACTCCCGGCATTATCTACACGCACAAGAAAACATAAAAAAATATAGAAACAGTTTATACATTCTTCGCCAAAATAGAAAATAGAAAGAAAAAAAAAAAGGATTTTTCCCATCTCATTCATAAAACAGATATCATTAATATCAACATCGCTTTTTTGAGTAAATGGTACTTTGTTGATTTGATAATTTGGCTGTAAGATCGTTAAAATACGCGAATGTATGACCCTGTGCTTTTTGGACTTTTCGCAGCTTGTGACGAAAGGATTAAAAATCATTCCAATTTAATTCTAAAGACAAATGTTTGTTTATTTTTCAAATTCGTACTCAATTATTTTTATCATCAAAAAATGTTGGAAATGCGCAAACGCGATAGCTTTTAAGGGAAGCAGACTCTTAAATTTTAATAACGGGCAGTACGTACTTTGCTTCCATAATATAAACTACTCTACAAGGTCATGTTGCGTCTGAAGTTCCCATTGTCTGTTTATGTAAAGTAATACTAGCTGTTGCCCGTGGCTTCACATGAACTCTAGTTTTATGTATAATATAATATTTTCATAACTTAGGTTTACTATGTGATAGCTGTCAGGCGAACACAATACGAAATGAAATTATCAGACAAAATTTTGATTATTTTAAAAAAATGTTACAAATGCTCAGTAGAGAAGATAATATAGCAAACAACTTCATCAGTCTAATCACGTCCACTGCTAGACAAAGGCCTTCCCTAAAGGAGGAGTGTTGCCATAATCTCCACGCTTGGCAGGCAGCTTGGGGATCGACAACAAACTGATATGCATGTATTGGTAGGTAATATTACTGACGTATACTGTCGCATGAATAAATAAATATTATTATGACTATTAAAGAAGATGTTTTACATCTATTCTGTGATTTATAACCAAACAATACAACCTACGTATTATTTATACGGAAAAACTGACTTTGTAGCGCGTCTTCCAAAGTCAGTTTTTCACTCAAAGATCACGTCTTTACAAGGTCGTGTCGTCACTCAAGTGTTTTATTTGTTTGTAGATGAATTAAATCTGAAATATTGTCGTAAACCTCTATATTCGCCCGAGAACCAGTCACTGACACATCTAGCTCTCAGGGTAAGTTGAAGTGGCAATGGGCACAATGGGCAGGCCACAGCGCCGATAACATCATACATGACGAAGATGCTGAAGGTCTTACAAACATCACACAAATCATAACAAAAACCGATAACCGATGGGAAAGAAAAGTGTTTGATTGTCGACCGCGAACCGGAAAACGCAGCCTAGGTATGTATGCCTCTCACTAGGTGGACTGACGATATTGAGAAATTCGCGGGAAATGGCAAACATTGTCGTTCAGTGTGGCCTATGTTCAGCAATGGAGGTCTTCCGTCTTATGATGATGATGATGAAATGTATTTTAACAATTTTCTTAGCATTAAAAACTACTAAAGTTCTACTTACGTGTTATTTGTATAGAAAGGTATTTCCATGGATTTACAACATTGGATTCCTCTAACAAGAAATAATAAAGTAGTATAAGAAAAACTAAATACTCGACTGCAAAATGTAGCCTATGTTACTTCGACAATTAAGAGGAATCAACGAAACCCCCCCCCCCGTCAAAATCGGTAAAGCTGTTTAGGCTACAGGGCGTCATAAAGGAACACACAAACATTATACTTACGTACTTACAAACTTACATACATTATCCCTACCAGTGGGGTAACCCTGGTAGGGAAACCTTGGTACGAGGCGAATACTTCGTCACTCTCATACACACATACACCCCAAAAACATTACCCTCCTTCTTGGGCAGTCGGGTAGTAAGTGGTTTATGCCTCAAGGTCTTACAGAACTCTAAAGGCGTCCACGGGCGACGGTGAGGCGCCCCATTTGCTTGTTCGCCATCTATGGTTTAAAAATGCTAGATCCAGGGCCCTTATTCGGATATATGACAAATCGATGTCGATTTCGAGATTCCAATCTCGATCGTCTCTCGTCTCGATTGCCTCCGACCACTCGATGTATCTCGAACGCCAGCCATCGTGTATATCTCGGAAGATAGCGTTGACAATAAGAAATCTCGAAGTTTGAAATTTTTTTTCGAAATGAGACTGAATCTCAGCCTTTGAGAATAGGGGTCCAGAACTGCAAAATTCACATAAGTAGTCAGTGCGACACCTATAGCAGACCAAGTAATAACAATGCACATTATAGCTACACACTCAGATCAGGCACGTGCAAATTAACATGCATGGCAGTGTCCATTACTTTAACGAATACACTTTAATTGCTACTTCGGTCACATAATTAAGTACTATGTACTAACTAGTGACTAATCGTTTGTGTAGGTAGATAAGTATTAATGTTTGTGTTTTCCTGTACTAAACGGCTTGACCGATTTTGACGAGTGAGAAGACGTTGGATTACTATTTAAGTCTGGAGTGACATTGGCTACATTTTGCAGTAGGGTAATCTGTTTTTCCTTTAATAATATACTTTTTTTTCTTTATTTAATTCATTGTCAAATACTTATCTCACACATATACACACACACACTCACACACAAACTCTAGTTTGTCATTCCATCCCTCCTATCTTTTTGTTAAAGCAATGAATATACGATGCTTTCATCACACTAATATTATAAATGGGAAAGTTTGTGTGTAAGTATGCAAGTGTGTTTGTTCCCGTTCAACTTTGTAACGGCTGAACGGATTTGGATTAAATTTTATATGGAGGTAGGTTATTCTCTGGATTAACAAATATAAATGCCAAAGTTTGTGTGTAAGTGTGTAAATAGGTAAGTATGTAAATGTGTTTGTTCCCGTTTAACTCTGAACGGCTGAACGGATTTGGATAAAATTTGGTATGGAAAATTTAACCATTCGTGTAGAATAGCGGGTGAAACCGCGGGGCGCAGCTAGTAGTTATATAATTTTACGTCAAAAAAAATATGTACGGTACCCTCTGTGCGCGAGTCAGACTCGCACTAGTCCCTGTGTTTTATTTTTAGTTTCTTATAGTATTCACTTGCATAAGACCGTTAGCTCGGATGAAAGTGGTCTATGATGGAGTACAATTGGCTAGAACCGATTCATAAAATCGAAGACTTTTGTGTACCTTATTAGTCTAGTGCCATAACAATTGCTTATCGATAATGAATGATTGTCTTCGAACAATATCGATAATTTGTCCATCACAATTCTCGGCACGTATTGTAGTTTGACATAATAATGACATGTGTCAAATGGTCGCAGCATTGTAATGTTAATGTTTTGAATGGTAAGAAGATCTGAAATGTTAAGTGCTTAAATTTTTGTTTTATGCAACCGAAAATGGAGACAAGCAAGACGCTCGCTTGATAGTAAGCGTTACGCTTACCCAACAGTTAGTGCCAACCAGAATTTTGAACTTCAACTGTTCATTTTAACGAAGTTTTTGTGAATGACGAACAAGTTGTTTAACAGATGGTCAGCGCTCCACCTGCATGTAGTGCAACTCAGGATTTTGAACTTTCTCAGAGTCTACGGGAAACAAATCGGCATTTGTATGTATGTATGTTTGTATGTATATTTGTCCGGCGATAACTTGTTTTAAAAACTTACCTACTTAACATAACTCTATCACTTCAATCAATCCAAGCAATCCAATAAATCCAATGAAAGACAAACCTAAATGAATCGCTTTATTTGTATTTTAGTTATGCGTGAAGTGTCCACTTGTGACCATGTTGGGAATCGCTGCGTTAATTGTGATGACAAGAGATTGTGGTGGTGTGCGTAATATCTTATGTTGGTAATTAGTAATTACATACTATACGGAGTTCTGAAGTAACAAACATTTAAAAAAAACACACGAATTGGAAAGTCCTTTTTAGAAATCAGTTAATAATGATAAACAAACAGATAATACAAGCACAACAAGTTTGCAATCTTCTCAGAATTATCAAAGTAAACAAAACATCAACATCTCGATAGAGACACAAACAGTGCATGATGAAAATAACTGCAACTAAATATCTTATTACAAAGGCTTCGGCGCACGCGCAGGTTGGCTGGTGACGTCACGTGTCACCTTGCCTCACCCACGCCGTTATTATTTATATACTGCAAATTAATTATAACAAAACTCAAGGAAATTTCACCCTAAAGACGAAAACAAGAAGATTTACCACAAATGTGTAGTCAGCTTTGTCAATATTACTAAGTCGTGAGTTTGTGAGCTCTACAAATACTGTTTTTCCTTTAAGACAATCAAATACGACCGTTGTGACTTTAGAAATAAGGGCCTAAGAGTAGTAGTTGGTTAAAACGTGCTATGAAAAATTACGAGTGTTGATAAAATAAAGAATTTTACTCGAGAAGTGTGAAAAGTTATGGGTTTGATTGTAAACAATTCATATAGTACATTTATGAAAACATGTTTTATGCCTTGTAAGATAGTCTATCATGAATGCTTTATATTTGGTTTTAGTATTATTAGCCAGTGTCCATTATTTTTATTACTTCAAGCGAAGTATATTCCCCAAAAAATAAACAAAGTCTTATTAAATAACAATTTCAGCCACGATCCAGTTCAAATTATTCTTCAGTAAAGTGATTGATACTTTACTAGAATGATCTACTGTGTTTTGGAAACAAAAACGATAATACACGAGTCGCCACTTTATACGATTTTCCCAATAATGTGTGCACGTTAAACAACACATAATGAATAATAATACACATTAACACGCAAAAGAACAAAAGTTACCAAAAAGAATACAAAGGAGACACGATTTTTACACATATACAGTTTTTTAAACTACCTAAAAGTCTCGATAGACTACCAAAATTACAAAAAACACCATCTCGATCTTATAACCCACCCACTGTTCCTGAAGATTCAATAACACCTCGATCAAAATTCTCAAAAAATTCGATCACTCGATTGATCATGATCAAATCGAGTTACATAATATCGAATAATTCAATGTCAAATCGATCTCAATGCTAGATTCATTATTACTTAGCTATTTCCTTCCTACACGGGTTTTTGTCGTTATTGTCAATAGGGCAAAAAAGCGAGACAAACAGCGCGGCGTGGGCACGCGCCAAGGTAAATCATGGTAACCAATAGAAGGTGAACAATCGTAGGGCTGGCTAGCTATTAACGTAACGCATCACTTGTAGCTGGATGGTGGGTTTCCCCGAAGATCGAAGATTCCATGAAACACACAAAGACATGGACAACTAATACCCGGACACATAGCAAGGTAAATTCACTGTTCAAACATCTGCAGGGGTATCTCAAATAAATCGGAAAGGTTTCCGTTCGGATCCATATTATCAGTCTCCGTAATCTACATTCAGGATGAATGAGACGGAGAATGTGGATGTTTGAGAATGCCAGTGCTGACTGGCCGAGAATCGAACCGGAGACCTCCTGCTTATCAGGCAAATACGCTATCAATATAATAGTGATCTATAAACTTTCAGGCTTATAAAATCTTGAATTTGAGTAGTGAGTTTGGTGTTATAAATATTTACAGTAGGTAGCCCTAAGTAGTGATGACGTCACCGGCGCCCGCGCAACTGATGTCTGCTCGGCAAACGTTTGCCAAGTCGTGTAATTTGCGTTGCATACTGAAGTGGTCAGTTATGTTGCGAAAACTGTAGCGAGTTGCAATCTGACATTTACTTGATAATATACACTTTGCATATTCAAATTTGGTCCTAGTGATAGTTGTAGAGTTACAAAGGAAATTGGCCGTGGCTAGAAGTGGCAAACCGAAGATCCGAAGGTGATGGGGAAATACTCACGAGGTATGCGGCTGTATTGGGGTGCAACGGTGTTATACGTAACCCCCTCGATGGGGAGTGTGGGTGACATAGTTTGAAATTAGAATTATCAAACAATATCCTATCCCCTCTTTTTCCAAGTACGAGTTCTCTGTTCAGCAGTGGACATCTTCTGGCTGATGATGATGGTGACAGTATTCATTCTATCAACAGTAGAGGCATACTATTGATATAACGAGAGGAAATACAAGTTAAAGAAAGAGATTATGCCCCTAGAAGTAGGTCGAGAGTACGTGCGTCGCATCGCAAAACAATATTGAGATGACCAGCGCGTACTCTGACCATCGTAAGCCATCTGTATTTGTATCGTACGCAGGATACATTATAATTATTATTATACAGAGTGTTCTGTTGACGACGGATATATTCTAGAATAGAATAAAGAACAGACTGATACTCGGAAACCAAATCTAATCGCAAAAAATACAGCTGTGAAAATGCCATTAACCCTCGATGAAATGTTCCATACATTTTATTCAACAGATGTTTTTTTTTTGTGATTTCAGTGTTTATCTCATAGTATAAGTGGTTCATTATGACGAGTATGATATTCTAGGATACGACCGAACACCCAGTATTCGAATGTAAAGTTCGCCGAACTGTCACCTGAATTTGGGAGCTTTGCACACAGTAGCAGAGATCACTTGAATACTAACTTTAAACTTACGCTAACTTAGTTATTATTACACAAGCATCTCATCCTGCAGGATATCTGCCGACCCAACTGGACGAGCTTAGTAATATATAATTAACTAGCTTACGACCGCGGCTTTACCCGGGATTTGATCAAAACATAGCCTGTAGCACTCTGTGATCTTGTAGCTTTTTTTGAAATGGACTAAGTTCAGGAAATTACTCCGTATAAAAAAAGGACAATGTTTCCAACGAAATAACTGGGTGTAAAGATATTTAAGGCGCAACGTTTCGCTCAGCGCGCGAAATTCAAATTTTCTTGCGTTTTTTGTCATTTACAGCTTACTTATTACTCATCGTAGGTTCATGAAAACTAATTTTGCGATAATAAATAGATTGTTTGAAGAAATTACATCAACCAAAAATTCAAGTTGAAAGCTAGTATAAGTACAATTCTCACTAAACAAAAAACCAAAATGAAAATCAGCTTATTGAGATTTGTAACTAACCCAATGTTATCTAGGTGATCACTAATCAACCGTAATTTCATAAAACAAATTATTTATTGGCGCAAAATTGGTTTCATTTTTGATTTTCGCGCGATGAGCGAATTTAATATCTCAAGGTGACGAGCGCAGTGCATTGCCGAGCATCGTTTTGAACTGTTGAAGTTAAAAATTCTGAGTGACACTGACAGTTATGGGCAAGCCGGACACTTACAATCAGACTAGCGACTTGCTCGGTCCGTCATCAAAAAAAGTTATTTAGTAAAGTTACAATGCTTCAAGCTTTTTCTGGATCGAAGGCTGCCTTTTCGACTATGAAATGGTAAGGTAATGATGTGCTATACTAAATATCATTGGTATAAGGTCAAAGCGACATTGTCTGCTATTCTTTTTACCGGGTAAGTCCTTTAGTATCTTAGGAAAATACATCCAAACTAAAACGAACTCCTAAACTATATAATGAAAAGAAATGTTGGATTACACAGAGATGATTGAAGTCTACAAATAATCCAAATGCTCAACCCCAGTGTTGGCAGCGTAGCACCTAGCAGCGTGCGGCTATCGCTGCGTCGCGATGTATCTCGAACGCTAGCCATCGAGAATATCTCGAAAGATAGCGTTGTTAATAACAAATCTCGAAGTTCGACATTTTTTTCGAGATGAGATTGAATCTCACCTTTTGAGAATAGGGGTCCTGGTTATTAAAAAAAAAAAAATAAAAAAAAATGGTAGATATGTTTTTCGCAGGGAATTTTTAGACAATTATTGTTCACATCTTATTTCGACGTCGACACCACAATCCCGTCACTGTCATCGATAACGTCATACAATGAATGTGTCATTTAAACACCGCCCCGCTGCCCGCAGAGGTCGATAACGCAGCCTTACACTTAAAACCATATTTGAAAAGAATGCTATTGTTTCAATTACCTTCTAACCAAGAAGAATTGAATCCTTTGAACAAAAGCTAGCTAAACTAATCATATGAGTATTCTTGTCTTGACAGCCATAAAAAACTAGTTCTAATCACAAACGAATAGAGTTCAAAAGTGATTAGGCTATTGTGACTTATTTGGACAAAAGCAAGGTAACAATGTGACGAGAAGACATGAACATGTCACAGGTAATGTATGGATGTTGCCTTCATATCGTACGACACGACTCTACGACCATGCTACAAATCGCATATAAAGTAGATGAGGTTGCTTTACTTGCTTGAGGAGCTTCCTTCGAAGTACTTCATCCATGGATACCGCATTACGTGATCTTTTTTCAGACAATAACGCACTAAAGATGGAGGAATGCGGGGGTTGCGGGGACTGAGACCAATCGTTTCCATTGTCTATCTCAGAAAAACGCCTACTTAAGTTTAGCAATGAACCAATCAGAATGAGTTATTATAAGTGTATATGTCCCGAAAAGTACAATAAAATCTAGAGTAAACAGGTATCTTTTAAGTAAGCGTACTCCATCCTAGATTACATCATTGCTTATCTTCAGATGTGGTTAAACGCAAAGCTATCTTGAATAAAAAAAAAATGAGTGTGGCGCTTCAATCACCCCGAGCGCCGAGTTTTTACACCCTTTAGTAAGTAAGGTCGTAGCCTGAGTGACGAACCATGATTTAACGAAACATTACGACTTAACGAATGTTGACATTTTAGTTTGATTATTTTAATTTCAATCGGTAATAATTATTAATGTAATGTATGATAACTGTAAAAAGCGAAGTTATAAGTAAAATATTTTGTTTGAATGTCGTCTCGTACAATATAAACAGTTTGGTACGATACGTCTCAATAGCCATAACGAGCTGTAGTTAGTGGTGTCGCGTCGCTGGTGAACAATATTGTAATATCGGGCAAGGCCGCAGTTACGTGATAGGACCTGCATTGTTACTGCGAAGGCTGATAAGAGGACTAGTGATAAGACCGATTTTGAAAATATGTTGGATAGTGTAACTTCGAAGCGTACGTTATTTTTTAAATCCTCATTTGGTATCTGTCCGAGGTGTACGAGGTTTTACCCGACTGCTTACGAAGGAGGGTAATGATTTTGGGGTGTTTACTTATGTTAGTCATGTTTGTATGTTCCTATACGTAGCCTAAACGGCTTGACCGATTTTGCCGAGTGAGGTGTCGTTGGATTCCTCTTCATGTCCCGAGGCTACGTTTTGTAGTCGGTTTTGTTTTTAATTAATATAACTTTTTCTAGGTGTCACTACGTAGTGCTAGGAAGATACCAATACACTATTAATTTATTGATTATCTATATAAAATTATATAAAAGAACAAGCCCTTTTCTAGAAATCATCGCACCACAGATCACACTAGATACCGCATAACGAGATTCGTTGTTCCTACAAAAAGTCACCAAAGTTTGAGAAAGGCGCGGGTCGCGGGGAGTGCAACCAAGCGTTCTCATTAGCTATCTCAAGGTTACGCCTACTCGTGCCTAAAAATCAACCAATAGGAGTAATTTCGTATAAGTGTATTTAGACTGATGCGTGGTGCGCTTCGAGCGTCCTGAATGCAGAATCTAGAGTGTGATCTGTGCACGGCACAGACCAAACCGCATAAGATAGAGTCTAAGTGAACAATAAGAAAGGATTTTGCGACGTTCCACCTCTTAAGGGCTAAAGGCAATGATGCTAAAGGTCTAAAATGGACCCTTAAAGTTATTATGAAAATATATTATTTTTTCATACTGAGCCAAATTAAACTTGGTTTATTTACAGAGCATAAAAAAAAAAACAGCAATGTCTCAGGATTTTTCGAATATCAACCCCTGAAGAGGTGAAATGGGATTTTTTGACCTATGCGAACAAAGCCGTGCGGGCAAGCTAGTCTTATTATACGGGCAAGTGCCTTTATAAGATTCACATTACTGCATTCTATCATTGTTCTATCACCACCCAACCAGTATCCAGTTGTAATGCGCGATCGTTTACGTCAAAAGTCAGGGCCGGAGCGGGGTGAGCGGCGAGCTATAAATAGCTGATATTAGATCTGATTGAATGGTGTAACAGGCTGCCTGTGGACCTTATCGAGTCATTTATTTGAGCTTTTCGTGTTTTAAATTATGAGGTTTAAGTAGGTATTTCTGGAGAACGAACAATAGGTTTTTGTGAAAATAAATATGTTTCCAGACAAGCTTTTATAAATACCGTTATTGGTATTGTAAGCTGATCAAAATGAGTCCAAACTCCATCAATCTACTGTTAATTACCGAGGAGTTCTATTTTCCACCTTCCATCTCCATCATCAGATATTAAGCTCGCTCTCATAATATTGTATTGTCTTCGGAACTTGACAGGCATGCAAAATTTCAAATCAAATGAACAGGTCCCCTTGAAAGAATTGCTCTAAAATTTAGTTGCGAAATTTTTCGTTGGCTTTTTAATTTGTTAGATGTCCATACGTCACGCTTACCCATAACAGTTCAGTGCCACCCAGAATGTCAAAATTTAACAGTTCATGCCGGCGGAAACGTAGTGCATTCCTTATGTCCAGTAATTTCATTGGAAAACTGCCGTACAATCGGAAATACAGAAATGTTGCCAGTTGACGTTGGCCGGTTCAATAACTAGCAAAGGTGGAACTTTTCGGCAAAAAGTTCTACGACAAAGAAAACAGCATTAACAGCCAGAAGACGTACACTGCTGAAAAAAGCCCTCCACCTTAGGAGTAAGGGACGAGGGTTGCCGTAGTGCTCACGCTCCGGTGGTTTTATTCGCAGTTACAGGACATACCCTGGTCAAGTAAAAAAAATAGTTTCTTAAGTTAACTCTACATGCCAAAAGCATGTCACCAAATGAAAGCTGTCGACAAGTGGCGGCACCTGCTCGGGTCGGATTAGATCCAAGGTCGTATGCGCAACTCACCAGTATGCCTACAGACTCGTTACCTAACTGTATGGTAATCACTCGCTACCAGCCTCCATCTGATAAGAGGACAGTGATCATTGATGAATGGTTTTCTTTCAGTGTTTATCGATGTAAAGTATGTAATCTCTTTAATTCAATTATTCGCATCTATTGCTGTGTTGTATTATATTGTGTACTATATACAGGGTTATAAGGAAAGGGTATGCTAAGCTGAAAAGGGCTCATAGTAATCATCATTATGAACAACTTTTACTATGGGACCAACCCTGAAATCGAGTATAAAAAATCAGCTGTTCCATAGAAAAATGTCATTGACACTCGAGAAAATGTATGGAACAGCTGTTTTTTTTTTTCGCGATTTCAGGGTTGGTCCCATACTAGGAGTTATTCACTATCATGAGTACTATGAGCTCC
Organism: Apocheima hispidaria; assembly: GCA_947579745.1. Taxonomy (NCBI): domain Eukaryota; kingdom Metazoa; phylum Arthropoda; class Insecta; order Lepidoptera; family Geometridae; genus Apocheima; species Apocheima hispidaria. The sequence goes on along the minus strand of OX388155.1, from coordinate 14,861,242 downwards.
TTTCAGCTTAGTATACCTTTTCCTTATAACCCTGTATTAGTTTAAAAATAATATTTTATATATATATTTTTATCTCTAGGGGTGAATTTCCAAAACGAATATGTATATCATAATCTGTTTATGATAAGACTTTATACACTCGTTTTTACCCGACTGCCTAATAATCAGGGTAATGCTTTTTGAGTGTATGAAAGTGTGTACGTTTGTTTCCTATAGTACCTCCTGTAGCATTAACGGCATGACCGATTTTGATGAGTAAGGTGTTGTTGGATTCCTTTTAGGCTACATTTTGCAGTCGTGTGCATTTTTTCTTTTGAAAGTAATACTTGTTAAGTATATAATTATAATATTTTTATTTGACGGAAGAGAATTTCTAAAGACAAATTATAAGATGACAAACGGAGATTTCCTTAGACATTTTTTTTTTGGAAATAATACTATATAAGTATCTACAAAAGCTTTCACTTGTGACCCCCGTGTGTCCTAAAACTGCAACTAGAACCACCGGATGACGAGCAGCAGCGTCCTCTTAGTAAGCTGTGAGCATACTGCGATCCTCAAGCCGCCTGCCAAGCGTGTGGGTTTTGGCGATCCACCCCTTTTCTCAGGAGGAGTCTTTGTTCAGCAATGGACGTTTTCTGGCTGATGATGATGATGATGATAATGATGATGTGAGTGAGATAGGCGTGCCATGACTGCGCCTACCATCAATACGAACCACGAGCGGTCTCGTCTTCAAAAAGTGCACATTTGGGCCTGAAACCCGTCTAAGTGCCGTGGTATGTGATCTGACAAGTTTTTTTTTTTGCGTGTATCTTGTATAAGGCCTGCCACTTGCCATGCCTTGTATGGAAATTTGTCAGTTCACGTGATCAGTTTGGTGGGCTTCGGGGCTAAGAGCAGTGTCAGATCAGCAAGTCTACCCCAAGTTTGTAGACAGTATCCAAGGCCGAGTGACAACACACAAGTACTGTTTGCACTATAATTATACAGACTGTTCGGTTAGTTTTAGTTAGAATAGAATGGAATCGGTGGTATGGTGGTTTGCCACTCTCCCTATCCTCTGCGACCGTGGCAGGCGACGGGGCCACTCAACTGACCCGTCGCAGGGGGCCTCGGGCGTTCAGACACGAGGTCGTCTAGTGCCCATCGGCTGCCTTGGTCCCCGGGAAGGTACCTGGCGTGTCACGACGGGGGGAGGGTGCAGCACCTATTATTACCTTACCTATTACCTTACCTTATTTATCCTCCATTAATGGGGATGAAGCAATGGCTACAACATGTATACAACAATTTTTTTTCCGCGAGTTTCAGTTGGTTCTTGAAGAAAAGCTGTTTATAATGATGTGTACAATAACATCCAAGATGTCTATCGTCTAACCGAACACTCTGTATTTACAAGTAAGGCAGTAAGTAGTTCTACCACTGTTAAGCAACGCTGCGGAATTCTGATCTTATTTGGATATTAATGTTTTGCAAGTTGTTTAAATAGTTAATTGCGATCATAACCAAGGCTAAGTATTAACAATTTTGTTAAGATTAATTGGTGAAACAGGATTTATTTTCTTAGCCACAATATTTTAATTATATGTGACCCATATGCGGTTTTTTTATTTGTTATTTTAGACAGTTTATTTTATGGTAAATTATTTATTTAGGTAATTATTTTAATTGTAATGGTAAAGCTTAAAGTTATTTATTGATTTTATTCTAGCGACCCGTCCTGGCATCGCATGGGTACCAAACTTCACAGAATTACCCGTTGGCAAATTATGAAGACTATCGTAAAATTCCATCAAAATCGGTCCAGACGTTTTGGAATCTATAGGGAGCATACATACAACGAATTAAGAAATAATATATACAGAAGATGTATGTCGTAACAAGTTAGTGATATATAACATGAAAAAAAAAGAATGAAACATTATATACGAATGAACGGTTGAAATTAGGGAATAAATCGCAATTCAACGCGGTAATTCGGCCAGCATTTTGGGCATGATGCCTGCTGGTAGCGGTTTGTTAAATTAGTATTAGTTTCAAGTTGTATATACTTATATATATTGTATTTTTACCCGGGGCTTAGATCAATTTATTTATGATTTAAGTTATGGAAATAAAAAAAACTTACTTTTAGTATACAAGAATTTACATCTTTTCTGCTTACTTTTAGTCTACAAGAATTTACATCTTTAATGAAACAGAACAGACTATTTATTTTATTTATTTATATTCACTTACACTCTGTACACCAATACAATAGCAAAAAGTGTACACAAATAAAATGTAACTAAATGTCACAATAATTACAGATGAAGACAGCAGCTGCATGCAATAATATTGTCCGAGGAACTATAATTATAAATCTAGTTGAGTTAAAAATCAGACTATTTAATAAATACCTTTCATGTTCCAAAGCAAGTAGTTAATGCACGTTTTTATGTCTCGATCGATGATATTATCTATGTTTAAAACAATAACCGAGCATTTTATGAGAATTATTCATTCTTGTAGTGTGCATAGAGCGAGAAATTTTAACATAAAAAATGAAGAGATTTATGAAGTGATCGCTTTATTTGGTTGTGTTTTTCTGTAACGTCATCATCATCATTAGCCATAAGACATCCACTGCTGAACATAGGCCTCCCCCTTCTGTAACGTAATTATTTATAAAAAGGTATAAAACACTAGGTGGACCGACGACATTGTGAAAGTGTGGTGTGCGGGCGACCGGTGGATGCAAGTGGCACGTTGTCGAGCTGTGTGGCGCTCTAAGGGGGATGCCTATGTTCAGCAGTGGTCGTCTTATGTTTGATGATGTTGATAAAATCACTACAACGCACCTTATAAAGCTTTCAAAAACGCAAGTACGAACCAATTGCAGCGGGTATCCGTACCAAGGCTGTTCACTTTCTCTGCAATACGTGAGTTTTTGTCTTATTTCGCTGCTTCGAACACTCCAAGTGAGTGATGTTTGCAACTAGTAGACGAATGCTAATAAAGATTCCATCTTATTGACTGAGTGAAGCGAAGAGCTCAGTCGACAGGAGCAAGTCGACTGATGTTTGCGTTTATTTAATGCAGCTTGGTGACGATACACGCAAGTAGCTCGCCTGATAGTAAGCGTCCCAGCCCCCAAATTAGGCCCAGTTGAGGCTGTTCGTGATTTAGTCGAGAAACAAGTGATTTAGTTATCCAAGTAACGCTTACTACTACTCTTTGCAACTCGGCTAAAGTGTTGTTGTTTTTTCATAGATAGCTACTAAATTACTCGCCACTCGATTAAAACATTCGAGTAGTCCGAACAAACAATCCTAACAAATCAAACATATCCTAATCCTTACTAATATTATAAACGCGAAAGTAACTCTGTCTCTCTGTCTATCTGTCTTTGTCTCGGTGTTTGTCGTGTTATCACGGCTAAACGGCGACGAAATTGGAGACGGACATGGGCAACATTCTATTTTTTGTAGATCCACGCGAACGAACTCGCGGGTTACAGCTAGTATTCTATAGATGTCTTATTCATTCACATCAATTGATTACAACGAAGCTTCCTCATATTGCGAACGTATTCACAATTTTAGACTCAGTTTTAAAGTTGATAAGGTTTAAACTGAAGTATGATGGGCTACAGGAAAAGCCCGAATTAGATGCATTATGCAACGCATGGTTTACGCATTCTTTGAAAACCCATGACTTGTAGTTAGTCATTCCAAATCGTGGACGAATGCGAATTCACCATTCATGGAACTGTTAAAAGCTGCATAAGTAATTACAGTACGACTAGTTAACATTACTATACTTGTACACTCATACTTATGTACTTATACTCGTCGTATGCAGTAACAACGTCTCATCATCATCAATATTCATTTTTTTAGTTCATGACTTTATGTCCTCTAGAGGGCGCCATATTCAATTTAATTTGACGTCAAATAGCCTATACCTATTAGACAAGACACATACGACGATACCTCATTTGTCCAATTATGATAAGCTTAGAAGTTATGAGGGAATAGATGAACATACATATATGTAAATACTGGTCAAAATCATAACTCTCCTTTTTCGTAGCCGGGTAAAAATACGGTATTTAAATAAACCTTGAAAATTCTTGTAGAGTAAGTGTATCTCCGTTATTTCTCGTGCGTTCACAGGAAATCAAATTAACACTTGGTTGTTAAACATTGTTTGTATCATTTATATTTATGGTATGGTCCTCGCATCGATGTATTTATGGGCGTAGTAACTTGGAGATGTCTGCTTCCTGTTGGTAGTTTTAATGGTTTTGGTATCGTAAAGATGGAAGACCGCTTCTAGGTCAAATTTATTAAAACTTATACGAATAACATAGATATAATACGAACTTTTGACTTGCGCTCTGAAAACTGTGGTCAAACGTCTAAGGCTTCATCTATACTAATGTTATGACTAGGTAAACTAAAAAAATTACACAAATTCTAAAACTACATAAGCAACTTAGCCTACTAAATAAAAATAACAGTTAGAAGACCATCCACGGTTTGTTTGTTTGTAGAGGGTAATCTCTCGACCAATTCTGCAAAAAACTCCACCGGTAGAAAGCTATACTATCGCAGAGTCCTTTTGATGGCAAGTTTTATTAATAATGTTACTATGATATGTAATAGTCGAAAACTTATCTAATAGTCTCATTGAAGATTATGGTAAATTTTTTAAAACTGAGTATATCAAAAACATGATCTAGCGAATAAAACATCGAAAGGGAAATGTTCAGGACCCCGTTGAACTCTTTTATATGCGACTTTTATACAAGATGTGAATTATAGCCCATTACATGAAAATGCCATTTCTTTTCAGTTTCCATAAACACAGAACTAAGAGGGGGATAGAAGACCATTAGAAGGCGATAGCCACGGCCGTTAGACAAAAAATACTACTCAAGGAGGATAGATTTTTTGAAATCGCACACTGCGTTTACGCAATCCTTGCCAAACGTGGAATGAGCTTCCATCTGCGATATTTCCGTAACTAAAAACAGAGTTTTAAAAGTTCAGTAACGTTTCTGCCCCCGGTGTTACAGGTGTCCATAGGCAAGGGTAATCGCTTACCATCAGGGGACATGCTTGCTTGCCATCTACGGCATAACAAAACAGTAGGAGAATCGTTTCCTATTGATTTACCTTGAAAATTACAATGCCGCTATATCCATACAAATGTTCAAGGCCATTAACTAATTAGTTTTGGCTTCTCTAATCGTCAAGGAAATAGTTCTAATTTTGTCCACCAAATAGTTAACAGTGGTAATACCTTGAGGTGTTCTTAACATACGGAACCCGCCTACACCGCGTTCGATCATCCTTTGGCCATAGAATAAATGATAGCACTGCGGCCTGTGATCAGTGATGACGTCATGGACTCGATCCGTCGGCTCCCGGCCCACGTTACGCCTGCGCAGAGCTTTTTGTGCAGGGTTTGGGCACAATGTGAGCGGACAGCGGGGCTTATCGCACCAGGGGCTATAAAACATACGAATTACTCTTATCAGCTCTTAGACGTCCACTGCTGTACGAAGCCTCCCCCAATTGGTTGCCATAATCCCCACGCTTAGCGGCTTGGAAATATTAGCACGACGCTCATTGCTTACGAAGAAAACGGACGTTACTGCTCGTCCTCTGGTGATTATGATATACGTAGACGTATGAAACATACTAAATATATTAATATTAACGTGAGGTTACATACTACTTTTTTGTTAGGCCTATTGTTAATGAGATAAAGAGAGGCTTACAAGGTATACATGGGACATGCAATGCAGTTATGCAGCCGAGTTTTATTTTTACTTTGATAACGGAGATCCGCAAAGGGATTCGAAAGAAATCCGGCTGCATTTTGGCTGCAGTAAATTTTTACCATTTTCATATAGTCCCTTAGGTAGCAGCTCGACCACCTGTGATCTGCGTTGATTTTGAAAAAGTGGCGCGCAGGCGCGAGATGGTCGATCGTCAAACATATATCGATATATGGAGGAATATTTTCTACCAGTTGCCAAAAATCAGGAAAATGGCGACCGTTAATTTAAGGGATATGGGTAAAAAATGGACTGCTTGTAGACTTAATCGCTTGCTTTTAGACCACGCCTTCTCTTTCGCAAAAAGTTTGTAACAGTAATTAACATTGCACGGTAGCTCGACCACGCTGTTTTTACATCACTAGGTAAAGGGAATCTTCTTTTATAGGTACTTATTTTGTTTTTATTTGTGTCTTAATTATTGCTGGCCAGTTTAGTAAAAAAATGTAAAGAAGTAAGTACCTTAATAATAATTTACCTATTTATTTAAATTTCGTAAGAGCTGGCTTAGAGGAGGCCTACACCCAGATTTGGGTGTCTTAAGAGGCTATCGCTTATAGAACAAACATGGTGGTAGTGCGCAAAACTACCTAACTTAACTTTACAAAATAAACAAGCAAAGTATATGAAGGCGAGTGCCAGACTAAACAGAAATAAAGATAAACTTTAAAGGAAAAACTATTAAGGCTAAAGGCTATTATTGAGTCCATGGTAATAATAAAAGATGATGATAAAGTCATACGAATTATCAGGAAGTTAGTACCGATAAATACGATTGCTATTTATTTTTTCATCAGACTTTTTGATGGAAAAATATATGAAAATGTCATAACAAATAACTTGAAATATACTCTATCTGTTACTTAGTTTTAATCTAAAGGTTACGCTTCGGCTACGATAGCTTGGCCTTTTACAGTTGTTGGTACTTATCCACAAAATCGTACCTATAATCACACTAATATTATAATTCCGAAAGCTTGTGTGTACGTGTGTAAGTATCGTAAGTATGTAAGTGTGTTTGTTCCCGTTCAACTCTATAACGGCTGAAAGGATTTGAATGAAATTTGTGTGGAGGTAGCTTATACCTCGGAAACATATTCGGTTTCTGTAGAATAGCGGGTGAAAGGGGCGCAGCTAGTAGATTATATACCGCTTGCAAGTTTGAAAGAAAATTGATAATCATACTAACATTATTAATGTAAAACCGTGTTACCTAGTATTTCAAACTTTGTGTATTTGGTTGAAGTTTGGTATGAAGATAGCTTTTACTATTTATCCTGTAAAAATATGCAGGTCCTCTAGGCTGGCGGGAGAAACCGCGGGCCCTGCTAGTATATATACAACTGTAGATAACAAAGGAAAGTACAAGTGGAACAAAGGCGAAAATATTCTAATAGATACATTACATATCATAACATCATTGAAAACGGTCGCACTTTACTTTAAATGATCACATATTTAGCTACAGCTCGACCTTCAGAGTCATTTTGTCACAGTTGCAAAATATTACACATGTAAGGAAAAAGCTGAGATTAAACATAATATATGTACTTGGGACAAGGCAATGGCAAGGAAAATGGAAAGGTCAAGTTATTTTGCTAGAAAAGTAAAAAACTAGAAAAAAAAGAAAAACTAGATAAAATGCAATGATCTACCTACTGTATCTTATTTTCGTGGAAATATCTACTAATGACGAAATGGTCACTTGCCAGATGGGAAGCGCCGCATTTCATCTCCATTAGAATTACGTTTTATTTTTAGAAGCTTTTACTTATTTTGTTTGCAATATTTTATTTATTTATGATGTCCTCCGATTCATAAACTTTTAATTGTTTTTTTTTTCCAACTTCCTAATTCCTATAGAGCTTAAAATAGGTAAAATTAATAAAATGTCTTTATTTCAGGCACAAAAGGATCCATATTATTAATGAACATAATCTAAAAATAGAAAAACCAATGCTAAAAAATTATAATGATAAAGTTATGTGAAAAAATATGTCTTTTGTAATTTAAATTTTACATTTTCATTTAAATCTAAGGTATGTTCAGGTTGACCACAACTTAGTTGGTGACTTTTGGTGGAGACTGGGGATTTTTTAGGCTTAAATACAAAGGTCCTGTTCTATTTTGTCAAGGTATAATTCGTGCATCGTCAGGTTATTGAAATTATGTCTTTAGAAGAATTATGTAATTACATAATTCTGCCATCGACATGAATCATTCCAATCATTACTGATATTAATACGTATAAAAAATTGTAAAGTATTTATTGCTTTGTTTGTTCCTCTTTCACGAACGAGCAACGAAACGAAGCTTGACTTGGAGGTGACTTGACTGATCAGATGAGGGGGCCCAGTCCAACTCCGCCACGGTCTTTCCCAGAAAATACTATAAACTCATATCTGAGGTCTTTCCGCCGGACAATGGGAATGGGGTGATATCATTGACAAGTACATATATATCGATGCGTTATATATATTATATTATCTATTTACCTATCTTACAACTCTTGCTACGTGGCTCATTTTTAACTTTCTGCGTCATTTATTTGTAAAAAATATAAAATTAGGTAAGTACTTATATTCTCACACCTGTGGAATTTTAATTAATATGGACATTTAAATGAGTCCAATTGGGTCCATGTTCAACATTTTTATGACAGCTTTGTAAATAACCCTGTCAAAATTAATTACTATTCTGCGACATAACTTAGCAAAAACATGTTTAAAGCATAAATCTCCGAAACAAGACAAACAACACCATAAACTAAAATAACATTTTTATTGCAATAAATCGTAATAAATGGCGACATCGTGCAATTAATTTTAAAAAAAAATAGCTCACCAAAAAATGTCCTTTCGGCGCTCCGGTGACAGTTCAAACCGGAATAGATAAAAACACAGACACTGATCATAGACCAAGATCTAAAAACCAACACTAAAATACCTAATTTTGATTGTTATAATCACTGTTAAATAATAATTGGGAAAAAAATCACACCACAATTTTTTTTACGGGCAATTAGCAAAAAAAAAAGAACGTTCTGCGCGATATTTTGACAGTTCGGATTGAAAATGGCGTAAGAGCACCGCTCGACTGAGACTACCGAGGTCGACTGAAGTCGTAGGTGAGAGAAGTTACGTGTAAGCCTGTGGACTCGGACCGTAGGAGGCTGTTCGCAAGGAAAACAACTTGCCGTTTTATTTTTCACTTTATTTGTTAATGGACGAAGGCGTTAGCCTATTTGGTGCGATTATGAATAAACGATGATATCATCAAGGTGGTCTAATGACAATATTGCCAGTTGCAATGTCATGCTACGGCGAAAGATGTTGGTAGCAAGTGGGTAAATATATCTAATATAGACTTTATGGTAAGCAGGGTCAATAAGAGTATTATAGGTACACCACTGCGGACTGCGCTTAATCGTATGCAAAATCTTATAAATATACTTACGCAAACCCGGGTTTTTACCTGGCCCGTATCTACGATGTTTTTTTTACGCACTTTTCTACGATAAAAGTTTCTATACTGTGTCTGTTCTTACGGTGCAGCTAAGTTCTGTACCGAAAAACGTACTTACCTACTCATTCAATAGCAAAATGTATGAAAAAATAACATAGCCCCTGCGCTGCTGTTTTATCTGGCGTATCTAAACTAAATTTTTCATGTAAATTTGTCACAAACTTTTCGATGGTAGTTAATATTTATGCTAGGGGTAAATTTTTCCCATAGTTCGTGACAGCCTGTCATTCAAAATTGAGAATAAGTCCCTTTGCTCTGAGGTAAATGTGATGTAATCGTCGGATCTCCACATGGAGAGGACGAAAAGCGGCGGGTTGGTATTGATAACATTCACATTCGACTCATAAGAAATGTTTCACCTCGGCAACTCCAACAAGCATTGTGCTGCGAGAACCCAGTGTGCAAAATTGCGTTGTGCTTACTGAGTGAGCAAAGTGAATTTGAATTGTCGTAAGTTGTAATTTTTGGTGCTTTCGGAATCGTTTTGGTATTTGTTAATTTTTAATTTTTTTTTAATTGTCAACATTGCTCTCTTGTATGGCAATAACACAACTATTGCGTTATAAAAACATTCATGCCTTAATTTTTTAGTTTTTCGTGATTCTTGAGTTGATCCCTTAGTAAAAGTTGTTCATAATGGCAATAACAATTATATACCTACTATAATTAATTATCATTAGTTGTCTAACCGAACACCCAGACCCACTTAGCACTTCACTTTGCTGTCCCTTTGTAGATAGATATAGATACCAATTTGGAAAGGTGTGTACCTACTTTATTTTAGCTTGTACCAAGATGACATCATTCCTCCTTATAAAGTTAGCAAAATAAGTACTTACAATACTTAAAACTATTGTAGCAACATTCTCAGCGAAGTAATCCACAATTACAGGAAATAATAACTAGCTGATGCCCGAGACTTCGTACGCGATGCAACCTCGGCCCTCGGCCTCGCTAAATTCTTGTTTTAATAATTATTCTGCTATTTGGGACAGAGACAAATAGGTACAACAAATCAAAAACCATGAAAATCGGGCCAGCCGTTCTCGAGTCATAAGTGTTCGGACAAACCAGAATTTGTTTTATGTATTAAGATTGATCGGAAGGAAAGCGATGGACTGGCGCAGCATTGCAAGTAGGTACGGTTTTCTATTAATCGTCAAATTTAACACCTGGAATCAATAATAGATTTTTGTCGATAAAAAAAGTCAAAATGCCATTTAGAATCGATAAATTTCGTTTGTCATCGACAAAATGTCAAATATTTCCGACAATAAAGTTTTGCGCTGCTGATAAAGTTTTGCGCTGCTGGACCCATAGCGCGCTGCAGATGGAACCCGTTCAAAAACTTGACTGTGGTGATGATAATCCTTTGTTTGAATGTATGAAATTCCAAATATATATATATATATTAAATTAATTATTTTTTATCTGTCAAGTGTCTTTTACAAAACAAAATACCTACATAGAAAAATGAAGTAACAATTCCAAAAATATTAGCGAAAGATTTTTTTTATTTGTGAAGACGACTGAGGAAAGTAATATAATAATATAATATAAATAATAATAATCATCGAAAAATGTAGAAAATCTTATAAAAAATCGGAAACATAAAAGATACTTCGCAGATGTGCACCAAAGGGTTAGGGCTACATTGACTGGATTTTACATAATTACATTTTTTTTTAAATTAAACGTATTACTAAGCTTTTAGTCTCGGCTTAATTTTTCTTCCTCGTAATTGATTGTGCACCTTCAGGGATAAATTTTAAATGCTAATATATGTGCGAAAGTCTAAAAGACAATCTAACACTACGTGCATTTTGGAATGTGGACAATATGATACTAAGCACTTTAGGGCACTAGACAACCCGAGACTAGACCATTTAGGAAACCGGTCCAATTGGTACAGCAGACATTCCGACACTACAGTCAATGTAGCCCTAACCCAAACTTCACACCTAAGCTTCTTAGCCTACTACATAAAGTGAACAGTTTGATGACGCAGAGACCAATCAAGGTCTAAAGATAAATAAATAATATAATAATTATAATAATATAAATAATTTTTAAACGTATTAAAGTTAGTATTTGTAAAATAAATCATGATCAAGCAATAAAATAATAATTATTCATTACTAATTTTACAAATAACACAAAATTAACCTTCAATAAATATTGTATACAACTTATAACTAAACAAAATATAAATACTATAACAAAATATTCCAAATCAAATCAATATATTTGAATTTGCTAGTATTAGAAATAAGCATATCTCATTTACATTGCATAGTACTGGTAGTGTTACATAGAATCAGTGATCAGACGACCCGTATTTTACCTAGCAGATAGACAAGAAGCGCCACCTATCGATATTCTAGCCTAATGTAAACATGGACGTTATCTAGTGGCAAGTAGCGGTACTATTGTATTTCTTTCAAAGTGCCATCTATCGTAATTTTTATAAGCATCGAGCATGATTTTTGCGCACTATCCTACTGAGATAAAAAGTTTTTTCAATAAGCATACATATCAAACAACCGATAGCAATTGTATTTAGCCGCATTCTTTTATTATTCTCGCATTGACATTAGCAACGGCAAAAAAAAGTGTGTTCGATTCCGAAAATTCCGAAATGTGACCCTGTGACCTAATTAAAACAAAAAAATAGTCAATTTTAGCAATATAGTAAATTATTATTAAGTGTTATCTAGGTTTATTTAACGTTACTATGAAAGTATTGAACCTCAGAGTTTTTTGTATTTATTCTTGAGCCCTTGTTATCTAGTGATAAACTAATTTTATTGCTATTGAAACACGTTCCGTACTTTTACACAATGAAAACATCAGTTTATTTGACTGTTCCTACTTAGAGTACCTGTTAATTTTAGTAATTTTGTGGAGTGTTTATTCCTAAATATTAATTAATCTCAATAGACTGTACAAACAAATGTGATAATATAATTAACCAACATGTCTTTCGTTAAATGTTGCTTTGAATCGGGAGAGGGAGGACGACATGATTTCGTCGACAGCTTTGTACAAAAATGTACGGATCCTGGATGTAAGTTAAAAAATTACAAAGGTAATATTTTTTTTTTTGCCTTTCTAACGTCATCCCCATAATTAAATTAGCATAGCTTAACTGGCATTGAGTCAAATGTTAGATATTTAATTTGTAGCAACTCTTCATGTTATTTTAGATTGCACTTATCATGCACTGTTTTTATCTTACATTAGTTTTATTGATTTTCGATTTGAAATTGGCGCCAAGGTTTTTTTTGCAGCTTTCGTTTAAATTCCTGATTACGTTCCGGTTTTTTTCGGCAACGAAAAACTGTGCATGAAAACGTAGTGTTATTTTTAGATACTTCCTAAATAATTTTCTTGTAAATAAAAATGTCTATCTCGTGGCAAGGATTGATGAGCTGTATCTAAATAAACAATAAAAGGGGAAAAACAAAGATGAACTTCCTGCATAAACTTGTAAACTTCCTACTTTACTTTGTGAAATGGAACGTAAGCATATTGATTGACTGACTCAGATTCTGTGTCTTCTATTTTAATTTTTTACTTGGCGTATTTGAATATTTTGCAGTTCTAAGTTAAAGTGCAAAGCAGATGATGTCGCTAGGTATGTTTTTATATTCCCGTTATTAGTAAAATTTCTATAGGTTTACAGGAAATTATTATCTAAACTAGACTTTGACATTTGTGAGATCGGTGGCGCCATCTTGAATGACGATTTGTCATCTTGTTTTCGGCGTGTTTTCGTGTTTCATGGCATTATAACTCAATTTTCTTTCTATTAAACCTTTAAAATTATGATGTAATGTCGTAAAATATTACTGCCATCACACCGCCGTGTGGACTAAACTTGAGTTTAAGTGAAAATCTGTTAGGAAGTGAAGGGACAGTGATATCACCATGACAGCTTCAGCTTCCCAAAACCAGGTCAAAGTGGTGACGGCGACGGCTGCCAAGCCTCAAAAGAACTACGGAAAGATCGTACTAACGCTTTCCAACTGTCTCCTATCTGAATCGGTGTTCAAAGAGACGCCTTCACAAGCCGACGGCCTTGATATCGAAACGGAAACAGATCTTCGGATTCTAGGCTGTGAGATGATCCAAACAGCGGGAATCCTGCTCCGCCTGCCTCAGGTCGCCATGGCAACGGGTCAAATCTACCTCCAGAGGTTCTACTACTCCAAATCCTTTGTCAGATACCCAATGGAAACAATGGCAATGGGGAGCATCTACCTGGCTTCTAAAGTGGAAGAAAAACCCTGCAGAATCAGAGACGTGATCAATGTTTTCCACCACATCAAGCAAGTTCGAGCACAAAAGAATATATCACCGTTAATTGTTGACCAAAACTACATCGAACTAAAAAACCAAGTCATAAAAGCTGAACGTAGAATACTGAAAGAGCTAGGGTTCTGTGTTCATGTCAAACACCCTCATAAGCTTATTGTTGTCTATCTCCAGCTCCTGCAATATGAAAAAAATAGACAGTTGATGCAAATGGCATGGAATTACATGAATGATGCACTCCGTACAGACGTGTTCATGAGATTTCCACCTGAAACAATTGCCTGTGCTTGTATTTACCTAACAGCTCGAAAAATAGGTCTTCCATTACCAAACAACCCACACTGGTTCCTGCTCTTCAAAGTGACTGAAGAAGACATCCGGGACGTCTCCGCAAGAATCTTACAGCTGTACAAGCGTACAAAGGTAAACCCAGAAGAGTTAGAAAGCAAGGTTGAACTACTCCGTAAAGTTTACCAAGCCAACAAGCACATGCAAGCTCAACGAGAGAGAGAAGCTAAGGAAGATAAGAAACCGGAATCTCCCACTGCTTCAACTTCCAAAGACTCGAGACGGGATAATAAAAAGGATAAGTCACCTAAGACACCGCCCTTGTCAAAATATCACCCAGCACACAAAAATAAGAAAGAGCGGCGGTCTAGGTCCCGCTCCCCATATGACAGAAAGAGAGATTACTCCAGCAAAAGACATAAATCCCGTTCCCGAGACAGGGATATAGACCGTTCTAGGGAAAGACGTTTGGAGGATAAAAGCCGAAGTCGCAGCTCTAGGAAGTATGATGAGTATGACAGGAAGTCAGGGAGGGAGGGAAAGGACAATAGAGATGAGAAAAGGAAGCATTAGTTATAAGATAATGATAATAGTTGTCATGGTAAAAGTACTGAATAAATAAAGGTGTATTATAATGTTTTGCTTTTGAGTTATCTGGTAAAATAATGGGTCAATACTGTTGTACCAGTTTCTAAAAACGAAATTTGACAGCTTTAAAATGGTTGCCATCTTTTTTACCCCACTGCCCAAGAAGGAGAATAATGTTTGTGTGCTCCCATAGTACCTAAACGGTAAACTGTAGCCTAAATGGCTTGACCGATTTTTGCGAGTGAGTTGTCGCAGACTGGCATAGGCTACAATTTGCAGTCGGGTATTTTTTTTTTTTTTTTTTTTGTTATAATCATATTAGCCGTCTCCTATTTGAAAAAAAAATATGGCAATAATTTTAGAGCTGTCTTGAATTGTGACAACCTGTTTGGCTCAATGGTAGAGGTCTGCCTTTTGAGCAGGGGGCCCAAGTTCGATTCTAAACTGAACTGTTGAATTTAAATGGCTGTCAAATGTAAAAATCTTATTTTATCATATTAAAGAAAAAGTGTCCGAAAGTCCGAACTCTCTTTCCAAGGCAAGTAGTTCATTTCAATACAATTTCTTGATTTCGATATGAGCAGAATCCAAGGTCCAAGGGTTGTGAAGATATAAGGCGCTCTACTGACAGACAGGTAGGTATATCCTTTTTTATTTTCATCCTACGCCCTACCCAAAGACGTGTGACGCGTCTATTTCTAGCAGAAACCTACCTACAGAGAGGTGTAGTATAGGCGGCGGGCGAGTGTAATTTTAGCCAGTTACCTATCACCCAGCCCCGGGTCCGTACCGCCGCGTTTTCATACCTTCGGCAGCCCTTTTACATGTGATTTAAACTTTGACTAAGGACGAATTCCTTTTTACAACCCACGTACCTAACAGCTAGCGCATTGATCCGTACCGTTTCATACCAAAATAAGCCACTCATGTCAGGTATAGGTTTGTTCTAATCCTACTAGCTGATTGCCTCGACTTTGTACGCGTGGTATTCGGCCTTCGCCCTCGCAAATAACAAACGAAACTGAAAGGAACGGTACTTTACAAACTTTAAACTCGTTCTGTATCAGCCTTTAAACATCCCACTACTGGGATTTCGGCCTACCCTAGAAAGGTGAAGGCTATATCACCACGCTGGCCCAGTGCGGGTTGGCGGATTCACATACGCAATCGAATTTCTTCTCCGGAAATATACAGGTTTCCTAGCGACCCTAAAAACCAGTGGTGTATCCGTACGTAAGTTCAAAAGAACGCATTGGTTGGGCCCGCACGGGTTCGTTTAGGCTACAGGAAAACACAAACGTACACCCCCTTACTTACACCCCAAAAACATTACCAGCATTTTTCGGCAGTCAGGTAAAAACTAGTTATCTGACTAAAATGTATTTGGTTAGGGCGGACCGCAGCCGCCGGCGCCGGCGCCCGTCTGAGAGAGGGAATATATTTCCTCTCGTTTGTTTTCAAGTTTGTAAACGATTACAGCACAGAATAGACAGAATAATCTTAGCACTTAGGTATTCCCTGTTTATCTACAGACTCATTACAGTTTACCTTATTTCTTCGTTACTAATTGATAGTTAATTTAAAAACAGATTAATCAATCTATACTCAGCCACTTATTATGCAAGCAATTCTGAGCATGTGTCATCTCTTATCGTTTACTATGACTATGACCGTCTTATCACTTGTTATAACAGTTGTAAACGTGACGCGATCGCGGTCGGACAATACTGAAATTCGTGTGAAATAATTTTGTCGATGTAATTTGAATAAATAATTAACTCTAGGGGACTTTTTTATTGCCAAGTGTTTTTTTTTTTTTTTTATATAGCAAAATAATTAATAACTGAAAATATGTTTGAGTTTATTAAGACTGACGTTTATAGTATTGGGATGTAAATCCCAAATAATTCTAATTTTAGTCTAAATATTGATAATTCTTATAAGAACTAAACTAAAAAAATCATAAACGCAAGGACCTAAATATTCATTACTGTGTCTCATAAATTTGATACTAAGCAATGGTTACATGTAAAGGTTCAAATATATTTTTTAAAACCTTTGGTATAATATATATATTTATTAAGTGACTTATACAAGGTGTTCTAAGTTTATAAACTAAAGTGAAAATGTCAGTGAGAAAGCTAGCTAACCAAGCCTGCTTCGTAATGAGCAGGACCCTGTATATGACATGTAAGTACTTATTGATAAAGAGTCGAGTACCATTTCCAGTTTTTATCACCACTGTTATTTTTAATACTATTAAATAAATAAATAAATACTACTGAATGGCGAGACGAGAAAGTCGCTCGACTGATGATAAGCGACACACTTGCTTATAACAGTTCAGTGACACCTTTATTTTATGTGTATTTATTTAGTGTGTAAGTAGGTAGCTCTCTGTTGTAATAACAATAATGACTCCATATCTTGAAATGTATATTGTTTATTTGGCAATAAAAATTGTTTTATTAAAAGTGGTAAAAGGAATAATAATAAATTAATCATATTTTTCCTTTGTTAAATTATGATAATAAGTATATTAACAGCTGATGTACAACTCGAGTATTATCATAGATCCGCTTATACCTACATATATATAAATAGGTTCTGCAAGCTTATCTAAACAATCATATCTGAGGTCGCGGATCTTGGTCACTGAAGTCATCCTGATAGAGACGTTTGCTTCAATAATTGACAGAGCAAGGCGACGGACACAGAGCCTACTGGAACAAGTCGGCATTTGTACGTATGTTTGTGTGTAGGTATATCTGTCCGAAGATAACTTGATACCTATTGTCCCATTCATCCGATATTCATGAAATTTCGTAGGCAAGTAGTTCAAAGTTCAAGTATGAGCACAGTCGGTCAAGTGGTTGAATAAGATATAAGGGTCGAACAGAACAGAGAACAAAATGACCAATTTTTCAAAGCTTGTCAAATAGAATTTTTCGAGGTCTCAGTTCGGGGTGAACTACTAGTCGTAATCAATATTTTCTACCTTCTCCAGTCCCCATAATTATATGGTTATAGACCAAATCGCTTATGATAGAATCGTGAAATTTGGACCCAACATTCTTCAAATGGTCTTTCTAGGTGAACAATAAGATCGGGTTTTACGAAATTCTATCTCTAAGGTAGCCCAATCGTCGTATGGAAATAACAACTTTTTTCATGCTACACCAATGAAACTCGGTTTCTGGAATAAGCATACAAATAAAGAAAGACATATCTCAGGATTTTTCGAAAATCAACCCCTGAAGATGTGGAATGAATCTGTGGCTGCAGTAAATGAAACATTTACTGCAGCCACAGATTCATCTGTGACTGCAGCCTAGGCGAGCGTAGCCGTGCGGGCAAGTTATAATTATGTATATGAAAAAACGCGTAAGTTTGGAAATCGATCTATTCCAAACTCCAAAACCTTTTGCTCTAATTTTTTTTAAAAATAAATTACACTGAAAAACTTAACAATAGCAGATTTAAAAAAAACACACTGGGATTAACCATGTTTCAATAATGTTTCAATTTCCATTCTTCTCTAATATTTGTAAATTAAATAAAAATTCGTCTAGGTTCTGGTTTAATGAAATGACGTCTTGAAATCGCAACCCAGAAGCAAACATGTGGGGGATACCCTCAAAACGAGAAGGAGATACCTGACGGTACGGTATTATTTCGGGCTTTTCCTGAATGCGGAGGCCTTTAGCTTATTCCTTCTTTTCCGTTTTGTGTCCAACACTTTCAACCAATCGTTTTCTATTCCCCAGGCTGCTGTGGCTGCTGCTCCGCACTCCGGCCGCGCTACAAGCGGCTGGTCGACAACATCTTCCCCGCCTCCCCTCAAGATGGACTCGTTAAATCAAACATGGAGAAACTCACCTTCTACTCGCTCTCCAGTCCAGAGAAACTGGACAGGATCGGCGAGTACCTGTTCCAGAAGGCTAGCAGAGATATCTATAGAAGAAGGCATGGGTGAGTTGCGACTTGATGTTTCAGAAGGAGAGAAAGTAACACGTCGTTATCTTTCTTGCGTTGACTAAAAGTGGGCTCGTCGTGTCCAATATGGAATGTGTGACCTTCTATTGCTGTCCAGTCAAGATACATTTTTCGAGATGGACATAAATAATGTATAGGAGCAAGTGTAAGTTTACTAATTAAATGTTAATTGTTCGTCCCACTTCTGAGCCTCTAATAAACTTTAGAAGAATGAGGCATATAGAAATAACTCTTAATGAAAGGTAATTAGGTGTTTTTCTGTCAAGTCAGTACAGTTTGTTGTCACTGAAGCGGCTCAAAAAGGACTCGAAAACTAAAGTGGATACTCATCAATATTACCAGCACCGATGGGTGGCTTCATTCCATTTGCTATTATATCCTGTCTCCACGTGTTCCTTTTTCCAGCCACCATACTGAACTAGCTACTAGTAGAAACATATTATTTCATTTCATATATATATATTTTTTCATATAAGCCCTTGTCTTATATGTCGTTACATTAATATTTCTATCAAATATACATTTACGTCCAAACATTTATTCATCGGCTTCCAAACTTCCTCTTGGCATGTAATTAAGGTAGGTGGTTAAATATATCTCAGTTTACATTTTACCGAAACAGATCAGCACAATGTTAACAGTAAGAGCAATTGGAGATTGACTTTGGGAACAAGCATGCGCGGACAATCTTCAATGAAAAATGTGGATGCGTCAAAAAGTCGAAGACACTCCTGTCATATCATAATAATTTTGTTGAATATGATAAAAAAATCCATTATCATACACTTTACTTATCGATCTTATGACGTAATCTATAATTTCGTCAAATAATAACGTCCCTGCGTCATATCAAGTTCAATACACAATTATACACTCTTCTTTCACCAGATTTCTTCAATCGTTTAATTTTCCTGACCGAAACAGAGTGTACATCTTCATCGAAGATAGCCGCTTACACATTTCCACACATTTTCCTAATTCAAATCCTGTATTTTTTTTAAGCCTCGAAACTTCCGAACCTTCACAACTGTATAGTAATCGTTCATACTGCTTAAATCGCTCTTTCAAGGTAATCAAACCAGATTTTTAAAACCTTCAAAAGCAGTTTATCTTTATCTGAACTGAGTTTATCTCTTCCGCGCAAACACGTAAATTGACGGCCGCTTGAGATTATCTAAACCTCAACCCTTGGTAGATAAGAAAGATCAATCTCTATCACCAAGAAAGAAAATTAAATAGAAAATGATATCTATGTCAATCAAATGCCACATCCAAGAGAGATTTGAACTTTGTGATGAAATGTCCTAAAAAAATACTAAGCCATGTAATAAGCCATCAGAGGCCTTCACATAGCCTAAAATTCTGACGTCGGAGCTAGCCACTAGATTTACTTAATCGTCGCCATCAGCCGGAAAACGTCTGCTGCTGAACATAGGCCTCCCCCTTAGAGCGCCACAGTCAACGACAATCTGCTATTACTTACGAGCTTACACTTAGAAGTGTAAAGATGCCTTATACTCGAGGCGACGGGTTTTCGAACAGAATCCATATATCTATGCCAATCCAATAGTACTTTCTGTAACATTCATTTAAGTCTTATATAGTGCAGATTGCACTTATATTTACGATACACGGCGTACGATGTGACACTGTCTGGCGGAACATTCCATAAAGGCGTTATATATCAAAGGTTCTTATATATAACTTAGCTAAGCTGCCCTCGATCCACATGGAAGTCGGTTCAGAGTTTCCAAGAGTGCAATCATCTCATTCAGTCACCCAAAAGCCTATTTTATTTGCAAATTTTAGCTAATTATGCTAATTTCTCTAAATCGTTACTTCGCGACCGTTTAAGTCCAAAATTCCTGTAAAACTAATCCAATGTTACATTGTCCTCCAGGTTCGTGATAATAGCGATGGAGGCAATGGATCAGCTGCTTCTGGCGTGCCACGCGCAGACCCTCAACCTGTTCGTAGAGAGCTTCCTTAAGATGGTTCAGAAGCTCCTGGAGTCCACCGATCCGCAGCTTCAGATACTGGCTACGCAAAGTGTGAGTTTTTTACGCGTTCACCGTTTGAGACGCTACAAAAAACTACTTACATGAAACTTTTCATCGACGTGTTTCATTCCTATAGCCTACTGAGGCATACTCTACCATTAAACATTTCTGAAATTACCTGTCTTCACAACTCTTGCTTAACTCGTTTTCAGTTCGTCCGTTTCGCGAACATAGAAGAGGACACGCCGTCCTACCACCGGCGCTACGATTTCTTCGTGTCCAAGTTCAGTGCGATGTGCCACAGTAATCACGGAGAGAAGCCGGCAAGAGACCGGATCCGACTGGCTGGGATACAAGGGCTACAGGTAAACCCATAAATGGGTAATACTCAGCAAGTTACTATGAAATAATTTCATCGCTGCCACATTGGCATTGCCATTTTTCACTTTAAAAAAATCTAAACCTATCTAACTAATAATCTAACTCTATCTCGGATTTAATTTCCTGTTATGGACCTGGGCGACATTTGTGTGTATGATTCATGGCGTACCCGATACCAGAATACTTCAGTGTCTGTGAATGTGTAAGTGAGTGTATGCAGTTAATTTAGCGTCACTTTTAAAGGATTTTTCACTGGGCTCTATCGATAAACGAGATTTGTCTTTTCAGGGTGTTATTAGAAAAACAGTATCGGACGACCTGGTTGAGAACATCTGGGAAGCACAACACATGGACAAGATAGTGCCTTCACTGCTTTACAATATGCAGGTCAGTCAACTATCTATGCCTAGGGACAACTGCAACACCAGAGGCATTGCCGGTGCGTTTCTCACTCTTCTTTGCATTGCTCTTGACG
Source organism: Apocheima hispidaria (assembly GCA_947579745.1). NCBI lineage: Eukaryota > Metazoa > Arthropoda > Insecta > Lepidoptera > Geometridae > Apocheima > Apocheima hispidaria. Next base: position 14,839,839 of record OX388155.1, on the reverse strand, counting down.
TAACACAAATTGTAGCCCTGCGGGCATAATATTCCTTTCCATAACTAGCAGGAAACTGGCAGTGGTGGTAAGTGGTGGTGTTTTTTTTGGCAAAAACGACTTGTAGAATCGATGTGTATGGGATAACAACGTATCTACAACATGTGCTTTGTGCATAAATTCAACTTCTTTCTTTTTTGTTCTGAAGATATGACTTGAAAATTAAAATAAGCTCTGTGTGATCCTATAAACAGATTAATTTTGAATTGATCACTACAATTAGGGTCACTTTCATTTAGGGTTGATGAAGATAATAATTTTTAATTTACTTCGAACTGTTTATATTTTTAATTTTTAATCTCTAATAACTGTGTATTTTTAATTCTATTTCTGATTTGATTAGCTAATGTAATTGGTTTTACCGTGTTAGTTATATAAATAAAAAAAATATAATCCTACGCTACTATATCCAGACTCACAAAAAAGCGACACCCTCTCATGGTGGAAATACTGTACAAACAATTTTATTCCAGCTCGCCAAAAACTAGTACCTAGTGAATTATCTGTTTGGTTTCATGTCTTTCTAGTCGGCAGAAAAATACGAGACAGTGTCGTGTCTCGAAACGGACACTAGGGACGGCGTGGAGCAGCATCCGCCGCGTCTAGCGGAGGCCTGCCTGCGGGAGCTTGTGGGAAGAGCTTCGTTTGGACACATACGGAGCGTGCTGCGGCCTGTGCTTACGTACGTATACTTATATGAATGGCGGAGTATTGGTCCTGCCAGACTTTCTTGTGGTAATCTACACGGAATTGTAACTTTACATACGTTGATAAATAACGCTTCACAATTACGTACTCATTCGTTGATAGAAAGTTAGTCCTGACAGACCTCCTTGTGGCACTCCGTATAAAAGTGGGAGATTTAGTCACGTTAGTTACAAGTTGCCTTTGTTTTATTCTAGCTAGATAGTTAAAGTATATGGAGTACCACATTTTTTCAATATTTTATTTTTATTTTTTATTAAGTGCCTAGATAAAACAACGTCGAAAGCTTCAGACAAATCCACAAAAAAATATTCTCACTTTTCATTCTGTATTTGTTATCGTCTATTTATCAATGTTTATTATCTTTGTTGCAGACATTTCGATCGACACGAACTATGGATTCCGACCGACTTCGCCGTGCACGTTTTCAAAATTATCATGTTCTCTATTCAGGTAAATACCGAGTTTCGATGATCAGATCAGAATTTAAAAAAAATATTAGTCACCATATTAATCTTTTTTTAGGATTCCGTATCGCAATAATAAAAGGATCCCTTGTTCATTGGTCATGAAACAAAAAGACCTTGACTATGTTCGGAAGCGGCCAGGTAGAAGCGGTTTATCTTAAAATAACCCTGTATATTTTGTATTATAATTTAAAATTATTATTCTGGCTGATGATGACGATGATGTTTTTGTTTATAATATTTCAGGCGCAATATTCGTACAGCGTGGTGGAAGCACTGATGCAGCAGCTGGACGCGGGCGGTGCGGGCGCGGGGGCGGGCGCGGGGGCGGGGGCGCGCGCCGCCGCCCGCGTGCGCGCCGCGCGGGCCGAGGTGCTCTCCAACATCGTGGCCATCGCCGCGGGAGACAGCGTCGGTCTGAATCACCATTTTTTTTTCTCTTATGTTTTGGCTCCACACGTTGTGTATTTAGCCAGCGTCAAGTATTGTAATATTACAAGTGAAGTCAAATATTTCACAATTAAAATAAGTCACAGTCATAGTCTAAGTCGAGCAAAGTAAGTTACGGTAAAGTCCACTTCATGCCCCAGTAAAGTTATGGAGACTTTACTAGAGGTTTCTATGGAGTTTTGGAAACAACACGAAAAGTCACGTTTCACGACATTATATTATTCACCAACACTAGTGCACGGTCACGAACACTTAATGAATAAAAATGGTACCGAGTGCCGAGTCGAGCGAGTCGGTCGCCTGATGCTAACAACACGACGAGTCACGTTTCACAACATTATACTATTCATCAACACTTGTGCACATTCAAGAACACTTAATGAAAAATCCACAATTTTTACACATTAACACCCGCAATAACACAAGTTTTGGAAAATAATACAATGACGCGACGTGACTTCTTCTCGTTCCCGCCAAAACTCCTCGTCGTGTTGTATGTGTTGGCCAAAGTGTGTAGGATTGTGATCTGACCTGAGAGTCAGTAGTCACGGTCATGCTTAGTCGAAAAGTGCTCGTGGTCCTGACACAACAAAATTACTGTTTCAAAAGCTGTTTTTTATGTTTAAGGCCCATCCGTGTTGGAGATCATCAACAACCTCCTCACCAATTTAAGAGCTTCCGTGGCGAGGGATTCCGAAGTACGTACAACGAAATTCAGATTTATGACTAACTTATTTCTAATTTAGAAAAATAAACTTACGAAATGTAACAAATATAAGGGGCTAATTCGAGAAAAAGATAGCGCTACACTTTTTCGCGCAGATGAAAAGAGACTGCTTTAGCGAGCGCTAGTAAAATATCAGATCATCGTTAATTTCAACTAAACCAGGAAATTCTTCATTCAATCAAAATTCTGTTCTATGCTGTGCTAGATATTATTACTACCGCACTATTAGAGTAATCATTACTTGTAACAATGGGCGTTCGAAGAGCTAGCGAATGTGTGTAAGTCGAGGGTTTTCAAAGTTTTTTTTAAGATAAAACATTACCAATAAAACTTATCAAATTGTAGCAAAGATTTAAAAAAAAAAAGGACCATTCAAAAAAAACAACAAAATAAATATATACTTAACTGTAGTAGGTAGTATATTGTATCGTTGTCTTTTTCATTAAATAGCAGTATTGTTTTTGGTTAATATTGTATTATCATTTTGTCTCAATTTCGCATCAAAATAAAGACTAATCTACCAAATTTTTTCTTACAGAAAGAATCCGACGAGAAACTGTACCAAGATGCGCTGATCAACGCGCTAGGAGAGTTCGCAGACCACTTACCCGACTTCCAAAAGATAGACATAATGATGTTCATCGTGAACAAGATACCGTCGCAGAGCCGCGGGAAGATTACCAAGGCGGATTGTATGCTGCAGAGCATTCTGCTCAAATCTTTGCTCAAGGTTAGAACCTTGATCTTTTTACCCAACTAAAGAAAAATTTGGGCTATGAAAGATCATAGATACCAGCCGGCTAAAGAATCTTTTAGTGAACTTTTTGGTATCTGTGGTTCGGCGTGTAATGCGGCCCGACAGTGAAATAAGCACTTAATATTTTCTCGCTCGCTTCACTCGCGTATTTTTGCTTCGTGCATTTACTAAATATACATATACATCTTGTCACTTAAAATATTTGCGCTCGTTTCGCTCGCATGCTTTTACTTTATTGCTAAGTACGATGCACACGTCCTATCAATGTATAGATCGAAAATACCTAAAGATTTCTGCGCTCGCTTCGCTTGCCTTGAAGAGAGGGAAAACCTTTTTCTATAGTTTGTTTTGACATGGTGGTGTGGTCATCCACGTTCTCTTTAAAGCAATTTTATTGATCTTTTGTCAACAGGTGGGCACAACATACAAGACCACAGAGCTGAGCAAGGCGTTCCCGGGGGCCTTTTTGGACGCCCTCCTGCGCATGTCCCCCACCGGGTCCCCCGTTGCGCGCGTACTACTACAGCGGATTCTGCACACGCTGCTAGATAGGAACAGGAATGCTATACACCTGGCTATAGCCACGTGAGTACGAAGCGAGCGAAGTTGTTTATTTACGTGGTGTGAAAAACGCGCTCGCTGTGCATAATTATTTAAACGAGTATCTTTATGTTAGTACTTTTAGCAAAATATATGGTCATGGGTTTTTTTATTTACTTTACACTTTTTTTAGAACGAATATTAAAAACAATATTATGTCGTGCTCTACGATTGTAAAAGCGAAAGCTTGTTAAATAATGCGCTCGCTCCGTTCGACCTTTAGTAGGTAAAATGTGTTGTTTCGTCCGCAGCGTGGAGTACGCAGAGCTCGGGCTCACCATCGAGAAGTGCTCCCGACAAGATCTGATATTCGTCAGCAAGCATGGATACGCCATCTTCAGCTCGCTCTATGACGGTAACATACTTTTCAACCAACATCACTGAGCTATCTTTAAAAAGAGGTGGGTTGCTATAATCCCCACGCTTGGCAGGCGGCTTGCCAAATCCCAAAACGGACATAACCTGCTCTTGAGGTGTACAAATAGGAATTATTATATTAACCAATAAAGTATTACTAAATAAAAAGAAGTTTATAAACAAGGCGCAAACTAGTTAATCAAACTATAACTGAGAATCATTATTATCACGCTATATTGTAATGTAATATCAACAAGATATGCAATCCCATGGTATGAAAAGATACTTCGTTAGGTATGTCACTACGTCACGTGGTTGACACCGGCCTACGTCATCACTGTGCATGAGCAAGAACGGAATACGAAATTAAAATAAGTTAGACTAGGATGACAAATAGCGGATAGTGACGTGAGTATGTTTAAACTGTTTCGTTATCGTTATGATGTTCTTTTCCGTGTGCGGTTGCCTGGAAGAGATATGTTTTAACGATAACATCGCCAATTAGAAGCCTAGTCGATAGTACTACTGTATCGGTATTTGAATAATTTGTGTGGTTTTTAATAAATAGTTATTTACGTGATATAGTTAGATCCGTTGTCACCGTCCGAAATACCAGTTGTTTTTTGGATCATGAGAAATCGTTTGTTTCGTTTAAAATCGATTAATATTATTGACAGGTCTGCAGCTAGAAACGAACACAGTGGAGAACATTGAAGCTATATACACGACCCTGGCTTTACTCATCATCGAACTGGGATCTGAAGAGACTGTCTGTGACATCCTGCAGCTTATATTAGCGTAAGTATACTTTAGACGATGGTATCGGATAACTCGCTAACGGTGGTTTACCCTCGCCCAGTGCTCGAGCATGCAAGGGAAACGAGCGCGGTGCAGAATATAGAAGCTGTGGACACGACCCTGGTTTTTGCTCCTCATTGACCTGGAATCTGAAAGACTGTCTGTGATACTATTCAGCTTATACTAGCGCAATTAACTATTACTTACTAGCAAATTTTGATTTGAGTTCTCCCGACAGCTAGAAGCGTTGGCGATGGTAAATTCGCTTACGGCTCGGGCTCACAAACGTCAACTCTTCTGAGGCAATATTTTTCCGCCCTGATATTGCAATGTCAATTTTATGACATTTTATTTTATGGTTTTATAATTTTGTTTTATTGCTGTCTTTATCTGATTCGTATTTAAATATATATTTAAAGCAATATTTGAATTCGTTTAGTTATGTCAATAAAATCCTTCAAAATCGACAATTACGTAGAGATTTTTCGAAATTAATACTGAACGCTCCCCCTAAGAGTTTGAAGGACCTATTTATGATGGGCCTCTCATGTAGAGTAAGAACTGTATTGTTGCGCGCAGTGTCCAGTCGTCAGGGCTGGCCAACCCAGTGTTGACGATGGCAGCGCAGTGCCAGATGCAAGCCGTGGCCATCTCGCTCGCCACGCTTGTCCCGCTCGTCACGCCCTTGCCACGCCTCGACGACTATCTGCGCCGGGTGAGCTATCATTGTTTTGTTAGTCACCACCGTCATATTGGTCTCGTTAGTTATACCGTCACATAACTCATTATCGTTACATACATTAATAACCACCGTCACATTAATAACCACCGTCACATCAGTAACCACCATCACGTTAGTAACCTAATGTTTCTTATCAGGACTCTACCACGCTAAAACTAAAAACGTCGAGGTATATAAGTAAACTAGTTTTAGCTAAGAAACATGAAAGTATGTGTTCAAATCGCGAAAGTTTAAAAGTTACATTAGTAACCACCGACACATTAGTGACCACCTTATCACATCTTGTACATGCTTTTGGAGCTTTCACTTTGAGTAGAAAATAAACAATGGTTTATTTGCCACAAAAACTAAACAAAACTTAAAATATAAATAAAAATTACAATTAAAACACAACAAACACCTATTTTGTTTTATTTTTGTCACAATCCGGCCCCACCTCAGCATGATGCCGGCTGTGACAACCGGCGCTGGTCTCCCGTTGGGGCCGGCAGGTGACCGTGTTTTGCCTCAACATGTGTAAAGAGGGCAAGAGAGCAGGCTTTATAAACGTGGTCATGATCACGACCTCGCGTGATACTCGGCGAGGCTCGTTTTCATAGCAGCTACGATTGTATTGATCAAACTAGTCGTTTCTATATTTCGCCCGGTTCGTATATTCCTTTTGTCGAAATTTAGTTACATTTTAAGATACGGTCGTGTTCCCGTATCCCGCGTGTTAAAGCTTTACTATTGAAACGGTTGTGTATATTGTAAACGAGCATAAGTTGGTGTCATAGTATTATTTTTTTTTTTTTATTGTGGTCAAGTTGTAAGTTTGTAAGTGCTTGTAAGTTTGTGAAGCTTTACCGTGTATCTATATGCTACCAATAACTGAGTTGTAAATAATGGGTTTTTTTCTAGTCTTGTGTTACTGGATTTTTTTTCCGCGTTTTGACTTTCCGTAGTTTGATCGCTCTCCTGGCTTAGTCGGCAATGCCTTATGAGTTCCGCTCACATGGTCCCGGTCTCGGGTTCGATTTCCGGCTGAGCAGATGTTCCAATGATGAAATAAATATCTGGGTCTGAATGTTAAGTAGTTCATGATTAGGTGTGTTAGATTACTGTCTTCATAATTCATATTAATTCCTTGAAGGCCTCTAAAATGGGATGCTAAGGCGATTTTTTGATAAAAAGTCTAAATACCCCTTTCGCAGGAGATTCTAAAGGAGGATATCTGAAGTACGCCACAAAAGAAACAGAAACTGAGTTATTTCTAAGCTGTCATTGGCCAAGAACAAAATAAAATATGAATTAAGCGAAACGTTTGAGTAGAAGAGGGAAGCGGCGCTCGTGTTGCAGGTGGTGCAGTCCCGGCGCGAGGAGGCGCCGCACCTGCTGCCGCCGCTGCTGGAGGAGTACCCGCAGCTGGCGCCCGCCAGCATGCCGGGGAAGCTGCCCTATCTCATGATGGACCAGGTAACACGCTGCTCCGAAATTAACTCTCAAAATTAAACTTTAGGAATCTTACTCGGACATCGTCAATGTTCGACTCGACTCTTTTGCAGACTTTCGCCGATAATTCAACCGCCAAGCAGTAATGTACAAATTGAATTGAAATCCGGATTGTAAGGCGGTCTGGATTACCCGTACGGTTTTGAACTGTTGAAGTTTACCAAGTTGAAATTTGATGGTAAGCGTGACGCTTACCATCAAACTTGCTCTTATAATCAATCAATAGCACAAAAATTGGGAGATTTTAAAAATGTGGAAAAAGTTTGTTTTTGCAATAATGTGGAATATCCTTCCCCCCGAAGGGGAGGTACAACATGCACCGCTTTAAAAAGGCTCCTTTTACCCGATTAGCCAAGGAGGAGGTTAATGTTTTTGGCTGTATTTATGTTGATGTGTTGCCGTCTACAGCCTAAGCTGTTCGGTTTTGACGTGTGAGGTGCGGTCACATTCCTCTGTATCCCTGGAGTGACTAGGCTACATTTTGCAGCCGAGTATTTTGATTTTATTTTAATAATATGTTACAAAATAATTTACATTTGAGTGACAAGCGTTGAAGATTCGGTCGGCATCCTGATTGGTCAAAAATTGGCGGCTGCAATGATTACTGCGCCCTGATTGGTTGAAAATTGGTAATGGTAATCGTGATCGATCGATATATTTGACGACCCGTCCCGTGCGCGGGCTCGCTGCCCCGCGCGGCCCTGTCCCTGTGCAGATGGCGCTGTGCGAGTGCGTGAAGCTGGCGGCGCTGGACGCGGGCCGGCTGCAGGCGCCGTCCCCGTACGCGGCGGGCGCGCTGCACACCGCCGCGCACCGCCACAGCTGGCTCGAAACTGGTAACTGTAGTAAACCGCGCGTGATAAGTTATCTAGCAGATGGTGAAAACCGCATCCAAATACGTTGCCTGGTTTAGGAGGACTCGGTGGATAATTATACGGACAGAGAGACAGACGCGGAAAGCGACTTTATTTTATACTATGTGTAGACATAGAAGAATGAGCCTTTTCTAGGAATCAACGCACAGACCGAACCGCGCGTGATAGAGACGTGAAATTTGAACCCGATACTAATTAAATGGTCTAGATGTACGATAAGAACAGGTTTTGCGAAATTCCACCTCAGAGAAAACCATGGGACCATTCAGGGACCCCCCGAATGGTCCCAATGAATCCCCGAAGTTTGTAAGGGGAAAAAACTTTTTTGAAAATAAAACTCCGTGTATAAGCATAAGTAAGCATAAGAAATAAAGGTGACATGTCTCAGGTTTTTCGTAAATCAACCCCTGGAGAGTTTTAACCCATCAATTTTTATTGTGATTTATACAGTTGTACGTGGACCTATTCCGAAATAAATAGATTTAATTGAATATGAAAATGAGAGTGGTTTGCTCGTTTCTTCACTCGGGGGTGGATATACAGAGTTGTGTTGTGTATGTGCAGGCGCTACGGCGGGTCGCGACAGCCTCGCCGACATCACGGCGGGCACCATCACCGAGATGGACAGCGCGAACAGCTCGCCCGGCGTCACGCGGGTAACTACATCCCACATCACTACACTATTATCTGTTAACTCTAATATTATATTGTCTGTATCACCTGCCCTCAATATCTTTATCCCAATCCTAATCCAATGAAGCCTTTTCACGGAGATGACTGAAAAAAAAATCAGTTCCGGTGAAATCGATAGATGGCGCTGTTTTCTAAATGCATAAATTTTGATTCCAAAGACGGTAGTAATTCAGTTTGAAGTAACTAGTACGAGCCAAACTGAGACCTCGCGAGCCCTATAATTTCACTATTCTTGGACCGACTGTGCTCATATTCAAACTTAAAAAAAGATTATAGTAAACTGCTTGCCTACAAAACTTCAAGATCGGATCTACGGTTCGCAAGTTTTCATCGAATAAATATACATACTAACATATGTAAAGTCTTTTCATCCTTACCTGAAAAAAAAGGTAAACAAAGATCTCTTTTTCATAAAATCGGTAAAAAAACTATAACATAGTCGCACAATAGTCCCTGGTTACTAAAGAAACATGAATGTAACACGGATATCAACGAAATTCATCATAATTACACTATATTTTGCAAAAAATACGAAAACAACAACGAACAACACAAAATAATCTGTAATCGCAATAATCTTTTGTTAAGATGGCCTAGGCTTCTGGGCCAGTAAAGAAAAAACATATCTAAAAACCGCTAAAGCACTTTATAAGGAAGTATACAAAAATGACCAATAATAATTGCTATATAACGATAATTTTTGTATATAGCAACAGACCCAGCACGACGATCTGGACGAAGAGTACAGAATGTTCATAGAGAAGTACAACTACAACCATCGGCCCTCCATGCAGGGGTTCGGAACCTATGTAACTGATATATACATTATATTGTAGCACACTACTGTAAACACAAATTAAAGAATATGATTTTGGGACCGCCCTTTAGGATCACGAAATTCTGATCACGCGAACCGACAGAACATGAAAAAAAAATCTTGACTGTCGCAGAGCTGTTACTTTGAATTAATCGGTGAGTATTGTTGGTAGATTATGTATAATTTCTTTTATATGCAATTCAAATTCCACTTCAAGTCTGTATCGTGACCAAAAGACCAGATTTATTCTTCTCGTGTCCTTGACATTTGCGTTACTAAAATCAATACTTTACTGTTGGTTCAATTATGTTTCAACCGAAGCATTGAAGTATTTTAATTCTTAGAATGATCACGTTGATAAATTCACAACTTCATAACCATCTAGATCTGATAAATATATAGATAGATGATAAAGATAAATCAATCCATCAATCGTTCTCCTTTATTCGAAGTATTCGATAGAAAACGTGTAGTGAAATAAAGTAGGTTGATTCTGATGATGATCCCGGCTACCCCCTCCCGTTCCCCTTCCCCTCCATAGCGCGAGGACAGCGAGTTCTGGGTGTGGCGGCACGAGGACACCATGATGCGGTCCCGGAGCTGCGAGGACGCGCGCCACCGGGACAAGGACGCTACACCACACGCACAAATGGTACACTAGGACTGACCCACATGTCCACCACCCAAAACAAACACGAGGAGTTTCTTGTTAGTAAAATAATTCAATGGATTGTAACACCTACTAAGAATTATTTAATTTAATATATAAGTTTAATTTAAATTAGGTTTTTGTTAAGGGACGGATGTTACTGTAAATGCTGAAAGATTATTTTTAGCCGTTTATATGGAATGGCGCACAGAATCTACAACGGAATTTATCGACTGGTGAATCCTCGCCTACGGCTCGGGCTTACGTTTCGAAATTAATAAAGTATTACGTAAACAAAGAGGGTCTTTGATTTATTTGAAAGAAGATATCTTTGAAAGAATTTACTATTTTTACCCGATTGGCCAAGAAGGAGGGAAACGTTTTTGGGGTGTATGTATGTTTTTGTGTTCCTATATTACCTCCTATTTTAAACGGCTCGACTCGAACGATTTTCACGAGCGAGGTGTCCTCGGAGTCGAGTTACGCCCGGAGCGACATTCGGCAGTGTGGTGCTACGTTTGTCCGTGTAATGACAGTAGCGTGGTCCCCCAGCACCCCCTGCCGGCGGAGAGCATCAGCCTGGAGGCGCTGCGGCGCGCGGCGGCCGGGCCCGACGAGGCGGCGCGCCGCGACGCCGAGCGCAGGAAGGCCACGCTCAACAACGCCTTCCGCACCGCGCCCTTCGACCACCTGCTGCACCTCACGCAGCCCAAGGTGACCACACTACACCGCACCACAACACACCACACCGCACCACACAGCAGCTGCTAAACATACGCCTCTCCTTAAACCGGCACATCATCATCGCACCAGCCAGAAGACGTCTTCTGCTGAACATAGGCCTCGTCCTTAGACCGCCGCACTGAACGACGGCCTGTCTTGCACCCACCGGCTGTCCGCGACCTGCGCAGTGTCGTCGGTCCACGAATCGGTCAAGTTATGAAGTAAAGAGGCCGCGAGGTCCCAGTTGGGCGCCGACTACTAGTCACTTGACGTCTGTTCTGTCCCGCTGCTCCTCCCGGTTGAGAGACCTCGGTCAGGTCAAGGTATTACGAAGGAGTCCAGGATTACATTTATATGTTTATTCGTCCCAGGTGGAGATAAAGGACAAGCTGGACGAGTTGTTCAACAGCATCTCTGCGGAGCCGCTGGTGGCGGCCCCGGCGTCCCCGCTGCGCTCCTACCAGCAGGCCGTGCCGCCCTACACCAAGTACTTCCCCGAGCTCTTCCTGTACTAGGTAGGTGTACCACTTTACTAGCTAGATGGAGTTACGTGCCACTTCTCGCTTTACCACCTTAGTTGATTATCGGTTGGCTGAGTAGGTAATATAATTAATAAATATAATAATAATAATTTAATTTTATTTTATTATTAATTTATTTTATTTATATATTTTTTTTATTTTTTTAGGATAATTGTTTTAGTTTAGCTTAGTCATAGAGAAGAGTGCCGACGGCCATAGGAGGATGCCTAACTCGATTGTAGTAACCGGTAGGTATGGACGTAAGATGTCGCTAGTGTTTTAAGGTGCAAAGTTTCACTCATCGCGCGAAATTCAAATTTTCTTGCGTTTTTTGTCAATTACAGCTTAATTACTCGTCGTGGATTTATTATAACCAATTTTGCGCCAATAAATAAGTTGTTTTAAGAAATTACGGGTAAAATGATCACCTAGATAACATTGGTTTAGCTACAAATTTCAATAAGCTGATATTCATCTTGGTTTTTGGCTTAGTGGGAAATGTACTTATACTAGCTTTCAACATGAATTTTTTTGGTTGGTATAATTTCTTGAAACAATCTATTTATTATCGCAAAATTAGTTTTGATGAACCTACGATGAGTAATTAAGCTGTAATTGACATAAAACGAAAGAAAATTTGAATTTCGCGCACTGAGTGAAACGTTGCACCTTAAAATGCGACAATTTCGGCTTGACTTGAAATATAGACCCCAAGCTACTTGTTACGAATATTTTTGCATTAGTAATATTCAATAAAATTGTTATTTTTATGTTTTATTTGCAAACTCGCTAGGTCCTTGAGAACGTATTTTTTTAACACAAACATATTTTTACGTCATATATAGCGAATAGGTAAAAATAGGCTTACTGTCGCTTTTGTAAAACTTGATCTCTGCTACAGGGTTATAAGGATTTGGTATGCTAAGCCGAAAGGGTACTCATGATTGTCATCAGGTTTGACAAGAGCGACAGTAAGCCTACTTTTTACCTATTCGCGACCTCTGAGGTCTAATTTGAGGTAGAAAACGTCTGATTTAACTACTGCATTAATCAGCTAGAAGCAGACACGTGGAACTCATTACCCGCGCCTGTATGCATAATCCCCACGCGTGGCAGGCGGCCGCGGCTAGGGGATCTATTACTACAGTAAAGATTTATTTAGATGCATGACGAGGACGGTTGTAGCTTACACACAAAACTAAAATGGATTACACAAATGGCGATATTTAGTTACATAGCGCGTCTTCTTTGTGAGCAGGGGGTCCCGGGCTCGATCCCGCCAGGGTGGATGTTCGAATGATGAATTTATATATCTGCTCTGGGTCTGGGTCTAACTTGTCCATGTCTTTGTATGTGTTCCATGGCATCCTCGACGCAGGGAATCCTAGTGGGGAACTGGGAACCTAGTGCTAAGCGTTATTTATTTATTTCTTTCATTGTTTCAGAGCCGACCAAAACTCGAATGCTGCAAGGGAGCCTAACTAGCACACTTATCAATAATCTATTATAACCACAATGTTTGTCGCTTTATCAAATTATTACTAGCAATAATATTATAACTAACAGCATAGGTATATTAACATGTCCCTTATTATGGTATCCCTGATTGTGATAGTGCGCGAGCGGGAGCGCGTATAGTACGATTGAGTTGGTACGAGCAGGATGGCGTGCGCTCAGAAATGTTGGGCAATAAGGATGTTGGTCTCCGCCAGCCGAGGTCTCTCACGTCTCACCGGCGGGGGTAGGCGGGACCGGAATACGTAATTCTTACACGTGAGACAAAGATGACAAAATGGCGGATAGTAACGTGAGCTGGTGTCACCGTCAGGTCTGGTGGAGTGTCTTATTTAATGGCTAATGGAACAGCTTAGGGCCAATGCAGGCGGAGTTTTAGTTCCCGGACACAAATACTCGCGAGAATGGAAAGGATACATTATTCTAGTTTGGTTAAAGCGAGAGGGAGATTGTCATCTTGAAATTCCGTTTGGTGTGGTCCTTAAATTTGTAAATGTTGCATTATTATAGTCTTACGAGTTTGTAAAGGAGGAATTTTTATCTTTAACTTATGAGTTAACTACCTTGCCCGCGCGGCTTTGCTCACACAGGCTACAGTAAATGAAACACTCTACTCTTTGGGTGTTGATTTTAGAAAAATCCTAAAACATGTTTTTTTTATTTTTCATGCTTATTACACAATCCGAATTTTGGGGGTCCATTTTGCCCCTTTAGAAGTGGAATTTCACAAAAACCCGTTCTTATCGTTCACGTAGACCATTTGAGGAGTATTGTGTTCAAATTTCACGTCTCTATCATAAGCGTTTTGGTCTGCGCGTTGATTCCTAGAAAAGTGCTTCTTTTATATAATTACATAGATTTTAATTTTTTGAGTAAAAGACGAAATTATTAACATGTGTAAAAGTTAGGCAAAAGCAAAGGATTTTGGTAATAATATGGGCGTAGTTTTTTTGTAATTTAATTGAGATTCAAAATTACTTCAAGTATACAGGGTGGATACTAAGAGATGCATTTGCCGCAGGCTGGGAGATAGAACACCTATCTATATAACGATAGCCCCCAAGATACCTAAAATGTTGAAACATAGCTATTTCCATACGCGTTGTTGGCGGCAAAAACAATTCACTATGAAACAGCTGATTTTTATAGCAGTTTTACTAAGAGCAAAGGCCTCCTTATTAGGGGGAGGGTGGTGCCACAATCACCACGCTAGGCAGGCAACTTGGGGATCGCAGTTTTTCGACCTGCGGTGATTCTATTCGCAGTTTTAGGACATACCCCGGTTGGTACAGTTGGTGATGTAGTTAAATTAGTATGTATTGAGGTCCTGTAACACCCGTCTGCTACCGACCATCAGTTAGTTTACACCCTGTATGTAATAGAGCGATATAATAAATCACATTCCTAATTGACAAGATATTAGTGTAAGGTAGAATCTCCTTTAGTAATTACTTTTTGTTTATTTCTATAATTATATAATTCGTTATAAAATTATTTTATTGACATCTGAGTGCTGATCCAAAGTGCAAGCCCAATATTTTTGCGTTCTCGGTACAATTCGGACACGCACTTAATAAGTACTTATTGTTAACTTCAAATATCACTGCCAGTGAATGTCAATAATTTTAAAATGATTAAATAAAACTTGTACCAACTAGGACGGATATAAAAAGATTATTTTGAGACGTTGGTGCGCGCTAACCATTCGCGGGTCAGTTAGCATTGTCACAGTCCTCGCTACAACAGATGTCATAAACGTTTAAATCTGCCTTAATATTGAAGATATTATAGTTTAAACTCTCGAGTGTTGTTATCTGTTTTGACAATAATTATTTGACTATCCAGCTTATGATCGATATAGTTTTTACCTAATAGTTAATTCTTGATAATTATTACGTATTGTTAAAGGTGTGTGAACATGGTATGTGGTATTTTTTTGTTTGTGGTTATTGTAGGGACCAAACTGATGAGTTTTTAAACTGGGTTACTATTGTTGCGGACTGGGGTTCGGGATAAAAGTAGTTAAATGCCGAATGTTTTTCTTTTCTTTTAATTCTTTTATATTCATTCCCTTTAATTAATAAATAAGCGCAAACTAATACAAACTACTTAGCCTACTACACTAACAAATTATTATATTACAGAATAAATAAAAATAATAATTTAAATAAAATAAACTAATCCAAAAGACCGCCACCGGAGGGAATATAGTTCCCAAAATGCTGGCCCCTTTACCACACTGTACTTCGATTCTCAACCTTTGGGTGAAATAGAGGCCAGCATTTTGGTCACTCGTTGCTTCGACCGGCTCATCGCCGATTTTCATGGCTCTCTACCCCAAGGTTTCGACCCCAAAAGGCTCAAACATATAACCACTGCCCAAAGCACTATATTTACGCCTTTTGAGGTCTTCTGCGGATTCAGCCCCCGCGCCAGACTTATTTTGTGTTCCGGGAAGATGTGACGGCGCCAGCGAATCAACACAAGTGGCATGCCATACTAGGGGCCGCCTCATCTTCCAGCGCCACGCACGAGACCGACGGAGACGGTTCGAGGACGGCCGCGCAGTTGGCGGTGGTAAAGGTTCGGCGGATGATATCGTTAAAGCTAGCCGATTTGTCTAAATTCAAACTAACAACAGAACAGATTAGTGCAATATTAACTTAGTATATGCGACTGGCATAACACTAGTTACAAATTTATTTAACAAAAACAAAACGGGTTCATACAAGAAGGAACCATTTTCATAACCATTTTTTTTTTCTTCTAATAAATACTTTGGTACAGGAAGTATTTACCTAAGTCTTTTTTTTCATCTGATTCTTATCATGTATCTAATCTAATTGGTGGTTTCCTACCGAGATGTTTTTGATCAGGTAGGGAGGGAATTGGGCTACTTTGCAGTGTTAAGGCCGGCTGCACACCGGACGTACATTTGTGTTACGCTTACGACTGTAGCGCAACAGTCACATTGACATTGTGAATGCAATTTGAGGTGTACAAGACACATTTTTTTCTAGATTTCTGAATGATCACTCGATACAACATCAGATCATTTTAATTCTGTATTTGACTCACGACTATGAATTATATCGTGTTTCATGTGAAAAAGAAGAAATTACTCGTTCAAATATTAAATAAACTTTTATTTTTTGTTAAATTTAAATTTACAGTGAGAAATAGACAATAGACGTTTACTTCAGTCACTATCGTCAGAGTTCTGTAAACAGGCGACTAAATAGTTATGTCTTGTAACTCCTGTCCGCGGCTGGCCTTATATGCTATATACGTTCTGACACAAAGTATCATTTTTTTAAACACTTTTGTGAGGTGGAAGGAAGAGGAAGAGGGCGGTAGTAATTAATTATACCTATAATAGTATTGTATCGTTCATGATTGTTGTACTTATTAATGATAATTATAATTATGCGAATCGTACTAGGTTGTGTATTAATATACGTGGTTCGGATCGTATGCTGGTGTTTTATTTAATTACCTTCGCTAAGCAGTAGTGTGGAAAGAAGTACTCCTCAATAATTTGGATAGCATGGCCACACGAGAGATCTCTAAGTATAACACAACTGCACTACAGTGCCGGATTCAGAATTTATTTTGAGGAAAGCCGAGGGTCAGTTTCGTTGACCTATTTTAGCAAATGCACTAAATAGCAAATTCTCGACAAAGGCTTTAGTTTGTATGGTTCAACTAGTTTGCTGGGCATTTTACATTTAAAGTACACAGTAGCGCGAAATAATAAAAAATGATCATCCTCAAAGCGTGCCTTAAATACGTGCATGAGCCCGAAGTATGTGTTGTGAGGATTGCCTCTCCACGGGTAAGTTTTATTTTTCAATGGACCGGTGTTCGTGGATACCCTTCAAAAGCCTCGTTTTTTTTTTCAAGCCTCGTAGCTTCACATGGCTTAACATTCGTTGCGTATTTATTTCTCTGGTTGCGTAAGACACAAAAATGTCATGAAAAAATAATTGTGGCACTACTGGTGGTAGACTGGGGTCACGGTAAGGTACCGTGTGGCACTACTGGTGGTACTGAACGAACCAAATGACGTTCAAATTCTGGATGATATTGTCGAGTCTTGTTCAAGCATGGCGCTTAACATCAGGCGAGCGACTTATTCGTCTCGTAAAATTTTGGAAAAACGATACCTACAATTTAACGTGTCAACCGACTTACGCCGCGCCGGTAGGAAAATGTATAAATAAAAACGAAATTTGTAAAAACAAATCGGTATATTTGTAACATTGATTTGTCTATCTACATATAATTATCTATATTAGGTACTCTCTTTGCATCTTGTATATTTTCTAAATTAACTTTGGACGTTTGCTTTTACATCATTTAGAATTTAATTAAATAATTATTCCTTAGCTATAAGAACAACATTGCCGATCCTAATAGATAAGGTATTTATAATTCATTGATATTATTTTAAACTATTGTTTTTTTCTATTTTCAATAGAAACATATTGTGATAAATAAAACCTAGTACCTAGTCTTGATTCTATCAAGAAATTGAATTATGGCTGAGGCGTCGTCTTAGAAGAACGCGATTACGCGACCGTCGTTAGTTCGCGCGAATTTTACCTCCTGACGTTCGCGCGATGATCAAAGTCAATGAGACGTGTTCCTTTTTGAAACTTCACTTTCGTTTCTTCCATACAAAACAGATGGCGTGGCGGCGTGGCATTATTTAAACAATATCCTAACTTTGCCAGATATTGCCTTAAGATTCCTTGAACGTATATAAATATAATATAGTATAACTATAGTTTAACGATTACCGCGCCATCTATTTTGGATGAATGAAATGTCAGAAAATGTCAAAAACCTATTGGACATCAATATGAACAAAATCCGCGCGAATTAGCGGAAATCGCGTTCAAATAGGACGACGCCTAAGACAACCATGGCAGTAGTGTCGCGCAGGACAGAATGCTTTATAGATATCTCCTCCCATGACTGGGGGCGCTGGTTGCTTCGTTTTATCCGAAATAGTTTTGCTTTTGGCCACAGTCAGTTTTGCTTTTGGCCATAGCCACAGTTTTACTTTTGGCCACAGACACAGTTTTGCTTTTAGGCGTGCGTAAAGCAAACTTAATAATCACAAAAAAATAAACCGATATTGACTGGGTTATTTGGAAAAAAGATTACCCCCTAAATATACCGCACTGAGAAGATTAAAACGCACCACGCATCGGTCTGAATACACATATAAAAATTAACTTGCTAGGTACGAGTTGTCGTAACCTTGAGATAGCCAATGAATAATCTCAGTCCCCACAACACGCGCTTTGCTCCAACTTTGGTGCGTTTTGTCGGAACAGAGATGTCGTAATGCGGTATCTATAAGGGGTGATCTACGTCTTAAATAAGAAGTTTTTCTTCATATTAGGTTTACTTTTGGCCACAGTCACAGTTTTGCTTTTCACCGTGCGTAAGGCAAATTTAACAAAATATTTACCAATAATTAAAGGCATACTTGATTAAAAAAATATTTATCAATACATGATCGATTTATCATCAGGCCCACATGCTGCCGTATTCTCAGTTCGAACTGAAAGATTTCGATATGAAATGGATACTCTCCGTCTCCGTCGTCTACCGTCAGTATAACAGAGATAGAGTTTGTAATTTTCGAAATTACAGTCGCGAGGTATCAGTTCGGCGCAAGCCACTACTTTTCTATTTGTGACAAAATAACATGTGCAGTATTTCATTATAATATTATGGACTTTAAAATGTGTAAATATATATATTTTAATATATTATAGGTCCTTTTTATGTACATCTATCTATCTACAGATCTGTTTTGTGTCACTTTGGTGGGTTAAATTAATAAAAAGCTGTAGGAACATTAACAGATTCATGATTACTGACTAGCCCCCGGTTTCTCGCACGTTTGTCAAACTAGTGTCAACTTAACACGCCGAATACTGAACGCTCATTGGTCGCCTGCTGATCATCGGCTGTCTTCGACCAATGAGCTTATAGTATTTGGTGTGTTAAGTTGACATGAGTTTGACAAACGTACGAGAAAAAGAGGTTACTCTTTTCGTTTAAAAAAATCTACAAAAACTCTTATTATTATTTTCCGATTTATTTTTAGAATTTTTCAATGTGCTATCAAAAAAAGTGCCTTTCATATTTTTGCAAAGAAAATTCCCGTTAATATTTTTTGAACGATTATTTTTAGCAATTCTTCTCTTTTTCTGATAATTATTGTTAAAAAAAGACATTTCATTGTAATAACAGACCACGAACTTCCTGTTCTGGTTCCAACAGTTCACGATCCACTGTTTCCTCATCCTCAAATACTTCATAGCGCATTTTTTTTTTCTTCATCAACTTCTTTATGCGCTTTTTCTTCTTGTACCAATACCAATTACCTTTTAATAGCTTTTTATCCTTACGCCAATAGTTTTTTACGAGACATTTCCGCTTTTAAAAAAAATCCATCTTGACCAAATAAAATTTATTTAATTAACATTACTTTTAATCGACTTTTCTCTTTATCTATTGCCAAAAACCAAGTTTTTTTTTTTATATCTCCATTTTCATCAGTAAATAATTATTTAAATACCAGCCGCTTTTAACCAACTTTTATCAATAAAGAGATTTAAATGTTATCCCAACATTTCCCTCTTTTTAACGTTCCCATGTTGCAGCAATAATTTGTTGCTACTTATTATCTAATCGTCGATTTCGGCATCGTTCCTCGTACAATAGAACAGCAGTGTATTACTGTGCAGGTTGAACAGCGGAGGTCCGAGGAGGCCTCCCTGCGGCAGGCGCTATGGGAAGCGCACGACGGTGGTGCCGAGCGCGGCGTCGGAGCACGCGTGAGCGAGGGCGCTTTCGAAATCTTGCGGGAGATATACCTGGAGATCAAATATATAACATTTTTAATAATTACAAAAAGCACGCGGAAGATTAATCGCATCAATTTTGAAACAATGTTAGCTCGGTGGTCAGTGCGGCCGACTCGAGGATTCTCTACTGTAGCGGATGGGCCACAAAGTATTGTTTGCTAACGTCACTTGCGTCATCGCCTTGCGGCACGTCGGCCATGTTTTGTATCCCAGCTAAGATAGAACGTTAGCTGTCAGAAACTGTCAAATGTTTTTGAAGTGTTAGGAAATCACTAGTTGACGCCGTGTTGTGTATTCGAAGTACCACAAACGACGTGACTTTAATAAACTGAATTTATTGATCATTTAACATCTTTAGAACACCACTGTCGATGTTTTATAACAATTTCCATGTTATTATTTTTTTTTTTGTGTAGGTGAAGAAAAAATTCTCGATACACTGATAACAATAACCATATATACTTTTTTTTTTGTGTATTGGGAATGTACTAAGTTTTATCAAAATTCACGGAACAAAGGTTGTTAAGTATGGTTATGACATGCCCGTGAGAGATTTTCGCTTATATAAAAATAAACCTGTATAATGTTTAATCTGTGCCAAGAAATCAGCACAAAATAACACGTCCCTTATGTCCTAAAACTACCACTAGAGGACGGACAGCAGCATCCTCTTAGTAAACAGTGATCTCAAGCCGCCTGCCAAGCGTCGGATTAATGGCAATCCACCGTATTTCTAAGGGAGATGGCGTAGTTTAGTTTGTTGATTACAAAAGTTTAGTTCACCTTATCTAACACCGGCGCGAGCGTGCCCGAGTCGACGAGGTGCGCGAGCGCAGCGAGGCCCTCGCGGAGCTTGAACCGGTCCTCGAGGAAGTCGGTGTGCGCCCCGCAACCCACCACCCACTGGGGAATACAATACGTATTACATACATATATCATAAGAAAGCCTTTTTATTTTCCTTAATATAAAGTAATAATATATATATATATATATATTAAGGACCTCTCAACGAGTGAAGGCCTCCTCCGTTTCCTTCCACTTTTTTCTGTTTTAAGGCGAAAAAAAACACATACATACACTAGTACTAATTTACCAAAAAAATAAGGATATACATCATTGCAACCACGAAACAAGGAGAAGCTGTACAACCAGGACCAGGTTAGTTAAAGTCGAGGAACAGGGCCGTCACGACGAAATAGTAATGTACATTAAATTACGTCATAAATCGGTCTGATAGATTGGATTCTCTCCAAATAATCAAACAGATAATAAAATTGTCAAAAATAACCAATATGTAATGTCTTTCCGCTGCAACTGAAAATGATTTGAAAATTAACTTCCACAAAGTTACGCCCGAATCAATTAACTAAACAGATAATAATCAAACCTAATCAAACTCAATTTTCAAATCAAATTTATTTGGGTATTACAAAAATTACAATTAAATTGTTGATCCCAGAGTCTCCCAAACTAGTCTGACTAGTGTAGACTGTGTGTCGGGAGCCGGTGGCCTCTCCTATTTACTACATAAGTATGCCAAAACAAAATAAAGTCAAATGAAAGGTATGTAGGTAAACATTAATTTAGAATTTACTATGCCAATAAACACCCGGCCACAATAAACCGCCGGGGCCCCAGGGCACACCTCCTCCGGGGTACCGGGGCGAGTCTGACCTCCCCCCGGGTGACGGCCCCAGCTGATACCCTTGCGCTGGTCACCCTCGCGTCTAATTATAGTTTTAGAGCTCAAAAAAAGCTTTCGCTTTCGCCAAAGTAGTAATGTAGTAGTGGCCAACAACATAGTCACCATAAAAAAAAAGTAGAGTTACCCGGAGCACCCTGTAGGTGTAGAAGCCGGCCGCGAACAGCAGGTAGAGCGGCGCGGGCAGGCGGTCCGACACCAGCGGCCGCGGGCGCAGCTCCGCGTGGGAGCGCCGCGCTGCTGTCGCCCTGCGGACACCGCGCGACTACTGTTACACTCGTCACGGTTCATGGTTCCCGACACGAAGGGTGGTACTCATGGTTTTGAACAACTTTCATTATGGGACCAACCCAGAAAAATCAACTGTTACATACATTTTGTCGAGTGTCATTGACATTTTTCTATGGAACAGCTGATTTTCTTCTCTCGATTTCAGCGTTTGTCCCATAGTAAAAGTATTTTATAATGATGAGTACTATGAGGCATTTTCGGCTTAGCATACCCTTTCCTTATAACCCTGTATTATAAATGCGAAAGTTTGTGTGTAACTATGTTCGCTCCCGTTTAACTCTGTAACGGCTAAACGGATTTTAATTAAATTTGGTATGGAGGTAACTTATACTCTGGATTAACACATAGGCACTTTTTATCGCAGAAAAATATTCGGTTTCTGTAGAATAGCGGGTTAAACCGTGGGGCGCAGCTAGAACACTTATAAAAAATTACTCTCTCTGGTTCATTGTTAGGCGCGAGTAGGCGTAACCTTGAGATAGCCAATGAGAGCGCTCGGTCGAAGTCCCCGCAACCCACGCTTTCCTCGAACTTTGGTGACAATTGTCGTAACAAAGATCCCGTAATGAGATTCTCGACAATTCCAGTTGGGCGGTGTCCACAGCCTGGCGCCGCGCCGGCCCCCTCCTTACTTCAGGAGTGCCGCGGTGTTGCAGGCGCGGTCGCCGGCGCCGGCGGTGGCGGCGGCGGAGCACGTGACCACGGCGTCCCACGGCCCGTGCAGCTTGGCCCACGCCTCCAGGGCCGCCCACTCGCACGTGCCTTGCACGTCCACGTGCTCCTGGGCACCTGGACAGGACGAGAGGTATGCTCGGTGACGATAATTAAGGCGCACTTTGTTCAATTCTCATTTCGAGTTCGACCATATCGATCCAAGTCAATGTAGATCCGATTTGCAATTGGTAAAAATTTAAGTTGGTATAAACGCAGTTGGTCCTATTTGCAGTTGTTGCAATCGGTTGGTCCAACTAGCGATTTCTAATTCGTTTTTTTTTTTTTTTTTTTTGTTTTATTTGTCGAACAGAGGCGGACGAAGAAGAAGGGGATCCGCTAAGAAGTGCCAACAGTAGGGGCCCACTTTTAGCCCAAAATAATGTTTAAGATAAATAGTTTAGTTTTGACGCTCGCTGCTCGCTGCGTTCACGCATTATTATGTGCCCTTTATAACCGACTTCCAAAAAAAACGGAGGAAGTTATCAAGTCGACTGTTTTTTAAAAATCTTATATAATTATTATATCTTATATCTAAAACCGACACAAAATATATGGATCCCCGCCACAGAGGGCGCCTGGGGCGTCCGCTGGAGTAATATAGTCCACCCACTAGGGCTAGTACAGTCCACCCTCACCCAGGCCCAGGAGCGCGCGCGCGGCGTGGCGCGGCGCCACCACGGTGAGGCGCGCGCCCCACGCCGCCACAGCTGCACGTGTAGTGCACGACTCACCCAGCCCCAGGAGCGCGCGCGCGGCGTGGCGCGGCGCCACCACGGTGAGGCGCGCGCCCCACGCCGCCACAGCTGCACGTGTAGTGCACGACTCACCCAGCCCCAGGAGCGCGCGCGCGGCGTGGCGCGGCGCCACCACGGTGAGGCGCGCGCCCCACGCCGCCACAGCTGCACGTGTAGTGCACGACTCACCCAGCCCCAGGAGCGCGCGCGCGGCGTGGCGCGGCGCCACCACGGTGAGGCGCGCGCCCCACGCCGCCACAGCTGCACGTGTAGTGCACGACTCACCCAGCCCCAGGAGCGCGCGCGCGGCGTGGCGCGGCGCCACCACGGTGAGGCGCGCGCCCCACGCCGCCACAGCTGCACGTGTAGTGCACGACTCACCCAGGCCCAGGAGCGCGCGCGCGGCGTGGCGCGGCGCCACCACGGTGAGGCGCGCGCCCCACGCCGCCAGCAGCTGCACGAGCACGCAGCCCTCGCCGCTGCACGCGCCGCAGATGGCCACCCTGCGCGCACACGATACTAAACGTTGTTCATAATGTAAAGTACTATGAGCTCTTTTTGGCTTGACATACCCTTTCAATATATCCCTGTATAAGTACATACTCGTTAAGTGGTGCATTGCTAACATTAATTAAGCAAGGAACAAAATGCTAACATTACTTACGCAAGGAACAAAATGCTAACATTACTTACGCAAGAAATGCTAACATAACTAATGCAAAGAACCTAACACCTAGTATAACAAAACTAGATGCTGGCTGTGGAGCTAAAACTTAAAATACTACACTAATAGATAATTATTATCATAATAGTAATCGCTTGTGTCTCACCGTTTCCCCTTCCCGTTGTCGGGCGAGAGCTGCAGGCGGCGCAGCGCCTCCAGCGCCTGGCTCCCCGGCCACGGCAGCGCGGCCGCGCCCGCCGCCGCCAGCGACCGCGGCCGCTTGCTCACGCGGGTGCTGGACACGACGATGACGATAAATAAACAACGCTTCGCATTCATACCTCCCTGGTACCTTCCCCTGCGACTCATGACAAATGTTTCACGGAAAAGGGACCAGTTGCGTGCAACGGTAGCAAATGTTACCTCTGCACGCAACTGGTGTGGAATGTGACCCACGACAGTTACCTGCGTATAGTGAGCAGCTCGGTGGCCGCTCCTCCATTCCACTCGCTGACCACGCCCCACACCTCATCCCCCAGCTCGAGGTCACTGACCCCGTGACCCACGTCCAGGACCACACCTTGAATTTAACAAGCTTACAATTCGACTATGGCTGAGCCTTGTTTCGATCGTGAAATATTATACTTCGCTTGTAATATATCAACACTTGACACTTGTCACTATATGTGAAGCCAAAATAGAAAAGAAAAATAACAGGG
The DNA here is from genome assembly GCA_947579745.1 of Apocheima hispidaria. Classification (NCBI taxonomy): domain Eukaryota; kingdom Metazoa; phylum Arthropoda; class Insecta; order Lepidoptera; family Geometridae; genus Apocheima; species Apocheima hispidaria. Next base: position 14,815,198 of record OX388155.1, on the reverse strand, counting down.
TTATCCTGACATGGAATGAGGCGTTTTCAAAAAAAGGAATTCCAGGTAATAAAAGTACCCAATAGATGGAGTTAGATGTACCTTGAGGTTTTTCTGTCACTGTCAAGACATGAAAGACAAAAAAAATTACGTGTGCCTTTTTTTCTCATGTTTTTGGCTCCGCATGTGTATTTAGACAATTTCAAGTAATGCAACTATGTATTTGACTTCATTTGAAATATTATTATAGTTGACACTGGCTAAATACACAACGTGTGGAGTCAAAATTTACGATTTAAAAAATAAACATCAAATATTTCGACAGAAATGACAATGACAGGTAAAACGATAGGACTATAACGCCATCTAGTAAGTATTTTAGAACTATTTATTTTATTGGAAAACTCCTCATTATAATGAATATTTTTTTTTTAATCTTATGTTTTGGCTCCACGTGTTGTGTAGCCAGTGTCAAGTATTCTAATATTGCAAGTGTAGTCAAATATTTCAGAATTAAAATGAGTCTCAGTCATTGTCCAAGTCAAGCAAAGTCACGGTCAAGTCCACGTCATGCCCCAGTAAAGTAGTGGAACCTTTACTAGAGGTTTCTATGTAGTTTTGGAAACAACAGGAAGAGTCACGTTTCACAAGATTATACTATTCACCAACACCCGTGCACGTTCACAAACACTTTAATGAATAAAATCCACAATCTTTACACATTAACATTGGAAATAACACAAGATTTGGAAAATAATACAATGTCAGGACATTACTTCTTCACGTTCCCGCCAAAACTCATTTAGCATGTTGTAATTACAGTATGTAATAAACAGTTTAGTTTGTACAAGCCAAAACAAAGGAAAAAAAAAAGCTAAATAATGTAGGCAGACCCCCTTAACTACAATGTTAAATATACAATATTATTGTTTACCTGCAAATCCCCTCCCGACGGTGACGAGGGTGCTGTGTAGTAGTGTGCGCAGCCCGGCGCCGCGGCCGCGCAGCGTGCGTCGGTCCAGAGCACACACGCTGAATGCTTGCACGCGGACTAGGATTTCACCCGCTGATAAACCTAAAAGAGACAATTAATCATCATCATCATCAGCCATAAGACGTCCACTGCTGAACGTAGGCCTCCCCCTTAGAGCGCCACACCGACCGACAACGTGCCACTTGCATCCACCGGTTGCCCGCGACTTTTACAATGTCATCCATCTAGTGGGAGTGTGGCCTGCCCATCAACAATTAATCATTAAAATCAAATAGTTACATATGCACAGATGTAGGACTCTTTACAGCGAGGTGAGCGATGGTGGCCGAGCGGTGGCACGTGCGGTTCACAATCTAACGGCACCCGGTTCGATCCTCGGCCCTGTGACTTATTTAGTAGTTAAATAAATCATGTGCAGTTTTCGATGCCGTCGTAGAAAGAAAAAGCTGTTTATTCTAGTGCAACATGGAAATTGCTGAACCGTACTTAAACCCTTATTTAAAAAGTTCTGAACTTACTAGGTGCGACGGCATCCTCGACCAGTATGACGGAGTGGTCGGGGTGCGAGTGCAGCGCGCGAGCGTGCGGGCCGCCGACGGAGCGCCGCGCCGCGCGGAGCCCTATCAAAATGCCCACTCCGCCGCCAACCGCCACGCCGCATGTGAATATAAGCACGCTTTTACGCCAAACTGGAACAATGGACGGACAATTACGGAATTTTATGCAGTAACGCAACAACTTGCATGCAACGGTGACATTATTTACATTCATCGAATTATAAAAAGAAATTTCTTGGTCAAGTAAATGGGTCGAAATTTCTATGTGCTTCATAACGAGTATCGTGGCAGGCAACTCATGTCTCCCTGGTTAGCGGCAGTCTTACCTCGGTCGTGGAACAGAGCCAACAGCTCCTCGTAGAGCTCTACGGGAGAGAGCAGGGGCGCGCCGTCGCGGATACGCTGCACGGTCTCGCGCGACCACGCGGCTATGCGAGCTCGTCCCTCTGTTATCAGCTCATGGTTCCATAGCTCGCTGAATGCTTTTCCGACCTACAATATAACAGAACTGAGTCATAGCAAAAGTTATCCACAAATTAAGTGAATATTTCATTATCAGCCTCGCTGTAAAGAGTCCTATAATGTAACTATTTCATTTTAATTATTAATTGTTGATGGGCAGGCCACATCACTCGAAGAACCGATAACCGATGGGGAAGAAAGGTTTTTGAGTGGCGACCACGAACCGAAAGACGCAGCGTAAGCAGGCCTTCCACTAGGTGGACTGAGCACCTTGTAAAAGACCAATTGTCGCTCTGTGTGGCGCATTAAGGGGGCGGCCTATGTTCAGCAGTGGAAGTCTTTTGGCTAATAATGTAATCACACTATTATTATAAATGCGAAAGTTTGTGTGTAAGTATGTTTGTCCACGTTAAACTCTGTAATGGCTAAACGTATTTGGATGAAATTTGGTATGGAGGTAGCTTATAACCTGGATTTACACATAGGCTACTTTTTATCCCGAAAAAATAACGGTATTTGTAGGATAGCGAGTGAAACCGCAGGGCGCAGCTAGTGATAATATACTCGTACCAATCTTTTGAGGTTGAGGTTGCTTACAATGGCACCTTAAAATTGACTAGCACCTTCACGGAAGTGTTATTTCCACTTTTAAAACAGATTTTACACATTGTACTACCTACCACCCCTAGCACAGTAATGTAGTATAGCACCGTTTAGTAAATCATATGTTTATGTCTTTCCAACTATTATAATGGATTAGGTAGTGATAATATAGGTGCTTACCCTTAACAAAGTGTCTGATGTTTGATGGAATGCATCTTGGACTCGGGATTTTCCATTACCTGCTGCTGTAACTGCTGCTTCCTACAAATATTACAAAATATCATTATTTAACTTCATATTAAATCATCATAAAAATCAAATCAAATCAAATTTAAAAAGGCTCTTAAGCCTTCTCAGAAGCCTGGACTTCTCAGAATCCTCATTTTTGTACAAACAACAAATGGAGTAAAGCATAATAAGTACCCACCTGTCATGATATATTATTGAATTATCCAAATAATTAATAACTTAGTTTGCCTAATTAAATTGAATTCTAAACTTAAGTATTTCTTATAATAGTGACTTACCTGTAATAATTCTGATTTCTGTATTTACTTTAGATTTTTTATAATCCAAATATCCTAACTAAACCTAATTAATATTATAAATGCGCTGGGTGTTTGTCGCGTTTTCACAGGTAAGCAGCTGAACTGATCGCAGTGAATTTTTGCATATCTAACTTTTATATTGATGATTTTTATTTTATTATATTTATATAATATTTAGTAGGTTGTAAGTAAAATTTTGGTCCGAACTGTAAAGTTATTTATTTAGTAAAATAAAGAATTTGAATTTGAGTTGAAATCAAAATTAGAGAGCTGGGAGATAAGGAAAATTAAACTAAGTTTTCATTTTCTTATCACATTATGCATGCATTATGCTCTCTTGCTCACACAATCAACAATTTTAATTTCAATGTTTACTATTATTTGTAAGAGCGATCTTGAAAAATGATTTTGTATCATTTTCTATAAATAACATTTAAGATGTCTGAATAAGCAAGCAAGAGAGAATAAAAGTTGATTTCATCTTTCTTAAAAGAGCTGTTCATTTTTGTCTGAAGTTTTAGCGTAAAAATGAATACAAAAGAGATTCTGAATGTAGTCATTATGTAATTCAAGGTCATTTAAACAAGTGGAGCATTGACACTTCACTGTCTTTGCCAAAACAAACAAACCGACTAGGTTTTCACTTTTATCACTACTTTTATCAAGTTTTTTCACTTTCGCTAAAAAAGTGACGTCAACAACAGAGTCACTTTCGCGCGAAACTACTAGGGTATCATATCCCTAAAAGAGGTACTTACGTGTAAAGCCTCAAGTTTTTCGCCGGCTTTGTGCTTGAGTTCGTCCATGTCAGAGCATTTGTAGACGCGGGAGGGTCAGCCTAAACCGTGCAAATGTATGAAACGCATCCAAAACCTTCACCTTTGAACACAGTTTGCTCTAAATACCTAATCCCAAAATAGATCGAATGTCATGTCTAAATGCTTGTTTTCACACATTTCACTGTATTAATGCCATTATACCCGGGAAACTATTTCGTTTCATTAATAAAGTCATGTTAGAAAACCACAAAAACTGATGAAAAACTTTGATTTTATCCTATCTAAACATAACCTCTCATTTTTTGTTTGACATTTACGAATTTGAAATTTTGACAGCTGGCAGGCAGCTGACTCGGATGCGTCCCAGATTACGTAGCATTGCTTTTATAGTAGCACATGGATTTAGCAATGATGTTTCGTCCAAGTTCTAGCATAAAATAAAACATGTTATTTATATTGAAAAATGTTACTGTGTCATTCATGATTGTTTTCTTTTCATAATTATCATTCTATTTAATAATAATTTATAAAGTTATTATAAATCTAATGGTATGGTGTTTTCGCCACTATCTGCACTCTCAGTATGTTCCGGTATTTCGTCCAGGATCTTGTCAATCCATGTTCTACTGTACGATACCTGCAAAAGAACACATTCTAATAAAAAAATCACACGTAAAATTATAATAATACAGTTCTGTCCTTAGAGGTTTGTAACTCATTACCTATTATTAGATTGAATATTAAAGATAATTCTGTAATGATATATGCTAACCAAAGACATAATTTATAAGGAGAATTCTGTGAATCTAACATTGATTAAATTATTATTATACAGGGTGTTACTGAAAGGTGTTACAACTTTGAAAGGTATGTGTATGTACTCATCACATTGAGCAACAGAGTACCGGCCCGAACGGCCCAGGCCGGAGGCCTGTGTTGCTTAATGACTCATCATTATGAACAACTATGGGACCAACCTTGAAATCGCGGAAAATAAACAGCTGTTCCATAGAAAAATGTCAATAATACAAAATGTACATTAGTATGATTGAATAACTTTATCCCCTATTTCCCCATTTCAGAGTTGGTCCCGTAGTAAAAGTTGTGGTTATGCATTAGAATCGGACCGCACGAATTTAGGGATGCAGGCGGGGTGGCTCTAAGCCCTCCCCCCTCTGCCCCTTGAAGGTGTATTAGTACCTTTGCAAACACGCCAGGTTTGGACTTAAAAGCGCATTCTTCTGTGCCAGAGAACAATGCAATCCCGAAAAGAGTTCCAGCTCGATTCATGCCACTAAAGTGCACTGCTGGATTACCCGTGTCTCCCTGGAACATAAACAAGAGCTTATCTTACTTTCTAAGTTGAATTCACCAGAGCTTTAATTCCTTAATTCTCTGAATAAAAGGACCGGTCCTCGCAACTCATAATTTCGCAATGCCCGAAATGGGCGACAAAGATATATTATATAATAATTATATATTATATAATAATAAGACCTTTGTACACTTAGAGGCAAATAAAGAATATGAATATGAGCCATGACAAACAGAATAATAGACAGACAGACATCCGACATGGTGAAACTAACAGTTTTTAGTTTCAGTTGTTGTTACAGTATTTACTAGTTTGATAGAACCCTACAAACACCTGATGCTATTTTCATAGTCACAAAAAAAAACTACTTTGGCTGCCATTTCTTTCTTAAATCACAAGGATCGAATATCTAGCTAGAATCTGTTATCTATTCCTTACTCTGAATCTAGATCCATGGCTATTCTATTCATACACATATATTATTATATTATTTATTATTGTTTTGGACATTGAGGTCTGTTGCTAAGCAGCTAATGCGCATTGTAACAAACTGGAGGTAGTTCACAAAACAATGAGCTCCGCGTCCGCCCTACACAATTGCATGCGGAAGACGATCTTTCAGTCTTATGAGCTGGTGTTCAGAACCAGGTACCTCCCGGTCTATCATGCACTGCTCCCGGTACAATGCACCTCATTGAGACAAAGTGCACGCCTTTCACAACTCTCCTCAGACAACTGTGGTCGACGATCATGCTGAGATAGATTTCCACACGACAACCAGCCTTCGGAGTGAGCCACCTCACCCACTATCATGTGCTTCTGGTACGTTGCAGTTTACAAAGAATAAAGGGTTGAATAACTCACGGCACACAGTGCCACGCCTTTTACGACGCTCTGCAGGCAGATGTGGTCATGCTGAAGCCGGTAATCGTTCCCGTACAGCAGCCGGCACTCGGAGCGACCCACCTCGCGCACTATCATACGTCTGAGCTCCTGGTTCACGCCCTCGCGGATCTGGCCTGTCACCTGGAAAAGAGGGATTTGAGTAAGGGAGCACTAGCCAACCACCTCGTTCGCTACCATGGAAATTGATGAAAGCTATAACTAGATCCTTCCTTCACCTGATTCGGATGGCAGAAACGCACAATATACTCCAAGAGGGACGTCCACGTGAGGGCAGGTCTAATCACCCCCACAAAACAAAGAATTATGGATAATAATTATGTTGGGAACTTACATGACGAGTGCTGGCTGGGTCAGCCCCTGAACGGGTATTTTTGACTATGAAATCGTCTGCCAATATGACAGACCAATAAAGTGATAAGATTATCAGGATTACAGCTCAACGAGTTTATTTTTTGAATTGACTTGGTTTGGACTAGATCAGTAACTTCAAGGAATTTTACTTGGACTGTGACAATATCCATGTTTCAATCCAATCCAAAGATCAACAATTCTACAGTCTCGTAGAACACTTACCTACTTCATACCAAATTAAAGCTTTGTACCAGTAGGTGCTAGTCTTTATGCAATCTCTAAGGATATTACCACAGATCCGTAACCAGTGACAACTGTCTCCCCGAAGAGTGGGGGAAGGTCCGCATCAGCGACAGCCAGCGCCACCGGCTGCATCCTGGGACCTGGTGCTATGGGCATGTTCACCTGGGGGCATTGAGAGACGCCTGTTTACAAACCAACTGAGTTATCAAACAACCAAACCTGAACAAACCAAAGTTATTGAGTAAATTGGAGATGCTATCAGGCCACTGTTTTTAAAATAGAGCTTCCAATCAAATTTAATTTGTTCTGTGGTAAGTAGGTACTTAACTTCCCCTTGAGCTAATTTACACACATGTCAATAACACAACGATACGACGAATAATACAATAACCTCACCGAGTAAAAATGATCGGCGATCATTGATCGAAGCTAGTGGCCTCCTGTGAATGTGACTAGCGCACGGTGAAAAAATAATAGAGGGGATGAAAAATCAGGAGTTGTCGAGGAGGCACTAGTGGAGGATCAATGTACCTACTGAGGTACTGTGTACTTAGTATAACAGCTGAATTGTAACTAGGTACTTAGGTAAGGTTTTAAAATATTGTAGTTCCCCACTGACCACTGAGCACCAAGATCATACGCAATAGGAGTGTGTCTCTTCCTAAAAACATGCTTGCTTTGCATAGATAGAAATTAATACTTAGTAAACAACAGAATACTAGCTTTTTTGCACGAAAATAATGTTTGCCTTTAATTTTCCACCAGGCGTACATGACATCACAGTGTTACATAATTACATACCTTCACCATGGCCAAGTTGTGCTCCGGGTAGTACTGGTCCATCTTATAGCTCGGATGCAGCTTGATGTCTACCACAGATAGGATCCGTCCTCCGTAGTCCCGGAACACGGACCCAATTCGGACCGACACTTCTTCTTTGGTCACACTGTGTAATTCAAAATAATACAATAAAGAATAATAGTGCTAATGGATTTGGTCTGACTGGACCATCGTCTAATACGGGATAGAAAGAGAGAGATATATATTTTCTCTCTCATCCCCTATCCAGGCCCTATTTACAGCAAGACAGAAGAGAAATATTATTAGAAGAAAAACAAAATACCCGACTGCAATGGCCTATGTCACTCGACTACTACAACACATACTAGGAATCAATCGATACCCCACTCGTAAAAGTCGGTCTAGCTGTTTAAGCTACAGGAATCTAGGAACTCATAAACATACTTAGATAAACCCACAGATCACACCCATGATCTGTGCATAAACTCTAAAAACATTATTCTTCTCGGGTAGTCTGGTAAAAAACAATAATTTTTTACATCATGACAAAGTTAATCAAGTCCAATTCGTGAGGAAATCGGCTGTGTCATAAAACACAGAAAAGAGTTAAAAAAATCCTCTTCCCTGGTAATAAAGAACAATTACTACGCTGGAATCTCACCATAAGGGTTTCTTTTTACTCTTTTGGTACGGAAGTCCAAAAATAGTTCTGCTGTCTACGCTATCAACGAGCAAGCATGGACGCGACGTAGAGGGAATTACTCTTCGCACATACCAGGACTTCATAAAACTGGGATGCTCGCTCAGCATGGAGAAAGCAAGCACTGATTCTAAAGGTGAGTTCAGTCTATGATTCTACAATTGATTCTACATTCAAGCATTTCAAGCTGTGAACTACTCGCATCGATAAGCGTAGATTAACCCCCGAATACTGAAACGTTTGTTAACTTTGACAACAGATTAATTCTAATACTGCCTTTGTCTGGCACTAAGCATATGACAAAGACAGCAATAGACTTAATCTGTCGTCAAAGTTAACACGTTTCAGTATTCGGGGGTTAATCTACGCTTATCGATGCGAGTAGTTCACAGCTTGAAATGCTTTCAGTATTCGGGGGTTAGTCACATAATAAATAACTAGTAGTTCGCGCCGAACTGAGACCTCGCAATCCTTATATCTTCACAACCCCTGGATCGATTCAGCTCATATTCGAACTTAAAAATTGTATTGAAATGAACTCCTTGCCTACAAATTTTCATGAAGATCAGATCAACGGTTCACAAGTTAACATCGAACAAATATACACACAAACATACAAATGCCGAATTGTCCCAGTAAACTCTGAGACCTTCGCTTCGCTCGGTCAATAATAACGCTTTTACAAGAAATGGTGCCTACCTATTGAAGTAAGGTCAACATAATGTTTACAGTCGTCCAAGGAGGATAATTTTTATTTTTTGGGGTGTATGCCAGCATGATCTGGACGACTGATGTATCTTTATATCCGTAGTGTCACTATCACACTCATATTATAAATGCGAAAGTTTGTGTTCAAGTGTGTAAGTAGGTTAGTATGTAAATGTGTTTGTTCCCGTTCAACTCTGTAACGGCTGAACGGATTCTTATGACATTTGGTATGAAGGTAGCTTTTACCCTGGATACATATAGAATATTTGGTTTCTGAAGAAAGCGGGTGAAACCGCGAGGCGCAGCTAGTAGGCTATTTGTAGCCGTTTTTTTCGGATACCAAACTTTACAGGATCACCCGCTGGGCTAATGTGACGATTCCCTGAACATTTCATAAAAATCGGTCCAGCCGTTTTAAAGTCTCTATGGAACATACAAACATACATACATATCGCCTATACTAAACTTATTCCGGTAGATAATAATGTTATTGGTAGGTAGGTAGTAGGTACTTATACTTACTAGTCGAAGCACTGCGCAGCCGATAAAATCCACTGCTTACCAACTATGGCACCACCGCACCAGTGCTTACCGTGCAACCTGCCACAAATTAAACAATTACCCGCTTCTAATTAAAACAAACCATAATTATAATTATTATGTGGCAAACGAAAAGTACAACAACCATATTAATTTTATATTATGTGTCAAGCAGCTTGGTTTGGCGCTTGGCACTCTTCATATTTCATGCGAACCTAGTACATCGGCTCGACATACAGCCTTAAGTCGGTCTTAAAACACCAAGTCCACTCGATTGGTTACCATCCTTATTCCTAGAAGTTACAGTTGAAATTCGACATTTCTTCAGTGACAGAAGTTGGTCATTTTCCCATGCACTGTTAGATCTCTGTTTTAGATCCAAAATTCGACCTTATTTGACTGTGGAAACCACAGATGAACTTATAATGAGTCGGTGACGTTATGACGCAATATTATAATTTGGATGGATTGATTTGGGTACAGGGCGAGCAGCGCGGCGAAAAACACCGCTTTCTGTTTTCTCGTATAATGCGTGAATTGTGTAATCCTTTCTCTTCATTATGAGTTAGTATTCGTTCTTTATTTTATTTCATCAAAAAAGTTTTGCGGCAACACCTGGACGAGATTGGCACAAAACAGGGTAGATTGGCGAAAGAGGGAGGAGGCTTATGCTCTGCAGTGGGCTGAATAAGCTGCCAATGATGATGATGCATATAATTATTATATTATTTTAAATTCCCTAGGTGTTTCGTGTTATATAATGATTAGTGCTAATACGAGAGTTATGAGAGTAGCTAGTGACCGACGCTGTTACTGTTTTACCTAGTTCCGAACTTGTGTTGTGAAAATATCGTATTTATCTAATGACTATGTAGACAGGAAGGGGCTGATATCCTAAATACAGGGCGACCTAGTTAGGAGTTAGTGTTCAGACTTGTACCGACTCATCTTTATACTACATATATACCTACTATATATTTCGTAAAATGAGTACAAATAAGTAACTTTTTCTACTTATTAGTTTCTAAGCCTCTTTTTTTAAATGTATGTAATGTTGTGTGAACAATAATGAGTTATTATTTATTTAATTTAAAATTATATTTAATTTGTTGTGTGAACTTTGTTGTAGTGTTTTGTGCGTAAAATAAATATTTTCCTTCTTCTTTCATTCTTTTACTGCGCTCGTCACCATGAGATGTTATATGTTAAATCTCTTTATGCCCAGTAATTACGCTGGAAACATTGCCATTTAACCCAGAACACAGTAATGTTTGCACACTACTGCTTGGCGGGTGAATAACTGGCAAAGGTACTTTTTCTAGACGGCCTCTGCAGAAGAGCACTACCACTACTAAGAAAAAAAATAAAAAAAAGTATCATTTAGTGAAGTGGAACTGACGGCTGATGGCCACCGGAAGTGATAAGTTTAGTATTTCCCGAGTGGCGCCAAGAATATCTCGAGTTTCTTTTTTTCAGAGTATTTTGTTTAAGTTGTTTTTGTTTTTGTTGAAGTTAAGTATTATATTTGCCTTCCGTTTAGTTTTTTTTTTTTAATTAAGGGTCAAATTATTTACCTGATAGACACAGTATAAGGATAGTCCTCCAAGCAGACCAACCCAGACTCAGTTGTTAGACGTTTCCGCCTCACGTGAGAGAGGTCTTCCTCCATTTTAGGAGGGAACTCGCATTCTAGGTCCGATTTCACTGTTGTACTTGACGTAGCTGAAATATTTTTAGAGGCTATAAATAAAAAAACCGGACAAAATGTCAGATTATACATGTATTAGGCTTATGAGAGTATTAGGAGAAACCTATCACGAAATAGCCTAGCTTTAAATTATATATTATATTAACATTCTTATAAAAATCGGAAAAAATATATTTAGCTCAATGTGTTTACTTAATTAGTTTATATTATTGAGCTTGATAACCATTTGGCCAGTGTAAGGTTCAAGTTTATTTTAAAAAAAAAAGTATGTATCTGAAGCGATGAAACGAGCTTGAAAGGCGCACGCCTGAAAGTAAACTTTGAGCAAAGTAGCCAGCTATTCTATAATATATCTATCATTATGATAAATACTATAGATGCGATAGTGTGTTTTGTGGTTTGTTCGTTCCTCTTTGCATTTACCCGGAATAAACGACAGTTCCAGTAGGAATTATGATTATTCATGAGTGTAAATCCACGGGGTCATCTAATAGACAATAATTATCATTTCTGCCACCTGTCGTTTGCACTGAGTTAGACATGGGACAGGGACAGGGGACAGAAACAAAGTCGACTGGTATGAAATTCACCCGCTGCCCAGAGTAACCTAGGATGACATAGAATTGAAAACATCTTATGCAACTGAATGACGAGCGAGACTAGCATGTCGCTGGCCTGATAGTAACTGTCAAGCTTGCCCATATCAGTTTTTTATTTTTTCCACGTAGAATTTTGTCAAAAACATTTTTATTTGTCAAACAGGCTATTTAACGACATTATCTTAGTGAAATATAGATATTAAAAAAACCTAATAACGGTATAATAGGTCTAATGTGTCTGTATATTTATTGGTTTCTACCACAGATCGCACTCTGGATTCTGCATTCAGGACGCACGAAGCGCACCACGCATCAGTCTAAATACACTTATAAGAAATTACTCTGATTGGTTGATTGTTAGGCGCGAGTAAACGTAACCTTGAGATAGCCAATGGGAACGCTTGGCCGCACTCCTGGCGAACCGCGCTTTCCTCAAACTTTGGTGACTTTTTTGTAGGAACAACGAATCTCGTAACGCGGTGTCTAGTGTGATTATCCAGCTTTCATAAATAATATTTAAAATTTGCGTCGAATGCCCTAACAGTGTAAATCGTTTTTTGTATGTATATATAGTTACTTAAAAATAGCTTAATATGTGATTTATGTTAAAATACGTATGATTTTTATGTGCATTTAATGAATACTATAATAATATTATTAATTTAATCCTTAATAAAAACTAAAGGTGCTAATAATGGCATCCAGCAGGCACTATGTTAGCACAATATTGGTGTAAAATCAGTTTACATACATATTTTACCAGGTACTGGGAGCAACCCTAGATAGGGCTGGAGATGAAATTGATGATTCTTGATCTCCAGGCCACTTGGTGCTATGTCCACAAAATAAATAAAAAATCGTACGTAAGTGCGTGTACGCTCATGTTAGAGTTCCATAGCTATGTTAGAAATAAATAAATAGCATCAACATTTTCGGATTTCTTAACCCATTTACTGGCCTTCGCTTCGCTCGGTCAATATACCAGATAGAGCAACACAAATCAAAATGGGTAAAAACCTTACCACATAAAACAAAACATCTAGGACTTATCTGAACTAAAACGATTACTAAAATCCTGATCACTTTGACTTCCATTTTAACAACCAAGGTTTTGAATCATCAATATTAACTTAGTTATTCCACGTGAAACTTGAGCTAGGGGTAAAATTTAACTGTTCCTTAACTAGAACCTATTATACACTAGAAAAGGAAATGTTTGGAAAACTAGGCATTGTAACGGAATCACAATGGCATAATATCAAACATATTGGCATATACATTATTACACATACCTTTCGTAGACCATAACATGGCATTTGACGTATTGCTATTCTTTTGTTTGAACCTAAGTATGTACTGTTCGTTACCTAATAGTTATAAATTATAAGTAACGGTAAGAAGTAGGAACAATATATAAATGGAACACATGAATTAACTACATCTTTAGTGTGATCTTATTATGACTTATGATGACTCTTTTGTTTTTGTAAGGTATCTTCCCAATGAGTCTTCTCACGGAGACGATCAAAAATGAAATAGTGCCGACGGACCTGATATATGAAGTTAGTACGTACGTTTTGGACCCCACGTTTTGTGTATCTAGCGAATAAAATGTAAAAAAAATATAGGATAAATTAAATAAAATTAGTGTCGACCAGAATTGACTGTCCATCACTGCTGGCTGTAGTAAAACTTATCACCCCTTCCATCTCATCTCGCAGAAGTCACCTCCGTCTATCTGTCCCGCGCTCCCGCACAAATTATCGTGGAAACTCTTTCTTTTTGCGTACAGTTTCTAACTTTTCCCAACACGTTGACTTATTTGCAACAAGGCACAATATATTTAAATCTTTTACAAATCAACAGTTTTTTGATCGTTGATCAAACTAATATGATTTACTAAATTATTAATGATAGTGTGATAGATTGTTTCATTTATTGTTATTTATGATTTCGTATGGCTTTATCATCATCTTTTATAACTATATTCTGTTTAATCAGGCACTCGCCTTCATATTGTTTGTTTGTATTTTTATTTTTTTTGTAAAGTTAAGTTAGGTAGTTTTGCACTAGCATCATGTTTGTTCTATAAGCGATAGCCTCCGTTGGCCCGCGGGGTGTTCTTATTATCCTAGTGTTTAAATTTATTTGTATGAAGGCTGTTTGGTTGTCCAACTAAAATAAAATAAAATAAATTAAGTTAGTAGAATACTAATATCTAAATAATAATCTAATATAATTTAATATCTAAAATGAGGCCCCTTTTGTTGTAAGCCGTGGCCAATAGGATCCAAGCTTCTGGCCTGCTAAAATATTTAGTAATACTGTGAAATCTGAACTAATAACGTAAATATCTAGTGAAGTTTCGTTGTACTGACCCTGAAAGCCACTCATACTTAAAGAAGAAGAGTCACGGGTACATGTAGCATATAAGTTCTATGTAGCATTCCATGTACACATAAGAATTTACCTGCACGTAGGAATTCATAGAATTATTTCTATATTATACACATAGACTTCATAAATTACTATTTTGTGTCTGCAAACGTGGCGTAAGATCCCCTACGACTCAACTGAGCGATGATAGGTGCAGCAGCAACAGTTACTAGACAAGAAAAGCCCAGAAACGAGCAAGGACGCACAAAAAAGCCCAAGCGGGGCGTTCATTCAGTGCAGGTAATTATCTCCACTTATTCTTGAACCACTATCGACAAGGTCGTTGTCTTCAAATGTATATAATCAATACTCCTCAAATCGTATAGGTGAATAATAGAACTGATGTTACGAAATTCCGCCTCTAAAGGGGTAAAATGGATCCCCCAAACTTTGTACGGCACTAAAATATTTTTTCATGCTAAGCCAATAAAACTCGGTTTATGTACTAATCATACAAAGTAAATAAATTCCCTGAAATTTTCGAAAATAAACCCCTATTAAGGTGAAATGAAGTGTGTAATTTACTGTAGCCTCTGCGAGCGAAGCCGTACATGCTACTACTATAATATTCTGAGAAAATGACCCATTTCTACAGTGCTGTGATTGTTAGCAGTAATGAGAAAAAGAGGTAGGAAATCAGAATTAGATTTTTGCCTTCGTTTTTCACGTCCTTATCTTTTCAATGCTTAACAGTTTTTATTATTTGGATGATTTTATCGTCCTATTGAAATGATATTTAGAGTCCCTTCGTGTTATCCATATTTTGCTTTAGGATTGTTTTATAATATTATGTAAAATATTATTTTACGAATAAATAAAAATTTTGCTGCATTCAGAACGTCACTTTGGAAAACAGATATAATTTAACTACAAATCGTTGAACTATTATGCTTCTTATAAATAACAGGTCCTAGGTGAATTTCAATGTTACAAGAAATTAACGAACGTCATTAGCAGTAGATAATAACCTACAGAGCCCTGCCTCTAAAATTATCCACACGTTCGTGTTTTTTTTATTGTAGTCACTGTTTCGACGAACATAAACTCCTGAAACGTTTCGAGCGTTTAGTAATATATTTCAAAGGTTTACTGTATCCAAGTTATGAGATCCTAGTAAATTTTAATTTGAAATTGAATATAAAAATGACTTAAATTATAATCTACCGCGGCAAAATGAAAGTTACAACAATCTGCATCCTGATCTGTGTTTTTTGTATATATTGTTTATGTGAAGATATTATTAGTATTAGCATCGACAATGATAAAACCAAAGACAGTAAAGGAAGCGATGACAAAAATATCAAAATAGAAATTAGGAAAGCCAGAAATCAGTCACGTGAAAATGTTATTCCAATAAGCAGTTCCAGTGGTAGCTTAGAACACTCTGAACAAACAGGTTGGTACTTCTAGAATCATCATCTCTTGATAAGACTATTTTTATCCTAATGCACCTGTGTGGGTGAAATAAGGATACAACTAACAATACGCTTTCAAGGTATCAAGATATCACACACTTAGACTAAAATCGGTTAGCAAAGAGTGGGCACATTTTTGAGGATTTACGTTTTAATGTAGTTAATTTGCTCAACAAAGAGACAAAACAGGCTTATATCATAATAGATTTTTATAATTATCCAATCGAATAGTGTTCATCGACATCTACATCCCACATTAATCGAGAACCTCGTAAAGGTCATGAAGGCCAAACTCAGCAAGTTCCTTGACTTAGCTCAAGAGGCTACCGCTATGTCTGATGTTAACTCGACTTTAAAAAAAAGAAATATAGAAAAAAACATCTATAATTAACAAACTATTGGTAAAATAAATATGACATACCATTTTGCTAATCAATATTTAATTCATTTATTCATTAGTTTTACATGGACATGAGCAGAATCCGTGGATATGGGCGCAGAAGACAGAGTCGGTGAATGATAGTAAATGTAACGGAAGAATACTAAGTTCCATTGAAGAAACAAGTGATCTATGGGCGGAAACGCGAAAAGATAATATTTTCACTGCAAAAATGCGCTCAGAACCTCAAAGTGATGACATCTTTCACGATAAATTAATTAATTTCTTCGAGAACATGAGAAAAATGCCGACAATAATGTCCAGAAGCCATCCCGAGAACATGCAGAGTGCCAGCCGGAATGATCGACAAAATATACGAAGAGAACAAGAAAATATGCCCATCTCACGAAAGGAAATAAAGAGAAACTCATATTTGAAAAATAATCCACACGGAGACGATATAAATCGCCAGGTTTATAATCCCGTTGAATGTGGGAATGCGAGAAACAAGGAGAAAATACACAATGAAATACCCATAATTCGCTTAGATAACAGAAATTCGCGGCCAAAAACAAAAAGCTATAGAAACTATCCCGAAAAAATTTCAAGGCCGTGGGAGAATTCGAGAAATTTGATTGCGAGGAGAAAGCTAATGAAAGTTTTGCACATCGCCAGTTCAGAAAAACAACAGACTCAGACCCGTGAAAAGTCGCCAAGCGAAAGTTACAATTCAAATGCAAAAGCGATAGGTAAAGCGAATATGAATGATTTTCCCACACATGTTTCTCCAGCGCGCAATCAATAAAATCTCAAAAGATATTGGAACTTGGAGCTATGCAACCGACTAATAAACTAAACATTATCTATGGACGGCTATCACTTTTGTTAAAAAAATACGATGGTGTCTCCACCACTGAATTCTAAAGTTGGGTTTGGTAATGGTTTGGTAGCAGTCATTTTGTTTTTTTTTTAGCATCGAGATTCTCCACCATCGAAGTTAGCGACCACGAGTACCAGGCGAACAAAGATGCCAAGGAGAGCGAGGGCGGCGACCAAGAATCGCTCGAAGATTATCCGTACTCCGCATCAGTGCAAAGAAAGGGAGCGCACTATACAAGTGGCGCATTAGTAGGAGAGAGATGGATACTGAGTACAGCGGCAGAATTTTACAAGTACGTATGTATGATATCTTTTCATTGATCAGCTATCTCACAGCTTAGCTTTGGCTATCTGTTGCTCATGGTAATCAGATCGAGATCGCACTATAATCTTTTTTCTGTAATTAATTCACAACCACAGATGAACACTTTTGAACATTTCACTTTCTTACTGTGTTCACAACAGTAAGAAAGCAATGGTTATATATCTATCTCGCTAGCTCTAATTGGTTTTGTTATGAATGAACGAGATGTTTTGTTTTATGCTGGGCCTACAATATCGCGCAAACATTCGTGTCCACAGAAAAGAGAAAGATAATGTTTGCCTCTTCTGTATTCGTGTCGGTGTCAAATGTCATTCTAGTGCAAAACTGAATTCCATTTTCAAAACCCTTTAATTCGCTCTAATTTTCCGAAAGCAACGCGATAGACATTTAATTTTGTGTTGGCCGTAACACATTGCGATGTGATGAACTTTTGGCTTGTCGTCGCGACAATGCGAACATTCGCCGAATCGCGGTAGTGTGACCCAATGATAGTTTGTGTGACCGCAGCATTAGAAATAAGATTGTTAGCATTTAGACATAATTAAAAAATAAGTTTTTGTGGAAAAAAATATTTTTAACTTAAGTAAGTAACGTTTTGGTTGAAATTATACTGTAAAGTTGCTTATTTTTATAAATAAAGAATTGAATTGAATTTTTCCAGGCAAGGTTTTATAAAATCCGTTATTGGGTCTGTCAGCTGATCAAAATGAATCCAAACTCCATCAATCTACTGTTAGTTACTGAGGTGTTCCGTTTCCCACCTTCCTTATCCATCATCAGGTACTTTATTATAGGCAAATAGGTTATTATATTATATTATTATAATAAATAGGTAATAGGTTATTCTATTGTGTTTAGTTAGAAAAATAGGAGCGTAGGTATCGACAGCGTTTCTTTTACATCCGGTATAATCAACTAAAACTTTGGCGCGGAAAAGTCCGTTTTCTTAGAAATAATTATTTCATAGATAAAGTTTTATTTAATTTTATAAAACACTAAATAAACAAATTACACAAAGTCAAATTATAAATTACAAAATAGTCAAACACATAATTACAAACTAGCTATTCACCCGCTATTCTACAGAAACCGAATATTGTTCTGGGATAAAAAGTAGCCTATGTGTTAATCCTGGATATAAGCTATATAGCCATACCAAATTTCATTCAAATCTGTTCAGCCGTTACGGAGTTGAATGGGAACAAACATAATTACATACTTACATACTTAAAAAAACTTTCGCATTTATTAGTGTGATACCCACTCCTAACTGTACCCGGCGCAAAGGTGCCCATTACATTGACCGCATTGCCGCGTTGAATAGCAATGGCTTACTTTGCATCAGGTATAAAATATTTCACAATAAAACCAAGTCTCGGTCATAGTCTAAGTCAACAATTTCAGTGACGGCCCAGTCCAACTCATGCTTCAGTAAAGTGGTAGAACCTTTACTGAAAAAGTTTACGGAGTTTTGGAAATAACACGTTAAGACACGGTTCCCTCACGCATGCACGAACATTTCAATGGATAAGAATAATCCACCGTCATTTCACTCAAACATACACAAATTTTGGAAAGTGCTGCGATGAGTTTTTTTTACACGTTGACACCAAAACTCTATTCGTTCATATCATTCAATTTGGTTGCCTGCCTTTATAATTTCGCAGTGTTCGAGAAACAATCAGACTCTTCCGTGTGCGCATCGGCTCAGTGGACTGCAAGAAGGGGGGCATTTTAACCCCTATCAAAAGCATTGCCATCCACCCCAATTTCGCTCCGGGACGGCCTGACTTTGACATCTCAGTATTGAAGACGGGAGATCCATTGCTCCTATCTTTGGTCGTGAAGCCAATAGGACTGTCTAGGGTATCTAGGAACGTTGACAGTGTAAAGTTCCTGACAACTTATTGGCCAAGGATAGTGGTGAGTGGATCCAAAATTACTAGAACGTAATAAAACAAAGAGTTACATCATAGCAACACATAAGAGTTAACATCATTTCTTGTCTATCCCACCATCATCAAGGTGGGCTTTTCTAAGGATTCTCCTCATGGATTAAAAGTAAAGTAGATAGGGCCAGCCTGATGAAAGCTTTTGAAGTTTTTACGTGCATAAAACAAAGGAAATTAAGGTCTCTTTTAATTCTCTTTCTCCAGACATAGGCCCCAACCCAATCCAGATCATTCTTCAATCAATCAATCCTCTGAGTTGTCTCATAATTATAATATGGGGTCAGCTGTGTCATTTCTGCAGCTAGACCCATCGTTTCCCAAAAGATCGCTTGGATAGTATTTGTCCAGGTGGTAAGTGTGTGGCCTCTCCTTTTTATGCCTTAGTTAATGGCCTCTGGTCCTGTCAATGGCTTTTAGCTCGACGTATTATGCCCATACTGACGCAGACGGTAGTATCTTTTCTTATATTACCTACTGCTTTACATAGACTATAAATTAGTATTTATACCACTGAGCTATTAATACTACGTAGTAATAATAGCCCAATGCACTATACCTACTCGATTCGAACTTCGGCGACTTTGGTGGTTCACTCTTATGTTATGTTAGGTGTTACCCATGGAACTCATTAACATCTTCAGGTATTGGTATGGAAACCAACTTAACAATGTAAAGTGGGCGGGGTCTTTATCGAGCTCATACAGGTTGGAATGCGGGGTGAGGCAGGGGGAGTTAAGCTCTCCTGCAATTTTCAACCTGTACATTGATGGACTAATCGAGGCGCTTAGTGGGCAACATATCGGTTGCTACATAGATGGCGTCTGTTTTAACAACATAAGTTACGCGGACGATATGGTGCTACTCAGCGCCTCGGTATGTGGAATTAGAAAGCTGCTGAATATATGTGAAAGCTATGCAGCAGATCACGGACTGCAGTACGATGTAAAAAAAGCCAGTGCATGGTCTTCCAGGCTGGAACAAGAAAAGTGACGACGGTTCCACCGATAACTCTAAATGGTTCGCCATTAAAACAGGTAGATGAGTTTAAATATCTGGGCCATCTAGTTACGCCTACCTTGAAGGACGATGCTGACCTTGAACGGGAGAGGAGGGCGGAGGGCGGGAGAGGGGGGGGGGGGATACGCAGAAATCGTACCGCGCCCTCCGTGTCCAGTTCAATAACGCGTTTAGGATGTTGGTGGGGCTTCCCCGCTATTGTAGTGCATCTACAATGTTTGCAGAAGCGCGCGTTGACTGCTTCTACGCAACAATGCGCAAAAGATGTGCATCGCTAGTGCGCCGAGTGCGGGGGAGTTCTAACAGCATGCTGGCCGCGCTCGCTGCAAGGCTGGACTGTCCTTACGTTTCTCACTGCTGTAAACTGCACATTACGCACATGGTGTAGGTTACAAGCAGCAACAACATGAATGACAACATATTTTTTTAATATTGAATTTGTGTTTGTTACTTTTTATGAATTTATGACATTTGCTTTTTTTATTTTTAATCGAATTTAATTTGTGTAATGTGACTGCTCGGAATTTATGAGATATATTTAAGAGATATGAGCCCTTGATGCTTGAAATAAATGAATTAATAATTATGTAGTCAATATTGTCCAGGTGAAACAAGGAGTGGTGCCTTCTACAGCAGAAGAACGCGTGAAGTACAACAGTATGCGAGTGTCCACGCAGAAGCTGATACCTACAGACGAGTGCAGAAAGCTGCTGGCGGCTGTCAACGTGACACTACACAAGAACAGCCTGTGCTTAAGGCCGGTGGAAGTGCATCACAGCGATTGCATGGTGAGGACACTGCCTGTGATTTTTTAAAGCCTAGAGCAAGTGCAAGAAAGCGAAAGAGAGAGCTAAAACCCCGAGTTTAGAATTGACCACTATTCGAAACGAAGCGAGTGTAGGGAAGCATACCTCGTCTAGCCTAGCTAAGCAGCAATCATTGTTCAGTCTTGGATAGTTCATTGTGGCAAAGAATCAAGCTCTAGCGTCTCACTGATTCATTATTCTCCTAGAATCGTTAAGGTATGGCTGTTTTTTTCTTCCCGCGAGCTATGTCCCCACACAATCAGTGGGCTTATCCCGTAACTCTGAAAGCG
This sequence comes from Apocheima hispidaria, assembly GCA_947579745.1. NCBI lineage: Eukaryota > Metazoa > Arthropoda > Insecta > Lepidoptera > Geometridae > Apocheima > Apocheima hispidaria. Next base: position 14,793,906 of record OX388155.1, on the reverse strand, counting down.
ATAGCGAGAGCTGCGCGAGCGGAACCGCGCATAGTGCGACTAAGTTGGTACGAGCGAGATGGCATGCTCTCAATCAGAATCACGAACGTTTCAAAGTTAGAGGATAAGCCCGCAGGGCTTTAACACAGTAAAGTTTATTGCCTTACTTATTGGCCGCTAATACTAGGAAAGCTAACTCCATATCCAAGTGAAATAATTCATATTGAGAAAAAATCTTACGGCCGTTGGTTGGCCTGAAGAACCACTTCGAACTAATTAATAATTATTTATCACTTGCCTTCCGATCTTTTCCGCAGCCCGATGTTGGAGCTCCCGTGGTAGCTGTCGACGGTTTGTGGGGCATCACGTCAGGATGGGTGTCGACGCAGTGTCCCGTTGTTATACTGCCGACGATCTTTACCAGAGTTTCCGCGCTGGCTTTACGCACCTGGATTGATAAACAGATGCAGCTATAGTCGGCGCTCATTATGGCCCCTGGTCAGTCTTTGCTACTTAACGTTATTTTGGGACACTTGATATTAAACACGTTTCGTGAGTACTCCTATTGACTTATGGGACATGTTTGATAATAATATTAATTGAGTAATAATCTACTGTGAATGTAGATAATAGCAAATAGTCACGCTAATGATTTAATTGAGTTTCATGCAGTATTATACTCTTATCATGTACGAGTATACCTACCAATTTACAAGACGTGGTATTACACTATGACGTCACCGCGATATCAGTGTAACTAACTTGCATTTAACCTGTGTCGTTACAACGATGTGTAAATTGATGTTCTTACTATTTTATGATTGCCTGGTATAGCTTGGTAGAAATTACAGCTGATCTGTAAAATGATTGATGAGACACTGACATCCAAGTAAAAACATAATTATCGATAACGCTCTTTTAATTTTGTATATCTTTATTTATGAGCTAGATTTGTTATTTTATGAATTATATAGCACAAATATTTTAGGTAAAAAGTTGATATTGTGATTGTGAGTTTTTTTTGTAAAATTGAGTGATTTTTATACAAAAATATAATTGCCCCTGAACTGATTTTATATGGTTGCCCTTACACCTTTCACCTTTCACTGAAATTAGGTAGGCAAGTATGCAATTAATAAATTTAATGGCATGCACAAAAATAGTTTATAAAAAACACACATATAATTAATTAAAAATGGTTGAAATGTTATTTTAGTAATATAATTAGCATGTAGTCTGCGTCTCTCTATAATCCCTTAATGATGCAGTGACGTAGGTACATCATGATTCATGTTGCTATTAACAAAGATCTTTCAAACTAGTGAGTGAATAAAAAATAGTACGTTACTGTCGCCGTCTGTAATGACTGTGTTGCTGGCAGCGATGATGATGGCCGAAAACGCAGCGAAACTCAGGCCCAGGCACAGGGCCCAGGCCATCACAGCGCGGTCAGCATTGCAGCCCTTGGTGGAAGGCCGAAGGTCGAGGCCTTTACAGCGCGGACAGCAAGGGCTGCAACGATGACCAAGCTTGAAGGGCGAGATCGTAGCTAAGCTTAGCTCGGGGCCGTCATAGCGTCGCCAGCAGTGCAGCCATTGCGGACCAAGGCTTGTACAGTGCTTTACTCAAATAATGCGAGTCATTTAAATAAAAACAGGTTATTAGGGATTTAAATTTCATTTCAATTCGAATTCAACTTCAAACTGGAAATTCAAATTCGAAGTCAAAGTCAAAGCCAAACTCAAATTCGGGATTTGGAAATCAAAAATGAAAATCAAATATTAAATTTGTCGATATTCCATTGCGCAAAATTGTCGTAGGCAAGTTTTGGCACCTGAATAATTTTAAAACAAAACTGGACAGTAATGGATTTTCAAAGGGAATTGCTGGCCGCTAAAACACGCCATAATTAAATTTCATACAACTTTGCTGGCGCCTTTTCGAGTAGCGCGGCAAGGCCGCCTTTGCTCAAAGAATGTTGTCATAATAATGACCACATTACGAGCTTTTCTGAGTAAAAAATAATACCGCACAAATGCATATACGTTTCAAAGAACAAACCGTGCTTCCGACAAAATTTAACTATTCCCATAACAATTTTATACCCATTTTTTTTTGCCACATCTCACCACTATTTAATATTTGTTATTTGTACCGTTAGCAAATAAAATAGCAGCAAAGTTGTATGTACCGAATAACAAAATTAAAGGTCAATATAAAAAAATATGTATCGAGCTAATAGCGATAAAACACGTAAAAACCTCGGACAGCGTGTATTGTGCAGGCTAAGTGTCGACGCAAGTGAGGTGATAATTGAAATTGCATTTTTCTTTCTGACGTCTATAGATGACATAAAGTATCGACTAATCTCGCTTGGCCTTACATTCCTTGCCCTTATAATTTGATAACCGGTCGAGAGAAATAAGCCGAGAGAAAATATATTTCTCTATTTTTCTCTTTTGTTTGCAGGTGTGTTAGCACTTTAAAGTAGCATCTTTCAAACGTCATACTATTTCACTATCAAAGTCATGGACTTGCTAATTCCAATAAATACGTACATTTATGTTCCGGGCGCGACCTTACCGCTAAAATAAACAATTTGATGTATTTATTAATAGCTAAAACAATGTGTTTGATAAGCGTTACCTACGCAGCGCGCGGTGTGAAAGTACCGATGGTAAAAATGTTAAAGAAGAGCGCTTTGTTCGAATTTGGTAAAATGTTCGGACAACCCGTGCTACGATCTCTGCATAAAAAAGAGGCGGCCTATTTTAACACGGCAGTGTAGGCGGCAAAATGCAAAATAATGCAAATGCTTTTAGTATTACGTATGCTATGTCCTTAGCGATTACTGTATATTAATAACAACAATAATATAATAGAACAATATTCTAATACAACACTAGCCCATTAGCTATCTGAACTAAATAAACGTGTAAAGCCACGGTTCCTAAGGCTTTGGAATTATGTAATTTATTGTATGAATCAAAGTTTTCTTATATTAATTCCCACGGCAAATAATACCAACAAGCAGTTGCTTACGTACCTAAAAGACGTGGAAAAATATTTTCATTATGTTGACAGAAATGGATCATTTTACAGACTTGTAGGAAAATTAAGATTTTCTGCTCTTTTGTCGTGTATGACGAAACATGTGGTTATCGATTTTTAATTGTTCTTTTATTAAATATCTTGCATTACAATTAATTTGTGTCTTAAAATTGGAATGAAGCTCGGTTTTTTTTAAACGCAACGAACAAAATTCTTTGTTACCTTTTTTTTGCGAGTGGTAAGTACAAGTGTAATCTTAAATAATTAAATAGATACTGTTATGCTATTAGTTTGATTTTGCGTTTCCCAATATAAATAGTGACGTAGTGGAGCTGTTATACCAATATTTGTGTCGGTGGCAGACTCTATTTTAAGAAAAGCATTTCAAATCAGTTCTTAGGGTTGTTATGTTATTAAAATTTATTAATTAGAATACGGATGAGTAAATGAGGGAATGATTTTAAAAATGCTTATCAGTGCAGTGCACATTATCTGCTATAAGGGCCGCCTACCCTGATTCTCGCTATCTCTCGCTTCTCGCTCATATTTTTATTTTGGCGAAGCAAAAGGAAAAATATTTTTTTCTCTGCTTCAACTGGAAAATTTTGCTTTCGTCTGTCCGTATGCTGGTACTCGCCTACAGGTCGTATCTTTCAACTAATCTTGATGAAACTTAAAACAAGAATTGAAAATACTTGGTTTATTGAAATGGGGTTGTGCTCGTAAGGCTCTTACGTCAACTGGTCCCGCCTCAAACTGAACCGCGGGATCAGTTGACTACTGTTCGTACTCATAATCTCATAAATGCATTTATGATCGTGAGTTCGTGACGCATCCTGCGAGTGTGAGGTAAAAACATTTGGATAGTAATGTAGCTCAACAATTTTGTTTTTAATTTCTAATTAATACCTAATTATCTATATAAAAAAAAATCAACCTTTCGTAGATTATTGTTGTAATAAAATAAAGTGACAGACTCATAATAAAACAATAGAATAATAAGACCAAACATTTTTTTTTGTACTTTTTTTGGACAGCCCTGGAATAAGATGCATCTGTTGCAGTTATAAAAGCAATGTTATCTCATTATTATTGTTTAATAGTGCACAACCACCGATCTAAATTAATAACACATTTCTAAGATTTTATTAGTTATTATTTATTTGCCGACCAAGTATTGTGCTAATAATACCTTGATATTAATAATTTCGATATTATTGTTTTTAATTATTTTGTATAATTGTTTACTCATGAAAAGCTATAAATACAGTACAATGATTAAGAAAACTGAATCAAAAGAGCACACTTACGTGCAGTGGATGGTGGCAATACTAGGTAAATAAAATTAATAACAAAACAATACTAATATAAAGTAAATAAATAAAACAAAACACATTTGTACTAGGCCGCCATAGTAACAGAGGAGTGTTTTTCCAGCTAACTCTACGCTGCTGACCTACGGACTGCAAAGTGGTTGGATATCGCCGATGACGAAAGTACTGCAATCGGAATTATCGCCAGTAGGCAAAATTTCCGACAACGAGTTATCATGGGTCGCGAGCACAATGTGCTTATCGGCCGTCTTCGGTGTACCTATCTACGCGTACATAGCGGATAGGTTTGGACGGAAAATTGGAATAATCGCCATTGCTGTGCCTCAAGCAGTAAGCTTCTTTTATTTTTATGTTCTCCTGGTAACCGAATGCTAAATGCAACGTTTAATATGACAGGAACTCACCGAGGCGCGCCGGAATCCGGTGCGATACAAAAAATTTAGAGTTTTTATGCGCTTCTTCTTCTAATTATTTCCCTTTTCAGATTTGCTGGATTGTAAAACTCTATACAAACAGCACGATAGGTCTTATCGTAGCAAGAATATGCTGCGGAATTCCAGCAGGCGGCTGTTTCAACATAATTCCTATGTATGTCAAGGAAATCAGTCAAGACCACATACGAGGCCTCTTGGGATCGCTGCTAATCTTAATGCAGAACATAGGAATTCTGTCTATGTACGCGATGGGATCACATTTGAACTACAATACAGTGTTGTGGATTGTACTTGGAATTCCGGTATTGACTGCGGTGCTGATGATAAAAGCTCCTGAATCTCCTCCGTTCCTAGTGAAAATGGGGAAAATTAAAGTAAGTTGAGTATCCTAAATTGATTCTTTAAAAATGTATCATACATTTCTTGCAATAAATGCTAAAAAGAGTCTCCCGGCTACCATAATTTATATATCTTTTAAAATAGTTCTTATATGGTAATTTCCAGGAAGCTACAGCGACTGTGGCGTTTTTACGAGGCCTGACCGAGGACGATAAGGCTGTCCTGAATGAAGTTAGCTACATGAGCAATGATGATCTGTATTACAAGTCTCTGCCGAACATATCATTTGTCAGTATTTGTAAGTATTAAAGCCATTTTAACCCTGAAGCAAATTGCAAGAAGGATCTTTTGCGGTTATTCATATTTTATCTTGCCGTGTTAACATTGTGCCAAATACCTGTATAAAACAGTTATCGCCAAACCGTTTGGCGTAGTATAAGAATACTAAATCACCAGTATTGCTGAACATTTAAAACAAACAAACATGTCCAAGAATTTCGAGCTACAAGAACCTTAGCTTAATTATCAGAGTAACGGGAATCCATTTGTTCTCAATATGACAACATATTGAGAACAAGCAGGCAGAATAATTTTGGACTATCTCTGATCATCAAAGATTTTTTAAACTAATCTTTTATTTTTTCAGATCTTCCGTAAATTCTTCACTTTTAAATGATTATGATAATGATGCTAATTTAATCTCACGATCATTTCCAGTAAAAAACAAAGCATGGCGTCGCGCCTTCATCCTCATCATTGGCATCACATCTATAAGCTCCATTAACGGAAACTTTGCAATCCTGACGTACGCTTCCACAATTCTGGTATCGTCTGGAGTCACCTTCAGTCCAGACCTTCAGGCGCTAAGCTTCCCAGCTGTCATGATTGTGGGATCTTTGCTGTCCATGTGCTGTGTTGAAAAGGTTGGACGAAAGGTTAGTACTAGTGCTAGGCTTGCTTGATACTTCTTAGTGTATCTTATAGTGTATAGAATAAAATTATTCTCATGTAGGCTACCTTTTAGTTGAAAATCTTTGACCAAGCGCCTAACGGTGTGTTCCGACAGTGTTACTTGAGAACTTGGCTTAGCGGGGCTGCCTTATGAGGAGCAGGTTGTTCATGTCTTGTGTGTTCCACGGCATTCCCGACTCAGGAATCCTAGGGGAGAGCTATGATAGCGAAGCGTTAATACAACTCCTCTGTCCTCTTCTGACTCTGTACTCCTCTGTTCCTTAAAACAAAAGCTAATTAAATGTAATAACAATAAATGTAAAGTAAATCAGCTCATGAATGTCTGAGATTTATGAGTTTATAGTTTTCGGTGGCGATTGAGAGGTGATGCCTTTACGCAAAGCGAGTATTGGCATATAGTTTGTATGGCGCATGTGATCTGTAACTCTGCGATCTTCCTTATAATTAAAACATATTTTAGTTTTCGTTATCGGTTCTGATATCGGGTCAGTTATTCTACGAGGAAATTAAAAAATGCCAACAGCATATTTTTCCTTACCTTCTTTCAAGGAGATTTATCTCTCCTCAGATAATCCTGGCCACCTCATTCCTGATCTCCACTATCGCCTTGATCTGCCTTGCCACCACGCAGCTGCTTCAGGACCAAGGTAGCAGAGGGCCCGGATGGTTGCCAGTGGTAGCCATCGTGATGTCGCTCTGCGCATACTCTGCCGGTGTCTCGCCTATACCCTACATCTTGATGTCGGAGATGTTCAACTTCCAGGTGAGTTCTAGAAGATTCAATGACAGAATAATATGATGCATTCAATGCCGGCTTTTTGCGCCTGTTCTTTTTAGCTGGATGGTTAATCATTCCATTACTGTCGACAAGCAAGTGTTATTATTAGAAGTATAAAAAAATCTGACCGCAAAATGAATCCAACGACAGCTCACTAGTCAAAATCAAAATCAAAATCGTTCAAACAGCTTTGGTTACAGAAGCTAATGTAAGAACACACAAACATACATAATTACAATACACCCTAAAACATTACCCTCCTTCTTGGGCATTCGGGTAAAAAGGTGTTTATAGAATAAGACATAGTTCAGCTGAGGCACGTTATAACCTCATAGTTATAGAGTTGACGAAATTATGAAACTATAATTACACATAAGAGTTACTTTATAGATAGGCAGTTTGATTGCTATGGTAAATTCAGTACAAATTATTTAATCAAGCGGACGCAGCGCTGCCGTCGCATTCTACATAAATATAACCAATGCAATTATGCGAATACTTCGTTAGTTCTCAAAAATGCCGCAGGCCATTTGCCCGTTTAAGCGTTGTGTCGCTTTAGGTCGAAAATCTACCACGCTGGTCACAAGAAACTCTGCCAATACCAGGCTATCAGGACAGGGAAGGCGCCAGGAGAGCAGAAATAAAAAAATATATATCAAACTAAACAAACGAATTTTGCAATGGTATCTCGTTTCAGATTCGTGCGAAAGCCATGGGCTTCATCATGACCTACTGCTGGTTGGTAGCGTTCTTCCAGCTCGCTGCCTTCGGAAGTATATCCGCAGCAATTGGTTCCTACGGAGCGTTCTTCTGTTTCGGCGCAGTGAATTTACTTGGGGCGCTTGTTGCCGCCCTTGCGTTGCCCGAGACGAGGGGCAAAACGGTCGATCAGATAGAAGTGGAGCTGAGAGGCAAATGACTGTGACTGTGGATTGTGACTTGTAACGTTATTGGAGTTGGTTTTTATTACAATTTTGTAAAAATAAGGTTTTTGTTTTTTTATAGAAGCAATGTCTAACAGCACAAGTATTAGAGAAAAAAACTGAACATCGTTAATTTGTAGTTATATTTTAAACTCAGATTTAAAATTGCCATTACAAACTTACATTTATTTTATAGTTGGAGTTTTGACAGACGTAAAAAAAACTCCTATACATTGGTACAAAGCTGGAATCAAGAAAAAAAAAAACGTACCATACATTTTGCCGAGTGTCACTGACATTTTTCTATGGAACAACAGATTTTTTCTTCTCGTTTTCTGGGTTTCTTATACTAAAAATTGTTCGTAATGATAAATACTATGAGCCCTTTTCGGCTTAGCATATCCCTTCCTTATAACCCTCTATAGTCAATTTTTATGGGGACGATGGGATTTTGAATTATTAGACTCGCTTTGATATTTTGATATGACCGAGCGAAGCGAAGGTCTCAGAGTTTACTGGGACAAATCGGCATTTGTATGTATGTTTGTGTGTATATTTGTCCGATGATAACTTGCGAACCGTTGATCCGATCTTCATGAAATTTTGTAGGCAAGTAGTTCATTTTAATACAATTTTTAAGTTCGAATATGAGCTGAATCGGTCCAGGGGTTGTGAAGATATAAGGGTCGCGAGGTCTCAGTTCGCCGCGAACTACTAGTATACTTTAGTTTCTTTGAATTTGTGGCGTTTTCTAGCGATTTTCGAGATAACTAAAGAACATATCAATAATTCGGATGTTTACTGTGGTGTGATGTCATGCGTCACTGAATTTTCTCTTGGAGGAATGAAGAACACAATAGTCTAGACTCTAGACCATAGACAAAAAGGTCTATCAAGGAACATAAGGGTCTCGCTACATGGCCTGACCTGACACCGTGTAAAAGGGACAGCTAGACTTGAATTTCACGGGAGCAAAAGAAACAAACTATTAATTAACTCCCGTGAAATTCAAATCTAGCTGTCCCTTTCACACGGTGTCAGGTCAGGCCATGTGTAGACACCCTCAGTGGGCAGAAAAATTAAAATTGTTATGGCAAGGTTATGGCCCTTGCAACATAGCGAAAAAAATATTATGGCCTCAAAGTTTGGAGACCCCGGTCTAGACCATAGACCAGCGGCGGGCGCTATGACACTGACTCGGGTTTTGCCGCGTTAGTTTTTTCGTAGTAGACAATGATATTATAAAGTACCTACTTATATTAATTTTTCATTCAAACTTTAGCATCGATTTCGCCGAAAATAAGGAATTGATCTGGAGAAAATATCAATGTTGACATTTTATTTAACAATCATATTTTTGTCCAAGAGTAGTCAAATAACCTAGGAGGGTATAATTAGCAGTTATCCAAATAAAAATAAAATATGTCCCTTGTTTTATTTCTAAGGTATATCCAATAGACAAACAATCCAAAAACAAACACAACATTTGTGTGCGATCACGTCACTGTTCACTAACCGGCGCTTCTGTGTACTAGGCGAACATGACAGCGCTGGAGTTCGATGTTAATCACATCATAGTTCACAACATGGTTTATAGCTTGCTGGCTCGATAGAGGGAGGAGGTCGAATGTTTTGGCCAAGACCACAGAACATAATATACCTAATCTTCTCTACTATCTCAGAATACAGAAGAAAAAAGTTCTTTCTGTATTCTAAGAATACTACGTACCAAGAACAAGATTGGCATCACGGCACAGCCATCCACAAAAAAAACCTATTACCCAATCATTATCATTGCTATTACCTATTTGATATACCTACCTAGATGCTGATGCACTAGTTTTTACCTATTTGGATTCCAATATCCCAGTTTTCTTTCACACCACACACAATGCCTAATATGTATAATATTATACCTTACCTTTCTAATTATTGAGTAATAGACTTGACACAGAACTGATCTATAGTTGTGTAGGTAGGTTGCGTATCTATAGCCATAGCACGGCTTAGGCCGTACAGTTCGAAAGGAAAGCCACCATCGTATGTGTCATAGCCGCTCTTTATTTTTTTTTTAGTTACCTCATTTGACCAACTGTACACATAAGTTGGTTGGTAATCTTCGATCCAGGATCGTCGTCGATCTGGCACGGCTGTGGCACGCTTTTACGCCACCATTCGATTGCGAGCGCTTCCAAATACTAAGAAATCATAAACAGTAAAGTGACTCCGTACACTAGTCATCAATTGGCCGGCCATAGGCAACGTGCGCGACCATTATTCAACCAAATGGCGCTTCCATGCACCAGGCAAACATGAATTAATAGTGCTATTGATATTGTACATTCACAAGGAAGTGGGCGGTTCGTCGACCGCATCGTATTAGGGCGCTATTATGAAATCACTGCTACAGGGATTGTCCAAAATTTCTCGGCGAACTGAGACTACGCGACCTCTATAATTATCTTCACAACCGCTCGACCGATTCAGCTCATATTCGAACTTAAAAATTGTATTGAAATGAACTACTTGCCTACAAAAATTCATGAAGATCGGATCAACGGTTCGCAAATTATCATCGGACAAATATACACACAAACATACAAACATACATACAAATGCCGATTTGTTCCAGTAAACTCTGAGACCTTCGCTTTGCTCGGTCAATTATGAAAATATAATAGATCAATTTAAGAAACCAATTTGATTTATTTTTTATTTTTGTTGTAGTTATTTTATAATGAATTATTAAAATTTGGAAATTTCCCGTGGCCGATGACGTCATATTTGGATTTCAATATTGAGGCCAATGATGAGACCGTTGCCTCTAATGATAAATGATGTCTTGCTATATCCACAACTCCACCGATTATTTTTGCATCTATTAAATATAATATATATACTTAATTCAATAAATAAATATATTCTTATTCTTAATCCATAAATAGCTTTGTTTAATTTACAAACTAGATCACCTGTATGTGTAATTTATCTTAAAAATCTATAAAATCTTTACCTGATAATTTCCCGTTCAAAAATGCCGTTTTGACATCCATAAGGTGGACAAAGGACAAACAAATTAAATTGATTTGCAAAAGCTAGTATTGGTAGTGGGCTTGAATATTTGGATTAATTATAGACCTTTAATGGTCTCTGGATAATCCAAGTGCTATTTTTATGTAGTAGGCTAAGTTATTTAGATAGTTGTAGTTTGTATGTATTTTGCTTAGTTAGGCACTTGTACGTTAAAAAAAGCTAGTATAAATCTGAATCTTGATATTCTTGCAACCGGTGCAGAGGTTTCATTATAGTAAATTAAATATTGCTGACTGAATCCTCGTGCAACTAAACGCGCTTTATATTTTACAGGTTTTCCAATCTAATTTTTTTTCACAGTAAAATACACATAATTACAGACAACAATAATTCTATCAACAGGTTTCTTTAAAAGCGTCCTAGTTTCCTTTTCAATGAGAGATTGAATTTCCTCTCCATATCATTAAATGGCTTCGATATTGTACAAACTAAACATGTAGCATCCAACAAATACTTCGCAGAAATATCATTATTTTCATCAAATGATACAGGGGCTAGTTTTTTAATCCTCTCACTAATTCTCACTTCCCTCACAATAGAAGTCTGCTCTTTATGAGGTAAAGTCAACGTGTCCATCTGCACGTTGAACGAAAAGATTTATTAGACGGTGGACCTAATGATGCGGGCTTAGACAGTAGCAAATGCCATTAGAAAATCTATCAACATTACCTACAAAAGTTAGCTGGGGATCATTTAAACCGAAACGCATTACCTATCAAAGTCACAGTGGGGTCGATGAGACTGTCGCGGTCGCGCCGGCACTGCGCGTGGAGGCCGACCAGAGCCATTGGTTTCGGCGGTGGGAGGTGCGGGTGGCGACGGGCAGGTCGAGTGCAACGCGAGCAGCGAAGGCAGTGCTGTGAGGCCTAGTGCGGTTTCGAACGACACTTGTAGTCGTGTATGTAACAAGCCTTAGTCCATTTTCCCCACACCAACTGGTAGCGCGCAAAAGTTGCCTACAAGCAATATGTGTTCTCATATTCGTTCATTTGCGGAAATCGCGCGTATATTGTTGGAAACATCCAGATATGAGTAGTGACTGGAAGAAAGTCCAGAGAAATAGATACAGGAATAGACTTGTTGGAAGAAAAAGTGTAGCAGTACCTTCATTGGAGTGTCTTCAAGTTTAAGTTTAATTAAGTGCATTTTAGCAACGCCATTTAGGACGTTTTGTTACAAGCGAATATTTGGTACAGATTTTGTTCTCTGTTCTTTCGACCTTTATATCTTTGCAACCCCTTGACTAATTGTGCTCATACTCAAACTTAAAAATTATATTGTCATGAGCTACTTGCCTACAAAATTTCATGAATATCAGATCAACGGTACGCAAGTTATTGTCGGACAAATATACACACAAACGTACCAACTATAAGCATACAAACATACATAAATATGCCGATTTGTTCCCGTAGACTCTGAGACCTCGTTTCGCTCGGTCAATTAGTTAGACAGACGCACAGTAGTGGGTATACTCGTCCACAAAAATCGCAAAATAGTTTTTTGCCATCAAGTGTTGAAAGAGTCCCCACACTTTCAACAACACACACAGACATATGCAGGGGACGGTTTATATCTCTTTCTTTTTGGTATATTGAATGGTAAAATTGGTTTCCATATACGCAAGCTTCACACAATTTATTAGTTGTTTAATATGTTTTCAGTTCCTTTCTGGTTGCTCAGAGGCTACACCGTCTATTACTGGTAGCACGACTACTTCACTTAACAAGTTTCGTATTTTAAGCTTCCACGTACTATACTTGTACTTGTACCCATCAAAGGGCTTAATATTCCTTTTTAGTCTTAGATTTTCCATAAACTTTTAACTATTTAACTAAATTCGATTCAGAACTCCCTACGTTACAACTGTCAGTCCATACGAAACGTCAAAAGATGCCCAAAAATGGATCAACGCTATCTAGCAAACTATAGGAAGTAACTTTGTCTCTCTGTCTGGATGTTTGTCACGTTACACGCGTAAATGGCTGAACGGATCTTGATAAAATTGATAAGGAGTTACAATTGTTATTAGTGATATACACTCACAAAGACGGACATTGGATACTTTTTTTAAGACCCCGCGAACGAAGTCGCGTGTAACATCTAGTGTTGTTATAAATGACAGACCTCGCTATGTTGTTTCACGTGACTTGAAACAATACTACATTTTTAACGCATTTTTTCTTTGTATTTGATTTAATCATAAGCCTATTACAACTAAACTAACTCTCATGCATATGATAATATGTATATATTTTTTGCTTGATCATGGTTGCAAGTTTTTTCCCATTTTGTTTAGTTACATAGATACTAGTTATGTTATCTGATATCTCTTTTTGATCTGCGTTTTATTGTATTTTATTTCAGCATAGAAATCGAACACCCACAAAAGTAAGTACACGAATAAACAAGCGGTAAGAAATTTATTGGAAAATGTAGTCAAAGCAAAATGTAGATTACAAAATTGGTACTTGAGGCGAATCTAGCAATTATGAAACCATCCTAACTAATATTATAAATGAGATCGTAACTCAGACTCTATGTCTCTTTGTCTGGTTGTTTGTCGCATTATTACGGCTAAACGGCTGAACTGATCGAGCTGAATTTTTGCATAGATATAGCTTAAGAGCAGGAGTCAGACGTAGGCATTTTTTATTGGTCCACGCGAACGAAGTGCCGGGTAAAAACTAGAAATATTATATAAATAATAAATAACGTGCAATATTACACAGTATTTTTGCGATTAACAATTTTTTTTCATTCTGAAAATGAAGTATTCTAGTTAGACTTTATGATGCATACTTTCTTGCAAAATTATAAATTTTTATTGTTTTTTATGATTATTATGCCTACCCTTAGGGGTTTCAGATTTCTCGACCTTTTTTTCTTGAGTTTCGAGAATTCTCGAGGCCAATTTCTTGAGCATGCTCGGGTCTCGAGTCTTTTTATAAAAACCGTTAAAATTTGTTGAGATTTAAATTAAAAAAGCAAAATGTTTAATCTGTGATGTTATTATTGGACCATAATCATTATTTTTTAATATTCGGTACCTCTTATTTAGGTATGGAAGGAAGTGTTGATTTCGGATTTGTTATTATAAGTTTAATTTCTTGTAGTAAAAATACCAACGAGACATTTTTTTTAATGAAAATGAAATCACTATGACAAGAATAAAATATTTCGTAAAGCCCATCGTCACAGGCTAAAGCCAGCGAGAAGCTTGGGACGAGATATCACACTGTTATTCTAAGATAATAATAAGCTAATGTTAGACATGGGATATAGGTTTTAAGTCTATTTAAATAAATTACATTTTTAAGTGTGCAAACAGATACCAGAAGCATTGAAATTTCAGCTAGCTTTTTAAATTAAATTCAGTCAATCATAGGTACTTCGAAGTATAGGACGATTTTGTGAAATAATGAAATTAATTTATACAATAAATAAAAATAAGACTATTAATTAAGTACCACTACTAAAAGTTCTACCTTCTCCAAAATGAAAGGAATTTTGGTCCAGTACGGATGTTCATTTTTTTGTAAGTAATATTTGTAATACATTTTAAATGATTTTTAAAATTGTCTTTGTTGTGATTGTTTGCCCAGCAAAGCTATTTTATCGAAGAAATACTAAAATAAAAACACAAATTGCATTAAAGAGTTTAAAAAAGTGAAGTGGGTATTGTGACATATTTACAAGCATTTCTTAGCCTTAAAATTGTGTGTTACTTTTTTTGTTAACAATTATCACTTACCAACTTACTTTTGTGGTTTATCAGGAACATTTGTTTGAGTTCAAATACCCATTAACTTAGTTGGCTATATCTAAAAATAAAGAATGAGATACTAGTTAATTGTGCTAGTTTTAAGCGTATTTACGGTAGTGCTTAAAATTTTTCGGAAAAAGTCTTCAGGATAAAATCTCGATCCACATGAAGTTAAATCGAAAATGCTCATTTAGCCTTTATTCTTTCAAAAGCGAAACGTAATTTTTGATTTAGAAACCTTCCTCATTAAGATTTTGAATGATTACCCTTTAAATGTTATCACGTTCAATTGGAACTGTAACCTTTTTATTTTATTCTCGCTCATCACTTATGAGCAAGAATGAATTTGGTATCACTTCTATCAAAAATTTAAAATTCTAATTTATAGATCGTAACATAACAAAAAACTTTAAAGTTCTCGTAAAAGTGCGATTATATACAGACTGATGGACGGACACGGCGAAACTATAAAGATTCACTATGCTGCTACAGAACCCTAAAAAATTAAAAATAGACAACTACTTATGTTTGGAAAGTTCCTTGTACCCGTGTAGTTTCTTTGCACGTGTGAAAGTTTTTATAATCGCCAAAAGACATCTGTGATCGATTTGCCTTATTGATATCTAAAACATATTATGTGAGGATCTACAGCTAAATTTATCATCAAAAACAATGTACTTATCTAATGCGTTTGCCCGTTGATTGCTCATCTGCAGACTGACTGGAACAGGTTTGGGTCAACATCAATGATGTCCTAAATCCACTTATTCTACGACACGAACCCCAAAATGAAGCCCATGCAGCAAAAGCATTTTTCTAAGAACTCATTTACAAAACCACTATAATTATTATTTCAGTGGCATTAATTTGCGCCATGAACTCTTTTGTGTGTGTATGGCCATCATATGCAATAAAAGTATTAAAAGGAGAGCAGTCGCCGCTTGGCTTCAAGTTATCACAGAATGCTGCAAATCTTGTCGGCTCCATACCTATGCTGGGATCATTAATATCAACGTTGATTGCTGGATATATATCTGAAACTATTGGCAGAAAGAAAACGCAGCTCTTATGTGGGCTCTTTTATGCGGTAAATAAACAAATAACAATTAGATTCCTCATTTACTTAATTATTGAGATACAATTAGTAGTAAATACGATAAGTAAATGATGTTGGTAAATAAATTGATGTATTTTTTCAGGTTGGGTGGTCCCTGATTGTGACCGCACGGTCTACATTCCAAATCCTATTTGCCAGATTTATAATGGGCATGAGTTTAGGCACATCCAATGTCACAGCACTAATTTATACAAGCGAGATCACACAATTGAACATCCGAGGAAGCACTGCCGCTATGGCGAGTTTGCTTTACAACTGTGGCATATTGATGTCTTATTTAGAAGGCTGGTTCTGCAGTTATGATGCTATTTGCTACATAAATTTGACAGTTACAGTGATTTATGTCGTCTTGATGAGTTTTTTTAAGGAAACACCGACTTATCTGCTCAAGATTGGGAATGAAAAGGTAAGTTACGCTTATCATACTCGTAGTAAGTATACATTACTGTTTCAGCCGGTTGAAGACAGCCACGCTGCCAAACTCAGCAATCAGCTTACGTTAGTATATCAATATTTTTACTAGCTATATGTAAGAAATAAATAAGCATGATCATTATCACAGGGGTCTGGCGGTTCTACTATCACGGGTACTTAACGTGAAAAATTGTTTTTGCGGTTTTCCCGGAACCTGTTTTTGATAAGCATAGTATTCTCTTCATATTAAGCGTTAGCTTGGTCTCCCATATTTATAACGGAAACTATCAAACTCTAGTAAGTCATGATATTTTTAAAAGTAATTAATTTTTCATTTTTCGAAAACCATCAGCATCGATAATTAATAATAATCGATACGTACTAAAATCAAAAATGGTTACTGTGAGCTCGAAGATTTCAAAAACGGGACGTGACTATAAAACCAGTATAAGAAAGTTATTTTAAATGACAGGGATAACGGGTTTTTTTTTTCTTACAAAAAATCATTATATTTACTTGTCTTGTAATCAAGATTATGCAGATAATGCCTTAGGGCTGTATTTTGGATAGTCTCGGAATAAAAGTAGGACATACTTATAGTCGGACTGATGGACCAAACACCAAAAATGTGATTATTAAAACAGACTTGCACAGCGCAATGACTGTTAAAAAGTCATTATGTTTATTTTGTGATCATATGTATCTACGTGGACCATAAATTATGATAATGAACCGGTCTACCAAATACGCGTTTACTGCTACTAAGTTGCTACTATCACCAAAGGAAACAAAATAAAAATGATAAACATTAGATAAAATTAAAGTCACCTTACCTTACCTTGGACAGACTGTCCAGTTAGGTAAGTCTAACTTCGACAAAGAGGTCGCTCGAAGAATCCGACTCGGATGGGCAGCGTTCGGGAAATTGCGTAATATCTTCTCGTCCAAAATCCCGCAGTGCCTGAAGACGAGGGTCTTCAACCAATGTCTGTTGCCAGTGATGACATATGGAACTGAAACGTGGTCCTTGACTAATGGCCTTTTGGAGAAACTCAGAGTCACACAGCGGGCAATGGAGAGAGCTATGCTCGGAGTTTCTTTGCGCGATAAGATCCGAAACGAGGATATTCGCCGAAGAACCAAAGTCACCGATATAGCTCTCAGAGTTTGCAAGCTGAAGCTGGCAATGGGCAGGCCACATCACTCGAAGAACCGATAACCGATGGGGAAGAAAGGTTCTTGAGTGACGACCACGAACCGGAAGACGAAACGTAGGCAGGCCTCCCACTAGGTGGACCGACGACATTGTGAAAGTCGCGGGCAACCGGTGGATGCAAGTGGCACATTGTCGGTCGGTGTGGCGGTCTAAGGGGGAGGCCTATGTTCAGCAGTGGACGACTTCTGGCTGATAATGTAATGTAATGTAAAGTGATGTGATTACTAGAATACATAATAAATGCATAGTACATATAATAAAGAGAAGTAATTGTAAAGTAAAGTAGGTAAGCATCTGTTAAACTTAAAGTTATTGTTTTTGGATATTTTTTGTATTTACCCAAATATATTGGTGGTGGACTTTTTTCACACACAGTGCCATCTATTCCCAAACTAAGCAAGCTTGTGCTATGGGAACCAGATAGCTGGTAGAATACATGGATAATTTTTATGTTTTTTTTTTTAAATACATACATAGAATACTTAGAAACACCCGGAGAAAGAATAAACATCGATGTTCATCACTCAAATGTTTGAGTGGGAATCGAACCCACAACCTACAGCTCAGAAGGTGGAAATCCTCCCACTGAGCCCAAAGGCTAGTCCAATGTATCTAATGTTTAAAAAAAAAAGCGAACTGGATGATACTGTCAAGGTTGGCCTTCCACTAGGTGGACTGACGACATTATGGAAGTCGGGATGTAAATGGCAGATTGTCGTCCAATGGAAATCTTCAGGCTTATGATGATGATGATAATGTATACGAACGTTTGTTTGTTTTTATACGGTTTAGACGAATTTGGAGGAGAGGGGTTTAAAAATGTATAGCATTTTGACGATATGAAAAAAAAACAATATTAAGGAGGCATACTGTTTTTTTTTTTTTAATCGCGTTGCATAATAAAATTTGTATATTTGGATTGAGAAAATATAGTCAATGATTTAGTCAGGCGGGCACTCTCCACAGCATCCGTGCCCTCGACACTAGAACCGAGCGGAATGTCGAGAGAAGACGGTAAGCGACCAGACGGTGCCACTCTTGTACCATGGACCTTGTACCACCTGCGTGGACACCTTAGCACCGACACATGCTAGCAGTTCCGCTACGAAAGTCGGGGCCGCGGCCGAGCAAGCCCAACTAAATAAATGTAGGAAGTATATTCACAGCTCGGCGCACACTATGAATTTGTTGCGTTGGCTGTGGAAACCATGGGCCCGTGGTCGTCCGACACTAAACAATTTTGCAAAGACTTGTCGAAGAGGCTGGTCCTCGCCTCGGGGGATCCCAGAGCTGGCACATACTTCTCCCAAAAATCGAGTATTATTATTCAACGGGGAAATGCTGCCAGTGTTCTGGGTACCCTGCCGCACGGTGGCGAACTTGACGGCGTGTTTGTTTTGTAGGTTAGATTCGTTTTTATTTATAAATATTTTGTTATTGCTACATTAGATTATAACAAACTTTATCTTTCCTGTATTAAATATAAATATGTTCTCAAATATAGTCAAACAAAAAAATATCAGATAACAAAATCTCCTGAAGTGTCATGTAGTGAAGATACATACATAAATATTGCAAAGTATTTAAATGCGACGCGAAAGTTCTGAAAGGAGAAAAAAAAGTATTTGAAAATATTAAGCTTCACTTTGAAATCTTTACGTTCAATTATTTCCATAACGTGACACTTTATTTATCGTGTACAGAATAAAAAGTTTTTAACTAATTCCTTTATGTTTAATTTTTTTTCTCTTTTCTAGGAAGCTTTAAAATCACTTAAGTTCTATCGCGGAGAGTCGGAAACCACTGGGGCTATTTTGGAAGAGTTATCGTATTTGAAAAATCAAGGGAACCACATGGATACAGGTTAGAACTCCCTTTCGTTATTTAAATTAAATGTTATTACTTGCAATTAAATAATTAAAATGAATTCCCATAAATAGACTACCTGATTTAGAATAGCGCCCAATCTGCGCAAGAAACCCTATTTATCTGTGGAGAAACCACAATCCTCTTTTGTCTTTCTCTCATAACAGTTTATCACCGTGAAGAATGAGAGAGAAGATTCATTCAAGGAAACAAATTCTGTATTGTCGAAGTAACGATAATCTTTTATCTCTTTCACTCTTGACCAATTGACGAGCATCAAGGACAGAGACGTGCTTATAGAACTAGGTGTGGCGTATACGGGTGCTACTATGAACATTTATATAAGAATATTTTTTGATGCGGGTTGATCACAGGTTGATACAAGCAAAATATAATAAGTAGTTCATAAACGCAAGATTATTATAATTTTCACTAATATCTATAATTTTCACTATAATTTTAACTAGCCAGTAGTGTTTAGTGTAAGTGTGTAAGCGAATGAATGAAACTTGAACGAGCGCTATGTATCTAACGATCATTGGTTTCACAAAATTCACATCCATGCTTCATAGTAGCCCCTTTGGCCTGACAAGGTGGCGTCGAGCTCGAGACTCGTGTCGTGCGCTTTTATATTCTCCTAGTACAGTCAAACGAGATACGTCGATGCCGTAACATTTGAGTTTCGTCGACAAGGATCGAGATAGGTATAGTTCGCGAAGTTCACGCGGATCGTTTTTGATGCTATAATACCTGTAATTAGGTACATCATTTGAAAGTGGAACTCTTTCGCTGTACAATACAGTTTGTTTCATCCACAGATGAATGTTTCATCTGACTATCACTTGTTTTACCCGACTACGAAAAAGGAGAGTATGAGTTTAACAGTCTATGTATGTATGTATGTAAGTATGTTAAATACATTGTGGCGTCTTTTTAAAAATTGCGTGTCACCCCTAAACGTTATCCCAAATTACCGTAATTAATTATCGTAGTACCCAGGGTACTACATCCATGCGTTTTTATCCGATTTCGATGTTTTTTTTATATGTTATCTATACTGTGTGTGTTTTTTTTTTTAATTTCGCGACAAATATTTTGCGTCGAAAATACGACGGAGAAAAGTAGTTGTTGTGAGAATACCGTAAACTCCACTAAGGTAATTTGATATTTCGTGTTGCAGATATAGAACCAGCGGAGCTGTCTGAAAAAGAAAAATTACAATATGCAGAAAATACTGAGGCAAATGCGGAAAAGAAAAATGGTTGGATACTGCTTTGTACGTTCATTTTTATTTCACAAAAACATAAAATAAACCCAAAGTTTACTTCATCGGCTTACTGTGCTATTACTGTGTTATTGCTAATAGTTACTTGGTTGGAGCCGACCACGAGCCGACCGACCGACCGCCGTCTTAGTCTAATAACGAGAGATATGTAAATATATTTTCCTCTTATTTTCTCTCGTTGGCTAGCTGTCCGTGGTTCTCGAGTGTGTTGACGCTAAGCTATCGGAGTTTATCGTGTTTCTATATTAGAAAATATTAAAATTTAAACTCCATAAAACCGATGTCAGGTCAGGCCATGTATAGCCACCCGTATTTTCATTTCCTTGTATCTCAGAAAGATCGGTGAGGACTTCAGCACTAAAAATGGATATACATGACCTGAACTGACATCGTGTGAATGAGAGGGCTATATATGAGTTTCTGGGGAACGAAAGGTAGAAGCTTTAACCCTAGAAGTTTATATCTTTTGCTCCCGTGAAATTCAAGTCTAGCTGTCCCTTTCGCACGATGTCGGGTCAGGTAATGTAGCGAGGCCCTAAGCCACTTGCGTAAAAGAAATGTCTTAGGGTGGCCATACATGGCCTGACCTGACATCGTGTGAAAGGGACAGCTAGACTTGAATTTCAAAAAAAAAAAAAAATATTTAAATTTTTTTTGTTGCAAAAGAAACAAACTATTAGTAGCTTCTCCCTTCCGCTCCCCCAGAAATTTATATATAGCCATCTCTTTCACACGATGTCACGTCAGGTCATGTATAGCCACTCTGAGGGAAATGTCTTGAGGCCTCGCTACATAGCCTGACCTGACATCGTTTGAAAGAGATGGCTATATATAAGTTTCTGGGGGAGCGAAAGGGAGAAGCTATAACCTTAATAGTTTGTTTCTTCTGCTCCCGTGAAATTCAAATCTAGCTGTCCCTTTCACACGATGTCAGGTCAGGCCATGTGTAGACACCCTTAGGCTAATAAGTGACTTTTTTGTTTTTGTAGTCACGGTACCCCACAACCGCCGCGCCGTCATCTCATCCGTTACCTTCGTGGTGCTGACTAGTTCGATGGGGATGGTCGCCGTCCAAACCTACGCGAGTCGGTTCTTCACAACGGCTGTGCCTGCGCTCTCCCCAGACTTGTGTTCGGTGATATTCTCTGTGATACTGGTACTGTAGAATGTTTTGACGGTATTGGTTACAGATTTACTGCCGAGAAGGGTATGTTTTGTAAAATGTATACTGCAGCAATGTTCTGACTATACAGGGTTATAAGGATAGGGTATGCTAAGCCGAAAGGGGCTCATAGTACTCATAATTATGAACAACTTTTACTATGGGACCATCCCTGAAATCGAGAAAAAATATCAGCTGTTCCATACATTTTGTCAAGTGCCATTGTCATTTTTTTAAGGAACACCTGTTTTGCCCCCCTCGATTTCAGGGTTGGTCCCATAGAAAAAGTTGTTCATAATGATGAGTACTATGAGCCCTTTTCGGCATACCCTTTCCTTATAACCCTGTAGATAGATCATCTAAATATTATAAATAAAATAAATAATATTGGTAGACGTTTTTCACACACAGCGCCATCAAGCCTCAAACTAAGCAAGCTTGTACTATGGGAACCAGATAACTGATAGAATATATAAATATATATTTTTCCTGTAACATACATAGAAACACCCAGATAAAGAACAAACATCCATGTTCGTTCATCACACGAAATATTTGTCCTGGTTGGGATCGAACCCACAACCTACAGCTCAGAAGGCGGTAATCCTCCCTCTGAGCCAGCACAAGGCTTGTCAAATCATCTTCGGCGGCTTAATGCTTATTCAGCCACCGCTTTACCTTTTTCACAAAAATTTGACAAGTTAATCCATTCTTTTGCTTTCGCAACTTCTTTCTGATGGGAATATTGAAATAAATCAAATTATGACTACTGGATGTTTCTAAGTCTATTGACAATAAAAATTGTTTAATTTCCAGACTCTAATGTTCTCAACTTGTCTGGTCACCACCATTTGCCTGACCACTCTCGGAGCGGCGATGCGCTGGCCCGTGTTACCACCATGGGTGACACTTGGAGCTGTGCTGGTCTATTGCCTCGTCTTCCACCTGGGCGCTATCAATGTAGTCTTCGTGCAGCTGTCCGAGGCGTATGGACCTCAGGTACCATTGATATTAGTGTTGAGCCCTCAATAGAGAATGCCATCGGTCCCAGGCACATATAAATAGAACATCTGTGGTTCATCTGTGGTCCCAGGGCTCGACTTTGGGATCGCTCGTATGATATTTCGCACGAAAATGTCATGCGACAAAAAATGTAGCATTTTTTAAATAATCGTATCATGCGCTAACGTAACGAGTGGCATGCAAAGCTTCCTATCGATAGGAAATCTCTAATTTCGAATTCTAAACATATTTTCGTGCGAAATCATACGAGCGATTCAAAAATCGAGCCGTTGGTCTCACGCTGTATGCAGCCAGTTGTAGAACCTCGATACCTCAGATCTTCCTCGGAGGTAGACTTCTTATAAAAGGCCGAGTGATTAGCTGTATAAACTGGAAAACGTCCAAATCGAAGAGCAATAATGTCTTCTTCTTCTAAAAATACATTAAACCTTTTAGGGTTGTCTTGTTTCTGTAGGTTGTCCTGCCTGTTGTCTTTAATTAAAATATAACTTTCACAAGTAACGTATTGAATTGGGAGTTTTGCAAAGAGTAATTTAATATAGGGGAATGTGAAGTATTCAAGTCAGGGTCAAGGTACTTATGTTATTTCGAGTGTTAATGTGTAAAAACGATGGACATAAAAACCTTTAGTAAAGTCGTCACCACTATATACCTAGTAGGGCATGACTATACCTGTACCTACTGTACTATGACTGAGAATGACTGAAATATTATTTCACTTGAAGTTTTACAAAACTTGACACTGGCTAAATACGACACGAGCCAAAATTAAACAGATATAGGTAATGATGACGATAGAACTAATTTAAATTCAAATCATTTAATTCCTTGGACGAAACATCATTAAATCCATGTTTAATTCAGACTACAAAGGTCCGTATTACACAAAAAGAAATAAAATAAAAAAAATATATATAAAAATCTTATATGTATACTAAAGTATTAAGTATATTAAGTATGTCTTACTAATACTTAATGAATTAATTTGTATTTTTTTTCTATTACAGGTGAAAAGTGCGGCAGCAGTGCTAATATTCTGTTTCATGTCTCTAGCAAACTTTCTAGTGATTTTTCTTTTCGGGCCATCAATTGACTACATAGGAATAGACGGGACATTTTTCGTTTTCGCTTCAATTAGTGCATTAACAACTGTGCTTTCATATTTTTGGATACAAGAGACGAGAAGAGTTCCTCTCGAACACATTGAAAAAATGTATGACACTGGAATTATGTATAGAAAAGTTTGTATTACTGAAACTGGATAGAAAACGTGTACAAAGATTTATTGGTGCTGCACCATAAAAGAAAAAGAATGTGAAGAAGCCTCTTGGAGTTTTGGCGTCAAAAGGAAAAAAACACGCTGCTGCTATGTATTATTTTTAAAAACTAGTGTTTTCTTGAGCATTTAAGTACTGTAAAATAGTAGTCGAATAGTAGGTAAGAAATTTGTAATAGTTGTTGACGCCAAATTGCGCCATCTATCGCACTCGCTGCGAACTTGCATCGCACGTCACTCAATGACGTCATAGCTTCAATAGTCAACTGTCAGATGTTCTTTCATTCCTCCAATGCTGCATGCACTAACCGTGGCGCCAAAACTTGAAAAGAAAAAAGAATCATATTGCTGATTGACATAATAGAAGGCACTAAAGAGACCCGCGGTTTCACCCGCGGAACGGTTAAATTTCGGGATAAAAAGTAGCCTAAATCGATGATATACTACCTCCACACCAAATTTCATCCAAATCCGTTCAGCCGTTACAGAGTTGAACGGGAACAAACACACTTACATATTTACATACTTATACACATACACACACTTTCACATTTATAATATTAGTGTGAAATGTGTTATTGCGTAAACATAAAATAAAATAAAAATGTTCTTTGGCGAAAGTACTCCTAGACCATTCTTATAATACGATACTGTTGTTTGTAAATATTGAAATAATACTGTTAGCTTGAATATGGCTTAGCTCAAAATATTAAACATACATGTCAATAAAAATCTACAATAAAATCCCTAACTTAATAAGAAAAGAAACCTCGGACAAAGTGTTTAAAAACAAACTACGCAACCTTCTGATAAAAAAATGTTACCATAAAATTGAAGAGTTCTTCGATGATAAACTTTAAATTGTATATTTATTATATACAATTGTATATATATTATGTGTTATATGTATTAATTAATATATTGTATATTTCTTAGTTGACTTATTTAGTTTAGAGTAATTATAATAGTAAGTAGGTAAGTATTTAAAAGCATAATTAGTCTATTTATTGGCAATTCTTTGCCTTTGTTTTGCAATGCCCTACTGTGCCAGAGTACCCATATATTTTAAAATTAGTCTCAAGTTTAAGTCACTAATTATTGTATTTGTGGTTAAGCATAAATAAATAAATATTGATGATTTTTAAAGTTACGTTTTAGTTATTTTTATCTTACCTATTTGTTATGTACAACTATTTATTTTGTGAAATAAATTTTATTTGCCTGTGAAAGCAAAATAAAGTGCCAAACAATGTTTATAAAAAAATATGTTTTTAACTTTATTTCACCTACCTACCCTAGATAAACGAAATGCAGCAAATTTTACTTTGGAAGACTACCTGCTGAGAATTTTGTAAAATTCAAGTCCTTTATAAATAGCTTAATACGCCTCGGTAGATCGGTATTACGAGTTTAGGATATTAATTCCCTTACTGCAAGTGGCCTAGTGGTGAAACCTATAAGAACTACTAAAGAACTACTACATTACCTGACCCAACAACGTGCGACATCTAAGTACCCGAACCGACAACTTGGTGTTTTGTTGTCAAAAATAAAATGCTAAATATGAAAGCCAGAAGGGCTAAATCTTGCTTGCGTTACTAAAAAACTTATGTGGAAAAAGAAACCCGAATATTAATTTTAAAAACTGACTTGATTGAAAGATATTTACTTGCCTAATACTTGCTCCCTGAATGCGTTGTCCTTCCCTATGCACAAGACCACCCGATTTAAAGACTGCTTCAAATACAGTCTAAAACGTCTAAAATCTAGAATAACCTACCTAAGTCACTTAGCCGTTGAGCGTCGCTAAGTATGAAATGTTAACATTACGTGTCACTTCCAAGGATTCCTTCTTTCTTTCGTCCAAGGTTAGTTTTTTTTTAAACATGGCGTCTAAGCATTTACCCGAGTTTTTGGGGTATGTACCCCAAAAAAATTGGTAATTTCTGCAATGGCAGCCCAGGGCTGTCAAATATGACGGCCACTTAGTCTTGGCGGTGATTTTTTGTTTTGCCATTTGCCTGATTTTCTGCTGTTTCTGGATTTGTTGATGTATTTATCGAGTATTTGTAATAACTAATGGTTAAACTTTTTTACTACATCAATATACAATGAATTAGAGCAATCGTTTCACACATCAAAACGTAGGAGGTTAGAACAATGGGCTTGCTCTCTGATCCGGAGTACGGCTCAGTAAAATGGGTAAAAGTGTTGAAAAAAGTCCATGCGCCGCTCTGTTTCGTGTGCTATGTTGGAGCTATAATATGGTTCGTGATGCTCGGCAACCGAGAGTTCAACAACGAGACGTATTTCTCTGAAAATGCGCTGCTGCCCGGCCTAGTCACCAATGAATTTAACGGGGAATACGCAGCTAAGCAGTTTTATAATGAATTCTTAAAGGAATTGGAGGTAAGCTTCAAATTTTGTAGTTTGAAGTCTGAAAGTATGTAGGTTTTTTTTAGAGAACATCCACTCCAAAAACGAAAGACAATCATGTTGTACAAAAAGGTCTATATAGTGGTGGAAAATTGGAAAGCTGGCTATTGAAGCTACTTTAGAAAAGATTTTAAAAGTTCCTATTTATTCAAAACTGAAAAAGTCTGGCCTAAGAAAAAAAAAAACAATGTTTCTTGAAATCATAGTGTGCGAGTCTTGGGGACAAACTTTTAATATTCATTCTATAAGAGTGTTCGGTGATCCTTATTTATTTTTGTGGCATACTTTTAATTTAATAAATTTGCGAATATAACTGTCTCTCTGTGTGGGTGTTTGTCGCATTATAATGGCTATATGGCTGAACGGATCAACCTGAATTTTTGAACCTGAAGTTACATAATCAGGGGGTCGGTCTTGTCTTTCCTTCTATGATGGTTTTATCTATTTTACTTCACATATATTGTATACTTTTACTGTAATTTTTCTATATTCCAGGATAAGTATGATGATTCCGAGGAAATCCCGGTACCATGGCTAGTTGCTAAGATGTCGCAGTTACATCTAGAGGTTTATACCCACAACTTTACTCTCAACTATCCATTGGGACAAGGACAGGTATGACAGTATTACATTATATCCCATTCAATTTAGCGTTTGGCTCTGAACTAACTAATAACAGTATTATTCCATATTTTATATTGATATTTGTCAACATGCGACAAGAGCAGTGTTGTTTGCTGGGTGACATCGAAACGTAATATTAGTATGATTTGTAATGTTTGTGCCTCCATCTTCCAGATCTACAAAGGTACAAATGTGTATGGTATCCTACGGGCCCCGCGCACTTCATCCCTTGAGGCTATAGTGGTTAGTGCTCCCTTCAGGCCTCTGTCTTCACACCAGAAGGGCACCACTGCTGGGATAGCGTTGATGTTGGCTTTTGCACAGTTTGCTAGGCGTATGTATCCTAACTAATATTATAAATACGAAAGTAACTCTGTTTATCTGTCTCTCTGTCTGTGTGTTTGTCGCGTTATCACGGCTAAACGGCTGAGCGTATCGAGCCGAATTTTTGCATAGGTATAGTGGGAGACGGACATAGGCTACTTTTTTTTGTAGGTCCACGCGAACGAAGTCGCGCGTAACAGCTAGTTGTTTATATAGTTCAGTAACCTGCACCCTAATCAAATTTCAAGTGTATATCTGCTTCAAAACTGTCAAGGAGAATAAGGAATAGGACTTACTATATTATGTCCTTCACTTAAAATTCACAAAGAAATTAAATTGACATGCAAAAAAAATATTCCTCATTTTTTATTCCTTATTCCTTTTTATCAAATTTAATAATATATGTATTTTTCTTTCCAGCACAAAAATACTGGGCCAAGGACATAATATTCCTAATCACCGAACATGAACAACTAGGAATGCAGGCATGGCTGGAAGCTTACCATGGGCTGCAGAGTGACGCTGAGACCTTCTACACATCTCTTGGCAGTTTCTGGAAGCCTGGTACTCCTAGCTTGGACTTTGGGAAGCTGGCACCAGGGTTTTCCTGGGGGGATCATCAGAAGAGTTTGAATCCTGGAAAGCTGAAGGGACGTTCTGGTTCCATTCAGGCTGCCATTAATTTGGAGTTCCATACACCGAAAATTAGTAAGTTGTTTTATAAAACTCACACCTGAATAGTTTCTGATTCATTCAAATGTTATTTTTTGGGTACAATTCAACTTGAAATTATTCCTATCTACCCATACATATTGGTAATTTGTTGTCACCCAACGTTGGGTGACCGATGAAATTGCTTTTGGGATGGGAAAGGTTGGCGCTTTGTGTATGAACAAGTAAGTAGGTTGTGTATACTCGAATCTTAAATGCAATTTGGTTTTCAGAGTACATAGAAGTAAAAGTGGAAGGTTTAAACGGC
Source organism: Apocheima hispidaria (assembly GCA_947579745.1). Lineage (NCBI taxonomy): Eukaryota > Metazoa > Arthropoda > Insecta > Lepidoptera > Geometridae > Apocheima > Apocheima hispidaria. Next base: position 14,765,515 of record OX388155.1, on the reverse strand, counting down.
CAGCTGCCCAATTTGGATCTGGTGAATTTGGTGCACAAACTCTGCGTGAAGTCTGGCATCCATCATTCATACAAGAACAGGTAAAACACCCGCATACCTTTGAGATTGTAACACCGAGAGAGTAATCGCTGTTCTGTCTGATTTCACAACTGGGTAGTGAATATCTGGTATATACCAGCAGCAGTCAGGACAGGACTAATCATCATCATCATTATCAGCCAGAACACGTCCACTGCTGAACATAGGCCTCCCCGTTAGACCGCCACAGCGACCGACAACGTGCCACTTGCATCCTCCGGTTACTAATGCCACAACACACAGGACTAATGCCCGCTTTCAACTGCGAGCGGAGCAAACTTCATACAAGTCTTTTCACTATAAATAGTGCACTTGTAAGAAGCTTACTGTTGCGAGATACGAGAGGCTATTTCGAGAAAAGAGAAGAGACGTATTTGTATAGCGTGCGGTATTAAAAAAAACATACAATTGTTACTACTATTCCAACCAATTGAGGAAATCAATCAGAATTTTGTTCTATGCTATCCTGCAAATTATAATTACCTCACTATTAGTGTAATAATTACTTCAACATACATTGGGGATGCCGAGCGCCAGCGAAAAATATTTTTAAATCGTTTTCTTTTCAATGATTTTTTTTATATCGAGAAAATCTCATGTAATCATGTTTTCTTGGTAAGATTTTGAATCTACTTATGTAATGAGTTTCACTGAATACAAATAATTTTATCAAATGTTTTCAAATTAGATTCTTAAACGGAGTCATTACAAAGTCCTCTCCTGTATGCACACTTACTAGTTACGGTAAAATATCTTGCAAACTGGTTAAATAGGACCAGGCAAACATAACTAAACAGCAGTCACAACGATTTATTTCCAGCTACTCTTGGATACGCAGTCGCAACAAGATGGACGAGTGGACGAACAGCCTGTGGACCATGATGGGCATGCTGTCGGCACAGATAGCGGGGGTAAACACAAGATTTGTTTCCTTTTGGCTTTGCACGGTTTGTGCATTTAGCCGCTTCTAGAATATTATTGAATTTTGTTCGCCATTAATGTCACATATCAGAAGTAGATTCCGCACTCAGGACTATCGAAGCTTACCATGCAACGGATTAATACACATATAAAAATTCAATCTCATTGGTTCCTTGCTAAACGCAAATAGGCGTGACAGCCAATGAGGACGTTTGTGTCTCAGTCCCAGCAACCCGCGCTTTCATCCAAGTTTGGTGACTTTTTTCAGAATGATCTTGATCAGATGTCTAGTATGACGTATGTTAAAGTTAAACGAAGTTTTACTAATGAAGATCGCTCCGCACAAAAACCACCAGAGGATGGGCAGCAAGCGTCCTCTTAGTAAACGAAGAATTCTGCGACCTCCAAGCCGCTTGCCAAGCGTGGGGATTATGGGAACACCTGAGGGAGGCTTTTGTTACGACTACCTGCGCCTAGCCGTGACCCAATGATACTGTTTATTTTTATTCTCAAGTTAAATTAACCTGCAGGCCTAGCACGGGCTCCGGGATAAAGTTATGTCCACCCGCGTGACAAAGCTAGAATATGGATACATCTGTCTCGTTCTCGCGGGATAAATATGGTGGACAAAATTTTATCCCTGCGCCCGTGCTAGGCCTTCAGGGGGTATTGAAAGAGAACTCTATTATTACCGTACGCGAACAAACATTTCGGTGACAATACCATAGAGAAATTATAAAAAGAAGAGTGCAAATGGCCATAGAAATATGCGCAACCGGATCGTAGTAACTGATAAGGAAGTAAGATGTCGCTAGTGCTTTAAACTGCGACATGGTCGTCACAATTTCTGCTTCACTTGAAATGGATTTAATGTGAAATATAAAGGTATCGTAATGGTACGGAGAAAAAACGCTACTTGTTATGAATATTTTTGCGTTAGTAATATCAGTAAAATTTATAAAATTATATGTTGTTTGCAAACACGATATGTCGTCGGAAACATTATTTTTTACGTCGTATATTGCAAACTAAACCTTAAATTGCGCATATAATATACCAACACTATGTTTCTATGTTTCCCCTTTTTTTAATCGGCTTTTATAGCGGTTTGAAAATTTTATCATATTTATCATCTAGTATTACGCTGTTTTTTTTCTGGGGTACACTTTTTGTATGAGATTGTCATTCTTCTCGTATAATTTTTCTATGGCAATACGTACTTGGTTTCTTCTAGAAAGACACTTAATGATCTCTTTTCTCAGGTACCCAATGGTAACCACGGTCTTTTCCACCGCTTCAACATCGAAGCGGTCACTCTTGAAGGTCGAGAGGCCAATGACCCCGCTGGCATCCCTCCTAGGGTCAACGCCCTCTCCACAGCCAACTTCTACAGATTAGGGGTGGCTTTGGAAAGCACCCTTCGATCCTTGAACAATTTGCTGGAGCGATTCCATCAAAGCTACTTCTTTTATATGCTGGCTGCTACTAATAGGTTCATTTCTATTGGTGAGTTGTTTTTTATCTTTTATGAGATGACGCCGCCCTGGAACCCTATTCCTGTGCGTTCGAGATTATCTCGGTCACTGTCTCTCTAATTTAGAATTTAATGGGAGTAAGAGTGACCGAGATAATCTCGAGCGCACAGGAATAGGGTCCCTGGTATAAGACTTTGTTAGCTCACTATTATTGAGAAGATGGTCCAAGGTAGTAACACCTTGGATTAGGATCTGGCTCTTAAAAGAGGTAAAGGTTTATTAGGCGCCCCATTAGGCGAGTGCCAGAAAATCAGTTGTCAATGTAATGTTTTTTCAATGGCACGTTCAGGAACTCTATACATTTTGTTTTTTTTAGGCCAATATATGCCTTCACTATGCCTCCTGTGTGTTGCCATGCTTATTCGCGCCTTATACTTATGGGTTACCATACAACAAGACGACGAGGACGAAACAAAACACACCGACAAGAAATCAAACAAGCAGTCGGAGAAGGATAAAAAATCTAAAACAGAAAAAGACAAACAATCCGACGACGAAGATTCTAAAGAAAAGGAAAAGACGGATACGGAACAATCAGGCGAGCAAACAATCAGACAAAGAAAACAAGCAGAGAAGGTGGAAAAGTCCAAGTCCTCAGATTCGGAAGTACCAGGAGACAATAAAACCAAAGAGAGGCGTAAAAAGCGAAAGGCAAAGTCGGCGGAGCCCACGATGAGCGTGGTGAATGTTGGAGCCAATTATTTGTTTGTGCATTTGTTGGGTTATGCTGTGATGAACTCACCGATACTTTTTAGTAAGATTGGTAAGAATTTAAAGTTTCTAGAGTATTCTTAGAACGAATAATAAAATTATTAGAATCATTATTAAAATGTGTAGGTTGAAAGACAATATTTTCTTGCTTAGGTGCGTTAATTGTATCCAGAAAGTTTGCCTGTCCGTTTGTTACTCGAAAAAAATCTAAACTATTTACAGACCGAGGCGGCAAATACCTTGAAATGTTACGTCATTGACGTCATTTGACGACATGCGCCAACTTTCTCCAACTAAGCCGCGTTTTGCTCAAGATATTTGCCGCGTATTTGGCAAGATAATAGTTTGCATAATGTGGTAAGCACATAGAATATGTACTTGTAATTTCTGAAAATGGAGAAAAATAATTTGAAACGAAGCAGTTTTGGGTATGGTACCGTAAAATTCAAGGGCAAAACTGCAGTTAGTTTCCAATGTACTAACTGTTTTATAAGCAGGAGGTTCTGGCTTCGATTCCCGGTCAGGGTAGTTGTTTGAATGACGAATTTAGGTATCTGCTCTGGGTTTGGATGCCAACGTTATCCGTGAGACAGAGAAACCTACCAGGGAGCTATGAGTCTGAAGCGTTATTTATGCAGTATGTCCATTCCAGGTGCAAAATACTACGAGCAGCCATCGGAAGTGTCGGTCTTCTACGGTCTCGTGGCTGCATCTGTTCTACTGACCGCCACGACTCCGGTCGTCCCGCGCGTGCTCCGCGCGGCGCCCATAACCCGCGAGGAGTTGTCGCTCGTCAACATCCTGGTCCTGATCGAGCTGGCGACGCTGTGCTTGAGTGTGGGAGTCCACAACTACTCCCTGGGGTTGGTCGTGGCGGCGACTTACACTCCGCTCGCGTTGGTGGCTGGAGTTACCGTGAACAAAGGGAGAGGAAGGTTCGTTTTATTTTATTAAGCGTTTTTTTTAGGTTGCCCAGTTTGTTGAGTCTAGTTAAGTAATTTTTTTTTTGTTTTAATAAAACGGGAATACTCACTCACCTCGTCTTGCCTTGCACGAGGTCGCGCGTGTGTCTCGCTGAGCATTCCTTGATAAAGGTCACCGAATGTGATCGAAACTATAGTCGGAATAACCGACTCAATTTAACGTGAGTATTCCCGTTTTATTAAAACAAAATGTATCAAAACCACGTCAGTTTTCATAGTATAATTTTTTTTTATTACTAGCAGGGCCGCACGGCTTCGCTCGCGCCGATAGGCATTTATCGCTCGGTACGTTTCACTGTGCTAGCTAAAATGAACTTTATTGCGATTTAGCGAGAGTCACAATTTATTTATTTGTCATCTCGGAGTGACACAAATCGTTACAGATTATTACCCAATATAAATTCCACACTCATTAGATCGAAGCTAACGCATCTATTTTGACGCATCAGTCAAAATGCACCTATAGAAATTCACTCTCATTGGTTGACTGCTAGGCGCGAGTAGACGTAACCTTAATATAGTCAATGGAAACGTTACCCGCGCTTGGCTCTAACTTTAGAATTCATCGGAACAAAGTAATTTAAATAAAGTAATTTTTCGTAATTTAATGCGATTTCTTTAATATAAAGCTACCGGGGCCCAAGTGTGTCCTAAAACTATTACCAGAACCACTGGAGGACGGGCAGCAGTGTCATCGTAGTAAACGGTGACCGTTTTGCGATCCCCAAACCGCCTGCCAATCGTGGGGATTATGACGACCCCCACCTCTTAAGGGGAAGGCCTTCTTTGTTCAACAGTGGACGTCTTCTGGCCGATGATGTTGTTGATGAATCTGCGTCAAACGATCGCAGCCGTTAGCGATCGCAGCGGGCTAGGGCTGCGTTGACTGGAGTGTCAACATGATCGCAGCGACGGTATGCTAAGGGCGTTAGTAACAAACCCGTTTGTTTCCAGTACCGTCGGGGTGATGTTCAAGCGCGCATTCTGCGTGCTCCTGCACCCACTGTGCATATTGTCCGTGGGAATGATCACGTACAGCTCGGTGCTGTTCCCCGAGGACAGTCCGCTCGATATGATGACCAGAGGACGGGACGCGGCGATGCAAGCGATTATGTTCTCTATTGTCGACTCTATGGTAAGGATACAAGAACAATTCGAATGGACACACAAACACACACTTAGTCTCTTACTCTATCTGTCCGGCGATAATTTGAGAACCGATTTTCATGAAATTTTGTAGGCAAGTAGGTAACTTCAATACAATTTTTATGTTCTCGAATATGAGCAAAACCGCTCCAGGGGTCAAGCCGCTTCGGCGACAGAAGGTCGCATAGGATTACATAAACATGCATACTTACAAACATCCGACATAGAATATCCTCCTGGGCAGTCGGGTAAAAATATGTGTAGAATTCAACAACATTACAACAGAGGAGGATCGGTAACACACTCAGAGCTGCTCCAGCACTACTAAGTCTAACGACACGATGGCCCCAATCGCACCGTACAAACACCAAACGAAATTAAGCTATCGCTGTCTTTTACTAAATAGCAACACAAGACAGAGATAGCATGATCAGTGCTGTCAAATATGTCAGATCTTAGTTGTCCATACAAACTACACGAGACCGGAGCGGGTGCCGACTAAAACGTACACAAACTAAAACGTACACTAGCGACACTTAAAACTTGTAAAAACAAGTTTTAAGTGTCGCTAGTGTACGTTTTTCTGTGCGGCTTAAATCGGTAAATTCGTTTGACAGCACCAAAATGCATGCTATTTATTTCTTGTGTTCCTATTAGTAAAAGACAGCAATAGCACTAAGTTTGGTTTAGCGAGTTTAGTGGAATTGACGCCATTTGTGTCACTAATCCATGTCATTGTCTGTCTTGCGCTAGACTGAGTCCAACCAGAGCCCATGTTTTATGACTGAATGTTAGGCTTTTACACGTCTATCTTTTTGTTATGCTACTGAGCGACGACACGAGCAAGTCGCTCGCCTGATATCACGTGGTCTGTACAACCAAACAAATACAATCCGGGGCTGTTCAAGAAAAGAGTGAATGAATAGGTACTCCCTAGGAAAGCGTGCTACATCTTCGGCCACATCGTCGCTTTCCATCAGGTGAGATTGTGGTCAAACGAATGCCTAGTCCGATGTAAAAAAAAGTGCTCATAACAGCTTATAGCCACACAGAATATGGTAGTTCAACAGTTCGAAACCATACGCGGCAATGCTTCGCTGCGCTGCCTGCGAGATATTAGATGTTAAATCTTGGAACACAGTAATGTTTGCACACTACTACTTGGCGGTTGAATAACTGGCAAAGGTATGGTACTTCCTAATGCACTTCTGCAAAAGATTTCTACCGCTTCCACTGTTTGAAACGTCATTGGTAAAATTCTATTTATTTTTCAGATCTACGGTAACTGGCTATTCAGTGTAGCCACATCGCTCCTTTTGCCTATTTGGATGATATTCTGGCAAATTCTATGCAACCCAGTCAAGGCATAGACATTTTTGTTAATAATGAACTGAGATTAATTTTAACCAGTATTTATAAAAGGGTGTGTGATTTTCCAGTTGCAATGTCAAGTCATTCCAAAGACTATAAATATATGAGTGTTTTTGTAAAAAGTAGTTTGATTTGTAAGTGGTTCGATATTATATCTCCGTCACTCACATGGCATTTGTAATGAGAGAGACAATGGCGGAGGTAACGTCAAGCGCGCCAGAATACCAGGCCAGGCCATTACGAAGGAGTTAGCTCGGGTTTCTATTTCAAGTCGAGCAGAAATTGTACCTAAACGAATATCTAGGTGATCATTTTAGCCGTAATTCTTGATGCAACATATTTATTAGCCACAGATCACACTAGATATCGCATTACGAGAATCGTTGTTCCTACAAAAAGTGACGTCAGTTTGAGGCGCGGTGCGGGTCGCGGGGAGGGCGACCGAGCGTTCTCATTGGCTATCTCAAGGTCACGCCTACTCGCGCCTAACATTCAACCAATCGGAGTAATTTCTTATAAGTGTCCTTAGACTCCTGAGTGTTGCGTTGGGAGCGTCCTGAATGCAGAATCTAGGGTGTGATCTGTGGTTGCACCAAAATCTGCAGCTAACACACTCGAAAATTACTTTTTAGCGGTTCGCCCGCCCACTATTTTTTTTGGATCTTTGTGACAATACTAGCAAGTGGCTCACCTGATGTAACCTTCACGCTTGCCCATAACAGTTCAGTGCACCCCAGCATTTTGAACATCAATAGGTCAAAACCACGTGCGGCAATACACTGCGCTCGTCACTCTGATATATTATATGTCAAATCTCTTTATGCCCAGTAATTAAGCTGGAAACATTGCCCTTTAATCCTTTAATCACAGTACAGGGCCTGTACCGTGTGGTGCTTATTAAGTATTGCGATGATTATTAGCTTCAGCCGATGACGTTACGCAACCATACACCTTACCGCGCGGCACCACGGTTCGTGGTCGCGCAGCGTCGTCGGCTGCACCTAACAATCATCGCAATAAGCACCTCACGGTACGGGCACTGCTTGCACTGGTTGGCGGTTGAATAACTAGCATAGCTGTGGCACTTGCCCAGGCGGGCTACAGAATAATGTGTGGAATATATTTGAAATATGTTCGTTGTATAATCGAACCCCAGGATACAAGTATGGAGTCAACATAATTATTTATCACAAATCATAACTTTTTTCAAATCCTAATTGCGGTTTTACGTTTTTTCCTACCTGATAATTGTTTATGCAACCTAACAAGGTATTGAGTGTGAACTCTTGTAATGGTATTAAGAGGATAGTCCATTCGCGAGGTTTTGACGCATTCGATATTTAAAATTGTCTAGCTGTCGTTCTGTTTCTCGTGCGTGCGATAGAGTTAGTGAATTCTCCTAACTTTTTCATGAAATTAGCGTTTCGGGAGTAATGTGTTACCACCCCCTAAATCTTGACAAATCTTTTGTTTTTGGTGTCAATGGCTTGGATAAACTGTAATCTACGCCGCTTTGGTTTGTTTTTTCAAAAAAACGTTTATTTTATTCTAATATTCTATTAACAACGGTATTCTAATAACAACTACTTTATTCGTCGTATTTTCGACGCAAAAAACTTGCCACTTTAAGTGCCTATAACAATGAAGATATTGCGAATTTAAAAACAAATCAAACATACAAGCATAGTTTTTCACGGTGTAGATAACATATAAAAAAATCATCGAAATCGGATAACGTTTAGGGTGTGTATCAGACTACGCTTTTTGTATGGACGAGACGGCGGTGTACTATATTCTTAAGTATTTATTATTCTTAAGGTGGCTAAGCATGATTTAGCATTTGCATGGCATGTTGAGCTTAGGGCTGACACAAGCAATTTATTAGCAATATACTAGCTGGCCCGTACGGCTTCGCTCTTACAGGCTAAGTAAATGAGACACCCCATTTGTCCTCTTTTTTTTTTGGAGTCTATTTTTTACCTGATTGTATTGTTTTTGTGGTGGTTCTAAGTATGTTTGTGTGTTCCTATATATGACGTGCTGTAGCCTAAACGGCTTGAGCGCTTTTGACGAGTTAGGTGTCGTTGGATTCGTCATTACGTCCTGAGTTACATAGGCTACTTACATTTTGCAGTTGGGTATTTTGTTTTTTCTTTTAATACTAAACTTAATATTTCTTGTTATACTTAGTATACACAAACCGAGTTTAGTATAGGATATAGTCAGTTACGGTGACTGACACCACGCGCTCTCATCTATTGCAAGGCTACGCCATCTCGCGCCTTAGAAGTAAAAAAAAACTCTTCTGTGCTAGCGCCTCGTAATTAACCAATGAGAGTAAATTTGTATAGGTGCATTATGACCGATGCGAGTTGCGCTTCGATCGTCTGATTACGGAATTTAGGGGTGATCCGTGGGCCGATTTATTTAATACAAAATAAGTCACCGTTTTGGTGTTTGTTTTTTGCGCGTGCATGGCACTGATAAAACATATCTATCGATAGCTTGTGAAGGAGTTAGAATTATTGACCGATCGAAGCGAATATCTCAGTCTATACGGACACAAATCTGTAGGTAGGTATGTATGTATGTGGTATGTATGTATTGTCCGACAATAACTTGCGAACCTTGGCGAAAAACTTTGTAGGCATGTAGTTCATTTCAATACGACATTTTAACTTCAAATATAAGCAAACTTTAGGGGTTACAGTTAAGGGCCGCGAGGTGTCAGTTCGGCGCGAACTACTAGTTATAATATAAATAAAAACTACAGGCCAGCCCTACTATGCTAAAGTAAATAAATAAAGACCAAATTGACAATGATCGATCGGCGGCCGCCACACCAGTGTGTACGCACACTGGGCACGACACCTAAACGTGCCAAGTTATTCCGAGTTGTGGCCAAGTTAGGCCCAAGGTGAGGGCAAAAGGATATCAACAGGACAACTTGCCGAATTACAATGATGTTTTGTTGTAAATATTTTATGTTAAGGAGTTAAATAGCTAGGTAAAAAGTTGATGCCTATGTAGGCCCGGGTATCTATGTCCTAAAACTGCGTCCAAAACCACCGGTGGATGGGAAGCAGCGTCCTCTTAGTGAACGGTGAGCGTTCTGCGATTCTGTGAGGGGGTTGAAAAAGAGCCTTGAAATTCACTCAGTGCGACCAGAGGATTAGTCATGACTCCGGAACAGAAAGGGTTACATGAGTTATTTATTACGTCGTCGTGTGGTGCTTGATGTTCTTAAAGGTGAGCTAAGCTCAGCAGAAAAATAAATAAGTTGCCAAGTAAAAACTTTTACTCATCAGTGCCAACGTTCAAAAACAGGTAGTTTCTCTCAGGCAATACACAGCAACTACAGTACTATTCAGTGCCAGAGGTAGCGAGAAAGGGCTCGAACTCCAAGGCCGGCTTGTACCGATTCAAATGAGCGCCAGAACTCATCGAAAAAACGAAAGAGCACCTTAGACTTGTAGCGTTGGCGCTGTTGTACCTCCACCGAAACCATCGACCAAAATTTTGTCCGTGTGAGATTTGTCGACGTTTTGACGCAAAAAAAAAAAAACGGTAGTGTAGCGATACTACTCACCCCTTTTTACCCCCGCATTTTTTATTTTTTGTGGACTTCTTCTGGCCGATGATGAAATAGGTAAAAAGTGGAATAGGTGAATACTTTTTAGGTAGGTAAATGAGTGAGACATGTAAGCCGCTTGCCTGATGGTAAGCCCTTGCTTATAGTCGTATCCGAAACAGGTAGGTACTTCCAGCGATTGTAAACATCCGTGCGACGCACATATTCCGCGTACGTCACGATACCAGGGATGTATTCCTATTAGGGGCAGAGATATACGAGACTGAAGGCCGAGGCAAGACGTGTCTACTCTACTCGCAGATGATTTTGTACGAATCTCTTCTTGTCTTCGCATTTTTGACAGTAGGTATAGGTACTTTGTCACATTACAGTGTATGTATATCTCATCATCAATATGAGGACCCCACTAGATTTCCCTGAGGGGAATCCTAGTAGAAATAAGTGTAGTATATTGTGTCTGACTAATAAATAGTACTTAAGTAGGTAGGTATTTCTACATTTCTGTTATGTCGTGGAAGCAATCAGATGCTCTGAAAACCGTAATCAGCTGCAGTGCTATGCTGTTACAGCTGTATCCACAAATAAAATAACTTATTTTTAGGCCAGTAAAACATGAATGCAAATAGTAAATACGTAGATAAACTCTTTTTATGCACAGCAGAAGTACAGAAATGCGTCAGACAATACAAACAACTGATGGCCTTATCTCTAAGAGCGATAAATACCCCATCCCTTGTTCTTCTAAAACTTCTAATGCGTTTGTCCCTTTTCATCGCTATTGTCATCGCTCTTCATTTCTATCTAGATCCGTCCCTGGCCATATGAACTGCAGCATGCATACAATTGTTTCTAGTCCCATCGATTGGTTAATAGGCTGTAGATTGTCTGTAATTGAGGGCCTTGCAATGTGGCTCTAGCTCGTTGCCTTGCATATCGAGGATCCGTGAATTAGGGAGCTTCGGATCATTGATGGTGGACAATGGTAGACCGTTTTTAAGAATCAATTGCCTTATGAAATACGATAACAGTTGTATCTAAATACATGGCCAAATACTACAAACCAGAACTTCAGACAACAAGAAGACATGGCTCTTCGGTACATACCCTAGTATGAGTATCGAAAAAACTTTCGCATCTACATATTCGATAGCCAAATGTGTGAAAAATAGAACACCGGAAAATTATCAGGCCCCATTTGAGACTAATGCTGTACCTAATTTTCAATTCACAATGCTTCGATTGCAAAGGAAATAGAATCATATTACTATCTACCTACGAAATAAGTACCTACATTAATCACTTAACAAACATGGTCGCACACAAATTCCTAGTAGGCCAAACGTCAGATAAATAAGTGAATTAAGACCTATATATACATTCAGTGTTACCAACTTATTTATGCAGGTGGCGAATTGGTAGTTACTAATATTTTCCATTTGGTTAGTTAGGAAGATTTGCGACGATAGCGCCTCAAGTCTACTCTATTGATGAGTTGGTAACACTGGACAGACAGATCCGGATGTTTGAGCACTGTTATAAGACGAGACAATTGCGAGAGTTACGATTTCAAAGAGGGTCCGAGACGGTAGTTCCATATCTACGGTCAAAGGGCAATGGCTTTTCCTAATATCTAGGTACTGGCTGTTCGGTTAGACGATGGACATTTTCTAGTCTAGAATATTATTGTACTCATCATTATTAACATCAATTACTATGGGACCAACACTGAAATCACGAAGCCGTTCTGTACATTTCGTCGAAGGTCTATGTTTTTTTTTTCATAATACCTGTTTATTTTTTTTCTGCTTTTTCCGGTTTCCACTATTGAAGTTTCTGCTATTCAGGCGTAGTATGCAAAAAGTACAAACATTTTATTCAATGTTTGCAGCGAAATTACTATGGGCTAGGGATTTAACACCTCATATCTCAGGATGACGAGCGCAGAGCGTTGCCGCGAATTTTTTTTAAGCTGGTTGTAATTCTGCGTGGCACTGAACTGGTCTGACAAGCGTGATCCATACCTTCTAGCGAGCGATCAACAAGTGGCAGAGAGGCAAAGTACCGATAACCTTGTAACAGATTATTTACTTGTAGACTTTGTAGACCAAATAATCAAAGAACGGCGAAGAACCAAAGTGACCGACATAGCTTTCAGGGTTTGCAAGCTGAAGTGGCAATGGTCAGGCCACAACGCTCGAAGAACCGATAAACGATGGCGATGAAAGGTTCTTGAGTGGCAGACACGAACCAGACCGAAAACAGAGACGCTATGTAGGTAGGCCTCCCACTAGGTGGACTGACGACATTGTGAAAGTAGCCGCGGGCAACCGGTGGATGCTAGTGGCAGTGTTCAGTGTGGCGGACCTCCGGCCGGTCTAATCTTATCTAATCGTTAGTACAATATTAAAATACTTTAAGTAATTAAATTATTTTACTTAATCTTAATCCTTCTAAACTGATACCTTACTCCACTGATTTACGTAAACGCAATTTAAATCCTAACCAGCATAGATTTATATCTTTTTAATGCGTCAAAGTGACTCACTAAGATTTTCAGGGAATGCGAGTTAATTGCCGCGTCGGGTGCAGGTCAAAATTGGGCGGCTCTAATTCGTTCGTGTAATAGCGATCAAATTTGCGAGAGTATGCTATTTTGTACGTAATATTTTCGTGAGGGTACGAGCTATCAACCGGTCTTTGGCATGTCCCACAGATTATAAATAGATTTAAGTTTTTCCGATAAAACTCACCAAATTTCGAAGAAATCGCGGGTCTCTAATACCAGGCGTTCCAATTGGTTACCTCAAGGTTAAATACTTTAAGTAATTAAATTATTTTACTTAATCTTAATCCTTCTAAACTGATACCTTACTCCACTGATTTACGTAAACGCAATTTAAATCCTAACCAGCATAGATTTATATCTTTTTAATGCGTCAAAGTGACTCACTAAGATTTTCAGGGAATGCGAGTTAATTGCCGCGTCGGGTGCAGGTCAAAATTGGGCGGCTCTAATTCGTTCGTGTAATAGCGATCAAATTTGCGAGAGTATGCTATTTTGTACGTAATATTTTCGTGAGGGTACGAGCTATCAACCGGTCTTTGGCATGTCCCACAGATTATAAATAGATTTAAGTTTTTCCGATAAAACTCACCAAATTTCGAAGAAATCGCGGGTCTCTAATACCAGGCGTTCCAATTGGTTACCTCAAGGTTACGCCTACTCGCGCCTAGCACTGAACCAATGAGAGTACATTTCTATATGTGTATTTGACCGATGCGTGGTGCGCTTCGATCGTCTTGAGTGCGGCATTTAGGGCTATCTGTGTGGTCTTAGTCCAGAACCACTGTTTTATTTATTTATACTATGACTTGTTTGTAGAGTCCACTTGTTTGATTTCCACTCGAGTTGATCTTGTTTTTTAATCCATGCTGTTTTCAACCAATACCAATGACCTTTAAAAATTATATGCGCAAAATTTTGCAAAATACCTACTTACTTGTTTGCTGATTGCTCCATTCCCACACGTGTTAAGTTCTTTTTGTATTTGGTCACACGGTGTGGTCGAGGATGGTAAACACACCTGACCTAGAATGGATACTAGCTCTCAAGTGAGGTTACCAGAAGCTTGGCGACAGATTTTCAACTCGAGGAAACATGAGCTAGCCAGCCGAGTACTATAGAAAAAAAAGAACCACCACCATGTTATGGTTTCCTCAAGATGTTTTCCTTCTCCTGTAGCCAAGCTCATTGTTGGGATTTGAACCCACGCCCTGTGTCGTGCGATCCGAACGCGCTAACCACTTAGTTATTATCACTACAGGCTTACACTATTTTACTACTATACATATACAGGGTTATAAGGAAAGGATATGCTAAGCACAACTATGGGACCAACCCTGAAATCGATCTAAAAATAACCTATCAGCTGACCAAAAAAATGACAATGAAACTCGACAAAATGTATGTAATAGCTGATATTTTTTTCTCGATTACAGGGTTGGTTCCATAGTAAAAGTTGTTCACAATCATGACTACTATGAGCCCCACGCACACACGTGCAAAGAGCAAAGGTTAAGGTTGTGGTTTTCCCTAAAATTTTGAAAAACTCAAATACCTATCTCGTAAACTGTGAGAGTTTTACGGAATACAAATTGTATTTATCTGATCAGTCATGACCCCCCTATACGTGCAGGTACAGTATTATCTACTCTTTCTGGAGAAACTGTAAATAAATCCATATTTTAGTATATGCCTAAACCTAAGATATCACGTTCTTTTGAAGTTAAGTATTGACGCATGCGCGGTAGAGCGTGCGCGACCGCGGCCTTTGCGACCATTCAACCGTTGACGGTGTCGCATATAATTGGAATGGCTAAGGTGTGAACAAAACTTATACTACTTATATTACACTTACTATTAAGTGAGTTCGTTTACGGCGGTAGCCACCGGCAAGAGCAACCCTGGTGTAAAAGTTCCTGGTGATGCCCTTCTTAGCGGCTTTTGAAGACAACAACAACGTCAATGAATTCAAGAAATCTTTGCTTTGATATAGAATATTTGACGGAAGAGATAAAAAAATAAGCATTATTTTTTACCCCACTGCGTATTGAGGGCTATGATTTTGACAGAATATGTATATGTACGCATGTAGGTATGTTTCTATAATATATTTCGTTTTTATTGCTGCTCCGCAAAAAAAAACAATATATTTGTAATCTTACCATAAGTGCAGACACAATTTAAAGGTACTTTTCGATACTTCAGTGTTCAGCACGGCTAGCATGCACACCGCGACAAAATTTTCTAGACTCTTACTGTCGTGAAAAATGTGACAAACTTAAACATCATCGTAGCCGTGTCCTGTTATTGCATAACAATAAATTTTTTCGCGTTGTGCATGCTAGCCCGGCTGGTCAATCACACAGTGATCAGATTAATCACACCAAATATTATGTAAAATTGGACCATAAAAATATTGTAAAAATGCTTATCCAAGTGACAAGACGAGCACGTCGCTCGCCTGATAGTAAGTGCCACGCTTGCCCACAATAGTTCAGTGCCACACAGAGTTTTTAACTTCTCTGAGATACGCACGTCGCTCTGTCATATTAGATGTTGAATTTTTGTTTAGAACTTAACATTGTCAGCCTGAACGGTTATATGCGTCCCTGCGATTTAGATAAAACAGCATGCCTACTTATCTAACTTAAAAATAACTTTATCAGATGAGATATCAATGGATTCTGTGGAATTTTACCTCCAACTTAAAGAGCGTAGCTATCCTGATTCAATATTTTTTTTATCGGACATCGCTTGTCATTCGAATGTGACAAAACCATCCATATGTTGGCATCTTCGAGAAATTAGATTTATCTGTCAGCTACATAGATAAATCACCAGGAAACCGATTTTCTTTCTAAGTAAGTTTTTACTAAGCTCTATCAACATGGAAGTTAAGTAGTTTCTGTAAGTACCTACACATTGTAAGCAACTTTGTCGGCCCATATTTCGCAAGTAGTACATCTGACAAAAAATGGAGTAGTAAAACTTAAATTTATTTTAAATGACCTATTCAATGATACACAGGAGATTTTTTTTGTATCCCCACTTTACATTTATGTGAGCCACCCCATAAAAATAAAATTATGTTTTTTTTCAAATTGTTACCTAGACCTGTTCAACGATTCCCCGCATGATATGGGGTTCAGCGAATATTTTTTTTTTACCCCCTCTTTACATGTATGGGAGCTACCCTTATATAAAAAAAAAAATATGAAACTATACGTAGACTATCGTTGTGCAAAATTGCATGCATGTAAATCCACATGTAGCTTATAATTTTGGAAGTTATAATGCTGTACAGGATTCAGACAGACGGACATGACGAACTTATATACTGGTTCCTTTTAGTACTACGGAATCCTAAAAACATGTCATGGTAGTTACTTTCTTTCATAATAAACGGTCAAGCAGACGTGCTTATCGTACACGCGGGTTACGTTTGTCATATCGCACTAATCCTAGGTATGAATGAAAAATCAGGTCAAATAAATCTATAGTAATATGTGTAAGGCGCTAGTTCTAATGTATCACTAAACTATACGTATCTAACAGGACTAAAATAATCTCCGTCACTTTTCATTTCAGTAGACAAATGAGAGAAAGATGGCGGTTATTTTAGAAATCCAAATTTAGTTTAAGTTTTAAAAATGGTAGATACAAAATCAAGATCAACTGCGGTGAATAACATAAAAAAATTACATCTTAGTTTTAGGACATGTTATAGAGTTTTAGTCGTTGGTTTTAGTTAGGCCAGGTACGTGAGAGCTACTGCTGTTTGTCATTTCAAACTCATTTCCATTAAAAACAGCGTCATTCTTCTCTTTGCAACTTTATAGCGTTTATTTGTTATCCTTCCTCGATCAAAGTGTTTATTTGTTTGTCGGCTTTGAAAATATCTAACGATTTAAATAAAATGTAGCTACAAATAAATTTTCAATCTCTCAAACATTCTTACTTATTCTTATAATGCCTCGAATGCTCAAGAATGGGACTGAAAAAGGAATGTTCTTAGAGGTATTTGTAGGTCCTAACTGACTATGAACATACTATATGAGGTTTATAAAGTCCTGAGACACTGAACAAAAAATAACCAATATTTTTTCATATTCATTTCTATCCAACAGGGCCGACGTGAAGAGTAGAGAATTTTTTGGCCTGCTGTACATTAGTACCACTCCTAAGCTATTTTATCGCTAGAACCCGGCCAAATCGATTTCATGCCAGCCTCATACATATTGTATGAGTTGTATGACATTCTTCATTTACTAGTGCACTTGATGGACTTGCACGAAGGCGCGCAGTTAGTAGTTACTGCTGTTAGTGCTTGACAGACGGACGTAGTTATTGGAAAGTTTTGTAGGGAATTTGTCGTGTTTATGTTCGAGTTGTAGTCTAAGTTTAAAGCGAACTTTCCAACCGTTTCGTGAAATTAATTTTATTAGTGCTTGAATTTGTCTGCGTCATTTTTGGACTTATTTTGCACTAATTATTCTTAGATTATGTGAAACCTTTGATATATCTATCAAAATTTAAAAAATAACCAACTCGTTAATTATTTTGTGATAAACTACAATCCAAAAGTGTTAGCAATGACAATTATTTACTAAAAAGTAATCTAAAAAGTGATTGCAAACCTTACCTAAGTGATTGCTTCAAAAAGGCTTAAGAAGAAAGTGGGGTACAGTCATCAATTCCACACAGACAATCATTCACAGTCAAAGTGTAAAGTAAAAGTAGATCAACGAAAACACTCTTTTACACACAAAAAATGTAAAAAAAAAACTGCATAACCAGAGCTATATAAGAAATGGAGTAGCATAGACAATTTTGTCGTCGTAAAATCAAATATAAAAAGATGCGTCGACACGAAAAAGCCAATAATCCAGCGCTAAGGTGACGATGAGCTGGACACAGTCACTGGACGCAGCAACTGTGCTGGCCACTCGGTCCGGTCACTGGCACGTCGTGCTGTTCTACTTGCTGTGCGGATTAGCGGCTGTTCCTACTTCCTTCCTAGTCTTTTCTCAAGTAAGTCTCAATTAAATCAATCAATCAATCTCAATCTTCAATCTGCTTTTATCTATCTACTATAAGGAGTATTGCACACGATGCAAGTAACGTGCGCAACTTCGAATAAACTGAAAAACAAAAGTGCGCATGTGAGAGAACGATTAATCGCATGGCGATTAAAGTAAAAAATAAAATAAAAAAACTGCGACAATGCACTGCGCTCGACACCCTTATATATTAGGTACTAGCTGTGCCCCGCGGTTTCACCAGCTATTCTACAGAAACCGAATATTTTCCGGAATAAAAAGCATCCTACGTGTTAATCTAGAGTATAAGCTACCTTCATACTAAATTTCATTCAAATCCGTTTAGCCGCTACAGACTTGCACGTCCGTCCGACCGACGGGAACATACTTACACACTTGCACACAAACTTTCGCATTTATAATATTAGTGTGATTTAGAGTAAAAGCAAAATAAGTTCGCACCTAAGGCTCGCACTGTAGTTTTACATCAAGCTTTACCCGTGACTTCGTTCGCGTGGACCAATAAAAAAAATATGCCTATGTCCGTCTCCAACCCTTAAGCTATATCTACGCCAAAATTCAGGTCGATCCGTTCAGCCGTTTAGCCGTGATAAACACCCAGACAGAGAGACAAGAGTTACATTCGAATTTGTAATATAAGTTAGGATTAGGTTATCTGTCTATAACGAGTCACACTCATAGCTGCACACTAGGATTCCCTGTGTCAAGGATAGCATGGAACACACACAAACACACGGCCAATTTACACCCAGACACGGAACAGATATTTTAATTCATTATACAAATATCTGTGCGGCCGGGAATCGAATCTAAGACCTCATGCTCGTAAGGCAGAAGCCCAACAACTAAAAACAAGAGAGTTGTCAGACGGAAAGAAGCTTAAAAACAAAGAAATCCTTCTTCCTTTCCTTTCCTTTTTTTTTCTTTTGTTTTACGTGACTACAATAAATAACAATTTACGGACACCACAAAATGACTACCAGGATAATACATAAAAGATAGGCATAAGGCCGCGTTATCGCTAAGAGCGATCTCTTCTAATTCCTTCCCTCTTTATTAATTGATAAATTAATTTTTGCTTCTTAATTAATTCTTGATTCCTTCGGATGAGTAAGTAGAGAAGCTCGATGGAATGGACAGTGTTGCAAAGAACACCCAGTCATGAAACTTAAAGGTTTTTTTAAATTGAAGTCTTGTTTGGGATTTTGGTTGCCATGCCTTTGTCCAGCATTAGGACGAAACAGACTCATAATTTGCCCGTACATTCCTTACATCAACGTCATTCACTCCACTGACGTAGGATGTGCATTCAATATTTACTACACACGCACACGATTTCTTTTGTCAAATTCAACGAGATGCTGTATTCTCTACCATATAACAATTTTGCAAAGTATACAGGGTTGACCAAACCAATGTCCCCCGGAGGGAGGGAGGGACGGAGGGATATAATTAAGTCACTAATAGAAGTAAATGACCTTAACTAGTTTGTCTTTGCAATTGGATTTCATGGTCTTCCACAAATTTTAGATGCAATGTTTATAGAGATTTGGTCCTTTTATTTGACCATTTTGATCGTTATCCTAAAAATTATCATCAACATCATCAGTCAGAAGACGTCCACTGCTGAACATAAGCGCCACACCGACCGACAACCTGCCACTTGCATCCACCTCCACCACTTTCTTCCCCATCGGTTAACAGTTCTTCAAGTGATGTGGCCTGCCCATTGCCACTTCAGCTTGCAAACTCTGAAAGCTATATCGGTGAATATATTCCTTCCGGATTTTATTGCGCAAAGAAACTCCGAGCATAGCTCTCTCCATTGCTCGCTGTGTGACTCTGAGTTTCTCCAAAAGACCAGTGGTCAAGGACCACGTTCCAGTTTTATATGTCATCACTGGCAATACACATTGGTTGAAGACCCTTGTCTTTAGGCACTGCGGATTTTTCGACGAGAAATATATCACGCAATTTCCTGAACGCTGCCCGAATCCGAGTTGGATTCTTCGGCCTACCTCCTTGTTTAAGTTGAACTTACCTAACTGGACAGTCTATCCAAGGTAGTTATTAAGATTTAACATCTAATATCTCAGGGTGACGAGCGCAGTGCATTGCCGCGCATGGTTTTGAACTGTTGAGGTTCCAAATTTTGGGTGGCACTGAACTGTTATGGGCAAGCGTGAAGCTTAATAAAAGTTATTATGGTCAACAGTCAACACCTTTTTTTTCTACATTTGGCGGGATCGATAACTGTTTAAAAAATCTTTGTAAATTGTTTTCTGTGTAAATTGTAAGCACACCTCAGTACAGACAGTCAGACAGCTGTGAAAATGTCTTTTATGAAGGTCTAGAATAACGTCTATAGTCCGTGGCATAACCGGTTGTTCAACCTGTTGTACAACGCGTAATTTCGTTTTGGCCGTGGTGCAACATTTTTTTTTTCTTCTACCTTAATTCTACAATAAGCGATAGCGATGTAAATGTGACAGATGTTAATGACAGGTGTCATTGCAGATTTTGCAGCTTATACAAGATCCATGTTTTGCAGGCTCTGATACTCTCGAGTATTATGTTCCTTGCTCTGATATGTTTTTTGAAAATGTGATGAAAAAGGTAGGTTTTGTATGGACATCAGATCAGGGATCTACAGATTCCCCTTAGAGACACGGCACTACGAGATCACTGTTCCGATAAAAGCGCACCAAACTTTACGCCTACTTGCCCCAACGAGAGTAAATTTTTACAATTGTATTTTGAGTAATGCACGGTGCGCTTTGATCATTCTGAGTGCGGAATCTTTGAAGGTTAATTTTGTAATCACAGCTTGAGGTAGTATAATATGTAGGCACATTAGAAATAACCAGTAGCATCAGTAGCGTTCTCAACAGTCAACAATCATGTCAAATGCCCATGTTGTACCCGTACCGGTAGTCGTTGGGAACGATGCACTCGAAGTATACCATTATAACTACATTGGACAGACTGTCCAGTTAGGTAAGTCCAACTTCGACAAGGAGGTCGGCCTAAGAACCCAACTCGGATGGGCAACGTTCGGGAAATTGCGTGATATATCCTCGTCCAAAATCCCGCAGTGCCTGAAGACAAGCAATGGAGAGAGCTATGCTCGGAGTTTCTTTGCGCGATAGAATCCGGAACGAGGATATCCACCGATATAGCTTTCAGATTTTGCAAGCTGCAGTGGCAATGGGTAGGCTACATCAATCGAAGAACCGATGAAGAAAGGTTCTTGAGTGGCGACCACGAACTGGAAGAGCAGCGTAGGCAGGCCTACTAGGTGGACCGACGACATTGTGAAAGTCGCGGGCAGCCGGTGGATGCAAGTGGCACGTTGTCGGTCGGTGTGGCGCTTTAAGAGGGAGGCCTATGTTCACTGTTCAGTAGTGGACGTCTTCTGGCTGATGATGATGATGATGAAATAAAGGTAGTAGGGTCATTGCACACCACTCGGCCTAATCGCCGGCTGTCCCTCAACAAGTGTAACAAGTAGGTAAAAATCAGTATTCTTATCTTAAAACGTTTTTTATCAGTCGTGTAGTTATCTTGTAAATAAAACGCACAAAATCTATGCCTACTGATAAGGATAACACACATCTATTGGTTTTGGATCATGTGTTACGATATTTAAGTAAATATTCGATTTTGTACAGGTTGTCCCGTAGCTCAACGTCAACCCACACGGGACGGGACGGAGGGGGGGGGGGGGGGGCTAGGTTCGACACCCATCTTTAGGTATTGTGACCTCGAACTACATTATTTTACAGTGATTTTTTCACTAACGTGGTCTTTATAAGCGTGCTATTAATTGCAGTGACAAAACAAGCTAAAAAAGTTTGTTAAAATTAACGTAGTATCTTTAAAGTGAAGTTAAAAAACAAATATCAGCTAACTTTAGCTCTTCATTAAAAAAAAAATATACTGTCGTACCCTAGGCAAGTTACTATAAAAGATGGCCATTTTAGTCAAGATTCCAAAATGGTACAAAACTAACTACTTTTCTAGCTATCAAAATTAATCAATTTTTTATCAAAACATCCTCATTTAAAAAGTCAAATTCGTCTACAGCAAGATTTGTTTGCGCTCAAAGATTCTGAGAATTTGAACAATGAAAAAACTTGCGGTGGCCGCAAAAATACACCGTGATAGAGGGCTGTGATAGAGCGAGATAAATACGTGCGATCCTATGCGACATGAATAAGCGAGACGGATAGTACGCCGATTAGGTACCTAGTGTAACAATAACTGCAAATTCTTACAAAACGACTTTAATATAAAAAAGTGTGAAACTTAAGTTAAGTGAGTGTGCAACTTAAATTTAGCAATAATTTTTAAAATGGAACAAAGTGTCTGTCACAGGTATTTTATTAAATTAAATGTTCATAATGTTTGCCGTCTGCATGAATGCAGGCTCTACATCTTCTTAAAAATGATCTTTTGATTAATTTTGCGGAACTATCTGCATTTATATCTTCCACTGCTTCAATTATTCTGTTGGGCAGTTCGGTAATATTTTCAATTTGCTTAAAATTAACTTTTTCTACTATCGGGTTTAAGTCTGGGGAGCGAGCTGGCCATGTAAATGGACCAAAACGTCCAATCCACCTTCCAGGATATACATAATAAAAACAAAAAACCGACTGCAAAATGTAGCCTATGTTGCTCCAGGCATAAAGAATAAAAAGACACGTTGCTCGTTAAAATCGGCCAAGCCGTTTTCGCAACAGGCTGTATGTAATAATAGGGACACATAGCCACATACTTACATATACCCCAAAAACATTACCTTCATTCTTAGCAGTCGGGTTAAATAACTTATCTATCTAATGCAACTAGCAGTGCTCCGTGGCTTAATGCTCATTTTCCTGTTTTTCCCTCGATAACAAGTATCTATGTTAATCAATGTGATATTTTTAAAAGCTATTGCGTCATTTTAATTAATTGCGTACCTCGCGTGTCTCTGTTAATTTTTATACATGCAAGTCACCAATTTTCAGTCCGGGGACATAGACAAATGGATCTGTAAATACTACTATACGCACGTATACAATTAGGCACAGTAATGGCAAAGAATATTAACTATTATTTCGTAAAGAAGCGGCACTCCCACCATTCGCCAATTTAATGTCTCCCGCAACCACAGGAAAGAGAAAGATTTTTTTTTCTCTTCTGTGCCCGCTATGTAGCAGGTGGTGGCAGTACGATTGCTGTTACTACCGTGCAACCATCTTAAATCTACCGTAATTTCTTGATACAACCTATTTATTGTTGCAAAATTCATTTTCATGAACCCACGATGAGTAATTAAGCTGTAATTGACAAAAAACGCAAGAAAATTTGAATTTGCCGCGCTGAGCGAAACTTTGCACTTAGTGTCAAGCTAGTCCAAGTCAGCCTACAACTAGCTAATAAATGTAAAAAATACATTACTATTACTTTAATAAAACAAAAAAATGTTTAAATTTATTTAAAAAATAACATTTCTTTAACCTCCGGGTCTGCTTTTTTAGAATGGTGTTAGCTTTACTCGCTACACCGCACATCTGCACTAGCGCCCCGCGCACACTTCAGTATTAAGCCCTCGGGTGCCAATGATGTCAACTTGAGAAAAAAAATGGAGTGTGCGCTAAAAGTTTATCTCCTCTGGTCCCTGATGTTTCCGGATATACTGTATAAAACCCCAGAAACTATTTCCGCTGGTTTATTTTAGGGCAGTAGATATATATTATGGTATGATCTACATCTTGCCAGCCGGCTAATATATATTTCCTGTTGAAGGTGTTCACAAACGCGACTCCAGAGCATTGGTGCGCGCCACCTTCGGAACTGGAAACCATCGGACTTCCAGAAGACCTTCTAAAAAACCTCACGGTACCAGGAGAGCATGGACTGTATGAAAGCTGTCTTGGCTATTCGGTGGACACAATCGCACTGCATGAGGCGCTTAACGATTATGTGGAGGAAAGGTTAGTTCATTTCTGAAAATGGGAGTAACTTGTAGGTATTTCACTTTTATTCAAGACGGGACGGAGGAGATTATGCGTTTGGGGTTAGAGAGTGAGTTTATATCGTTACCATTTTTTTTACAAAAGCGATTTTGATGCGATTTTTAATATTTGGAAACAGATTCAACTGCGGTTCTAAGTATGTTTGTTGAAAACTTGTCTAGCGGTTTAAATGTTAGAGTTTACTTATAATGAGCTCTTTTCTGAATTAGAGACTTTTGAATTTGTATTTCAGATTCAGATTCAGATTCAGATTCAGAAATATTTAACTGATGCATTGTGTGTTATGCTAGGTTTTAGTGCAACAATAGTCTCTATCAGCATACCCTAATCGAGCATTCAATATTCAGGATTTGACACATACATTAATTTTTGCATTCATAGGTTTATTATTATTAATAATAATACTAAACAATTTATAATTTGATAAATGTCAAGTAATTTTAATTTGATGTCAATAATTAATTATAGAATAAGAATAGAATTTAAATTAATTTCATGTCAATTATTTTTAATCGAATTTGAAATTGCTTATTTAACAATGTCATTTCAGTAGACTTATCTCTATTTATAAATTCCTTCAAGACACTATTGATTAGCCACTTTTTTAGTTTAGTCTCGAATTGCGTATTGCTAGGAATGTCAGTAATAGCTTTTGGTAACAAACTATAAATGTTAGAATCTATTGACTTTTCCAGGTCGGAGAACGTGAAGGTGCACGGAGCGATGCAAAACGTGAGAATCCAACACTTGATGCCTGCAGTAGGAAGTACTGAAAGAGCAAAACAGGTTGGCAGCATTATTTTAGACATTTTAACTTATATGATTTCTTGAGCATTTAAGTCATGAAATCATACTAGCGTCGCACCAACCGCTCACCATCAGGCGTCAGCAAAAATCAGGAGTTTTTTATCAGTATGATAAGCTTCCAGTCCCCTCGGACACAAAGTCTCAAACGCAAACGGCACAAATATCTAATGACTACCGAAATAAGCATATTTGCGCCGCTGTTTCAGGAAGATGCTACGCCGCCAAAGTGTCATAGCAAATTGCGTCCCAAACAAGGGCCGGACTAGTCTCATCTGGCCCAGTGTAGTACCGCGGCAGCCCTGCCGCGGTACTGGGGCAGATGGTAAAAAAAGTTCGATCGACCTCGGTGCCGCCTCAACTTCCAGGCCACAAGTGTTATACCATACCATCGTCTTTTTCCATGGTCTGAGGGCAAGACCGCTTGGTAGATTTTCTAACTTTTCACAGATAGAACGAGTAAAAGAAGTGATATTAGCTGTGAGGAGCAGGGAACCTCATTACTGCACAAACGGCTGGAAGTACAGCACTGAGCACTACACGAGGACTCTGGTTACAGATGTAAGTAGAAGCTTAGTGTAACTAGACTCAGAAAATAAAGGTTTCATATGCCCTTTGAACAATATTGACCAGAAATAGCCTGATCTAGCTACAACCTTTAAGTCGAAAGCCTGTCATCGCCTAACTGCGTGATTTGAGAGCTTATTCAAGGCTAATCAGGATATGTGCATTCTTTGACTAAATAATTACTTATCTGGTAAACAGAGGCTTTTCTATAGAAAGGTACCTACTGAGCGCAATCAGTCTTTTATGTTTCTTCTGCCAACAGTTTGACCTGGTCTGTGACAAGGAATGGATCCCGCGAATGAGCAATACTTTATTTTGGGTGGGGTCTATATTCGGCAACCTGTTTTTTGGATGGATGTCAGACAGGTAAAAACAGCGAATTCTTAGATTTTATTTTTGATACCTAATATTTTTTTAGCTGTTGATGATGTTGAAGCATGATAGCACACTGTTAAAAGTATCAATGTATTATTTATCGGAGCTCCATTCCATTTAACACTAAGATTCATTCCTTGAGATGTTGTAACTGAAATGGTTATTATTTTGGTATTTATTTATTATTTGCATTTAATTTTACCAATTTTCTTTCTTGAAGTTACGCAATACTGCGGTCCATTTATCAGTTAATATTTACCTTCCGTTACCACTAGGCTAATTTACTTTTTAAAATTTTCCAGATACGGCCGCCGCCCCACGATACTACTGATGATATTTCTGGAAGTCCCCATGGCCATAGCAGCATCATTCTCGTCTTCTTACTGGAGCTACGCAGCACTGCGGGTCTTGGGAGGCTTGTTTTTTCCAGCGCTGTATCAGCTACCGTTTATCTTAGCACTGGAGCTGATGCCTCCGAAAAGAAGGACTTACACTGGTAATCAATTATTCCAATATTTATTTACAACTCAGTATCCGCTGAATTGAATTGCAGTGCGGAAATAGCTTAGAACCTGGACAATAGCTTGATATACAGCTAATACAGGATACATATCATACCCGAAAACGATTCCTTTAAGAAAGTATAGCTAGTGTAAAGTATAAATTGCAATGTACGCCAAAAACTAATTTTCTCAGTTTATTATCAAATAATTCGTTTAAAATAAAATGAGCTTACAAAAAAAGAGTGATGCGTTTTAATTTGTGAACTACCTAGTTATTTCAAAAGATAGATACAAATATTTACAAGTTAACAATTCGCTCAATTTTTTTCGAATCATTAATAAATACAATTGTTTGGATTCCAGGTATCGTGGTAGGGATGCTGTTCGCAACAGGAATGTGTGTTCTCTCCATGCTGGCCTATTTGTTCCGAGACTGGCACAACCTGTCCTTGGCCACGAGTATTCCATTCATTCTACTTTATAGGTAAATCAGTTGAAGTAAGAAATTTACCGGCTTGAATCGAATAGTTTTGCATAAAGTGCGGGGCTTTTCAGAAGCAAATCATAACTTCACTCTTTCATAGAAAAGCTAACTCGATTTTTAAAAATTCACTTCTAATTGTTAAGAATCGATTGAACGATTCTTGCCCCCGTATAAGCCCTTGTCATAAATGTTTAGGTGCGACCTTAGGCGTAGGTTTTATTTATTTATTGAAAATAGGGTGATTCGATGAAAAATATAATATACTTACGCTTACTGTGTCGGTACTAAAGATAGTAAATGATATTGAAAAAGTTTAATTAACTTAAAGTTTAATTTGAAATTCCAGCTATTACTGGTTGATACCAGAATCTCCTCGATGGCTCGCGGGGCGCGGCCGTATCGCTGAAACGGAAAAAGTTCTCAGGAATCTTGCTAGAAGAAACGGCATTGAGTTGCAGAGAGGTTTCCTACTTGAGTTACATGTAAGTTTGGAAAAATCTAAAATATTCCAGATTTTTACCATGAAAATCGGAGCCATTAACATAAAATTACCAAAGATTACTTGTAGGTCTTGCCAGGAAATAGAGAATTTATAATTTCGAAGTTTCGCTCTGTTTTCATCACTCTGAAATATTGTTTGCAAAATTTTATTCATTGGATTTTTTACTCTAATACTGTAAATATTATTCTGTTATCTGTTACAGAAAAGATTAAAAGAAGAAGAAACAGCAGAAGCCGAACTTGCTATGTTACCAAACGTGAACGGGCATATCAACAACATCATCGACCGCGACAAAGAAGAATACGACAGAAGAATCAGCAACATGCTCACCTTCAAACCAGATCTTACAAAAATCCCTGAAACAGAAGATAAAGCAGAAAGCCTCGAAAAAATTATGGCGATGGAAGTAGCAGAGATTGTTAATAAGAAAACTAAGAGAGATAACGTAAAAGAAGAATTAAATGAAGACGGGCAATTGACATTTCAGAAAGCTACTCAAACAGATTTTGTAAAGTCACCTGCAAGTACTTTGAGAAGAAAGTCTTTGCAATTAGTTAGTAAGATATTTATCCATGATGAAGATGAAAATGTGATGGAAAATAAAAAGATGGATGATCAGAATTCAGAAGGAGATTGCAAAGCCTCTCCGTTAGATGTATTCAGATATCCAAATATAAGAAAGAAGTTCTTGATATTGACGTTTAACTGGGTCGCTTTAGGAGTTGTTTATAATAGTTTGAGCTACAATACTCCAAATTTGGGAGTGGATGATTATTTGGCGTTCTTTATTGGTGAGTAGTCACTTACTTTAATAAGGCTCTCTAGTACACATTTGTCAGTGTCGACTTTAACCATTAATCAGTTAATTTAAAACGTTTGGCACCCAGCAGTTCGTCAGAATAATAACATAATGAGAATCACTGTCTTGATTTAGGTAAAATTATCAAATGGGATTTGTCTAGATTCATCAAATAGCCTCAAATTGACTTGACCAGAGAATTTCAGGACCAGGATAAAGAATTTTTTTCAAAGACGGACTGTCAAACGGAGAGCGAAGTAACGCTCTCCGTTTGACAGTTTAGTGCTTTAAAAATAGAAGAGTAATTTCGTTGGTTCCCAGGAGGTGCAGTGGAACTTCCCTCGTACTTCCTGGCATGGCGCTGTATGGAGCGGTTCGGGCGGCGCTGGGTGCTCTGCAGCTTCATGTGCGTCGGCGGGCTCGCTTGCCTCAGCACCGTCACGGTGCCTGACTGTAAGTTACCTCTAAACCTGTTTTAGTGGGTTACTTTGGAAATCTAGTTGAACCTATTTTTTGGGATGCCGAGAAATGAGATGACGATTGCTCGCCATATGGTAAGCGTCACGCTCGTCCATAACAGTTCAGTGCCACCCAGAATTATGAACTTTTGAACATCGCCTTTTAATCTGAAACACAGTAATGTTTACACACTACTGCATGGCGGTGGAGAAGGTGTGGTACTCAGGCGGACTCTGTAATAGAGTCCATCCATTACAAAATTTGCATTATAAGCTTCAATACAGTGTTAATAAGATCTATCTCTCTCTTCCAGCTTGGCCATGGATAACTGTCTCCCTAGCTATGCTGGGCCGGCTCTGCGCAGCGTCATCATTCGCCGTATTCTACGTACAGATTGGCGAGCTACTGCCGACGGTGTTGAGGGCTCAGGCCATGGGGGCAGCTTCTTTCATATCGGGCCTGGGGCTACTGGCTTGTCCTTATATAGTTCATCTGGTAAGTGATTAGTGTTTTTCTGCCTGGACTTACTGTGTTTAGACGATGGACGTTATTCTAGGATGTCATTGTACTCGTCATAAACCCAACTCTGAAATCGAAAAAAAAATGTTGCATAAAAAAAGTCACTCTCGACGAAATGTACATACGAACAACATGGTGTGGTTTCCTAATACAAACTGTTATCTGAATTGCCCCCAATTACTTTGCTAAATAATATATTAGACTAAATCATATAAAAGATTAATCTGTTATGTTCTCCCCAGGCGGTGTACTCCAGAGCCCTCCCCCTCACCATCATGGGCGTCCTCTGTGTACTCGGAGGAGTGACTTCCCTTTTCCTCCCGGAGACTCTCAACCAGCCGCTACCTCAGACCCTCGGGGATGGAGAACTGTTCGGTCGAGACTTCAAAATACTTAGCTGTGTGGAACGCCAAGACAGGAGGGAAAATAAGACAAGGATATGAAAAAAGAAGGTGCAGTTTTATTATCTAAGGTCGTAGAACCTTTGGTAACGGAGAATGTTTCAAGATGGAAAATGACATTTAGGGATAATTACTATGGGGCTGTGTGAATGCTAGGATGGCAAATAAGACCGAAAGTCTGAGTTCGTGTGTCTATTGTCATATATATTTAACAATGGAGAAAAATTATGTGTTAGTTTGATGGAAGAGAAAATTAGACATTTTCCCATTTTTTCCCATATGCCTTCATACCTACGAAGGCTCTCTTGCAGAGTCTGCCTGGGGAAATACCACACCTTTGCCAGGTATTCAACCAGCAAGCAGTAGTGTGCAAGCATTACTGTGTTCCGGATTGAAGAGTAATGTTTCCAGCGCAATTACTTGGCATAAAGAGTTTTAACATCTAGAATCTCAGGGTGACGAGAGCAGTGCATTACTTCGTATGTTTTGGAACTGTTGAAGTTCCAAATACTGGGTGGCACTGAACTGTTATGGGCAAGCGTGACGCTTAACATTAGATGAGCGACTTGATCGTCTCGTCATTGAACATCATAAAAAAATACTAGATATATGAAATCAGACCTTAGCTTCTCATGCTTTGCTCATATTTTCCCTTTCATCTTGACAAATCAAAGACAAGGTCGTGCTTCGAACATTTATGTTGTAAAAAGATGTTAAAAGAAAGTAAGGGAAAACAGGAATGAAATGAAGTTCTAAAGAATAGAAATGAGAGGAAAAAATGTTGAATTTGACCGTAAAGTCACTGACATAGTTTTCAGGGTTTGCAAGGTGAAGTAGCAATGGACAGACCACATCGTTTGAAGAACCTATAACCAATGGGGAAGGAAGGTTCTTGAGGCCACACTGTAACTGTTAACTGTTTAGCGATGTCGTAAGTTATTGGTTTAGTTGAAAAGTACAAATTAACTAATGCTGTATAATGGTTTTGTAAATAAAATTCTGTTAAACAAGTCATGGGATTTTTATTTTTACCTTTACTTAAAATAATTGCTATTACTGTGATTAATGCATAAAAACCACAAAACGAAAACATTATACAAATACATGAGAAAACTAGAGGAAGATTTAGAAACTGAGGAGGAATATTAAATGATGAAGCATAGTCGAAGACAAAAAGAGGTAATATAGACAGTTAAAGTTAAGAGATAGTATAAATTCAGTTTATATCGAATTAAATTATCCATACAAAGCAATGCAATAAAAAGTGCTCGTGAGATTATTTCAGAACACCGTCGATACCGTCGATATCGCTGAATTGATATCTTTCAGGCAACCTTCGAATGAAGAGGATTTATAAAAGAGAAAAATACAAACTAATAAAAATACATAATTGTACTTAAATTATCTATAATAACGATAATGATTATGGTAATGCAACAAGAAAACATTAGTAGATCGATATTTAAAATCGATCATTCGATGATAAAATAATATAATATTTTAAATATCACATTTGATTAAAATCTGGTCAAGAATCTACAGTAAGCCGATAACTATAGAAAATATAAAAATTTTGAATAAGAAAGCCTTATTTCTAGATGCTTATCGTGTTTTTAAATACCAGGAAAACACGACAGTGTAGAATTAACTATTCCTGTTCAAGAAAATGTAAATTGTAGTAACACAACGATATAAGTAGTAATGAGGCTGGTCAGCTCTAATTGCAGAGTCGCGTCTATGCAGAACACCCCTCGAGCTCTCGCTTTGGCAAAATTCGAACGATATAGTCGACGCATGTTCTTGTACATCCTGCGTTCCGCTTCTGAAAAGGATTGTTTTACTAAAAATAGTTCCACTTTCCACGTTCCGGCTATGAAAGTTGCAGAATTACTGAATAATTCAAGAAACTGATAGTATTGTGGATTTTTGGCATCGTAGCTCCCAAACGGAAGAATCGATTTTGATTTAGTATCTTTTGTTGAAAGGCAACTTGATCGAGATTGTTCTTAGATTCAAGAAAATCTGTTCAGGCGTTTGAAGATCATCCGCACTTTTATAGTTGTGTTGTGGTTTCTCAAAGTTGGAGATATTTGTATCTTACGATTTACTACACCATTGCTCTGTGATGGATAACAATGCTCACTCTGTGATGAGCTTTGCGGATGCTTTTTATTCAGTTTCTATGTGCAATGCGGTTCTAAACTACATCGTTATGGAAAGTTACATCATTATTATTTTTAATCTGTTTTCTTTCTTCTTTCATATCTTTATTATCTCTTTCCTTTTCTATTTTTATATTAATTACCGTGATAAAATAAAATAAAAATATAGATATAAGGCCGATTCTTGTACCTCCACGTCACTAGAATTTAAAAAAAAAATGGAGTAGTAGAAACTAAGTCATACCTGCGCAATTTTCCATCTCCATACATATAGCACATTGAGACTGAATATTCTCCAAAATGACGTAAAACTTTTCCATCTCGATTCCTAAAACTAGGATCAGCAGTAAATTCCTTCCCAACCACCCCAGAAATACTATGAACGTAAAAGAAGTTTTCTGAAATAGAAAATAAGATATTATTTATTGTCATACAGTTGCATTCATAACAATTTCACGTATAAGGGACTCGTAAAAATAGCTGCAACGGTTAAAAATATTAGTTGTGTTTTGATTCTTCCCAAAAAAAGAAGAAACAGGATTATAAGGTTTATTTTATCATCCATAGTACAATTATAGGAGCCATCTTCATAGTTAACAAGTTGGAGGTCAATATGATTTTTCATTGCGATCCCGTGCTGCGTTCTTAAATAATTCGTACTATTACTACATAAACTATTAGTGATGCCTATCTATAGTCCAATATCGATAGCACACAATATGGCACCTACACTATTGATGCCCTGGCAATAGTATCGATAGAAGGGTATAGTGTCCGTCGATTGTCACTGCGTTTTTTTTATAAGGGGGAAATCTTCACAAGGTTACCTAGTACTTTGGGGTGCAGCCGGGTTATATGATTATACCTACTAAAACCTCCTCAGTGGCCTGCCTTGCTCTTTGACAGAAGACTCCGGAGTTTTCAAGGGAAAGCACCGGTGCCTTTAGCACCGTACTTTAGTTCCTCTCTAACTACAAAACGTTAGCCACTCGACGCTGTCACGTTGTCCTCCCTGGACTAGGTAGATGGTTAGAGCCCCACTTAATACTATCGAAACTATTGACGTCTCGGACGAGTTCACTGTCAATTGTTATGGAATTTGGTATCGCTGGCGAACCCAGCCCGGGACGACAGTCAACTTTCAATAGTGGAACTATCTATAGTTACAAATCTAAATTAGTAGATATGCGTACAGTAGACCCCGCGATCACAAACATTTTTGCGCAAACCAAATTTCCCGAAGTGAAAACTCAAGGCCTTATCTCTTTACAGCCTCTTCACTGATTTTTTGCTTATATTATTCGAAATTCTTGTTATAAGTCGAGTACCAATGTTTCTGCCGAATATTATCAAAATCGGCCGTTAAATGGCGCCGCAGCAACCTCACCCCTTATTCGGGGATAATACCCCTGCAACTAAAAATTGCCGACGATAAAAAGATTGTATTCGAGAAATGTAGAACCTGTATACCAATTTTCGTCAAGATTCGTTGAAAAATACGACCTTTACGCGAGTACCAATATAGCAGATGAAAGCTTGCCAGTTGTTGCACACACTTCGTTCGCTGCTTTCACTCGATCAACTATTACAATAAACTAGTACTTTTTTAAAGTGGAAAGAGACCTTACGATTATATCTGTGGACATTTGAGTGGTATTTATGGTAATATCACTTCGAAACATATTTATTGTAATTTCAAGGTAGATCAAAGTATGTCCAAATGTTTCGAACACGAAGAATATTATCTGCAAAAAAAAAAACACAGTTAATTTGTATTTAATTGAACGAAATAATATCACAGACAAGAATTATTGAATTAAATCTGGAAACTTGTACCAAGTCTTGAAAAACTTCGATAAAGATAGTATAAGAATTTAACAAGTCTGTATATGCTTGGAATATTCTCGTGCAATGCAGTTCTTTTCTTCTTAGATTTAAACCTTTGCTCTGCATGACTTCGATCAATGACAGCGCATAGTTCTGTAGCAGCACAGTTACTCGAATGGCATACAAAATGTTCAAATTAAAATACATCAATAAGAAATCACTTAAAAGCTCGAGTTTATGGGAATCTCCTGATAATTGAAACATACAAAAGTTAAAGGCAAAGTATTGTAGGATCATAAATATG
This sequence comes from Apocheima hispidaria, assembly GCA_947579745.1. NCBI lineage: Eukaryota > Metazoa > Arthropoda > Insecta > Lepidoptera > Geometridae > Apocheima > Apocheima hispidaria. Next base: position 14,731,823 of record OX388155.1, on the reverse strand, counting down.
TTGTAGCAATTGTTGTATATAACATTTTTTTTGACACACTTTGACTTGTTGTTAACGACATTAGAGATTTTTTGGAGCTTGAGAACGAGAGCAACATTGTTATTTCTATTGCTGAAGTTAACTACGAAATTGGTGACAAATCCAACAATGTAGAGGAACCTGCTAAAAAATAAACAGAATTCTATATTTCTGTCAAAATTATTCGGATTCAAGTTTTTCATATTAAACCCAGTGGATGCTTTATATAAATAAAAGGCAACGTTAGTAAAAGTTGCTATAAATGAGAGCAAATGCGCAATCCATCCGTTGGGAAAGATAAAATTATCTTTGATTCTGTATTTTGAAAAAAACATTATTGCTTGCAAAAAGTTGAAGGGCCTGAAGTATCTTTGTAAATCTTTGTTCACGTAGTTGTGTAGATACAAGGTGTGGCCGACGTTTTGTCGTTTTCGTTTGAAGATTATTTTCATGACAAGACTTTTTTTGGTAAACTGATGTTTCTGAATGAAGGGGCGTCATAGCTACACAGGCGTCACAAGTAAACAATATACTTTGAATGCTCTTTTGGTTATTACAGTAGATATTAAAATTTACGTAAGGTAAATACAACAGTAACTAGTTGTACTACGTGTACTATTACGTATATGAAGTAGTTTAATTTATTACAAGCAGTAAAGTCGCTTTGTCGTAATGTTGGTATACGATACACAATACACATTATAATTTATGATGTTGGTATGCCTTTACCTTTGTTCTCTTCGATATCGAACTTAGTAGGATGTAAATTGTTTACGTGGTTTGAATGCTTTTAAGTGTCACCGTATAAGCACATTATTTTAATTAATGAAAGTTGCCTTGTCGAATGTTTATTGAAACCTGTCTATCAGTCACAAACACACTCACACAGTGTGTCTGTTTGTATGTTTATTGAAAAGGGTATTCAAATAATTATTGTCTAGTAGCTTCTATCCGAGACTTTGGTCGCGTATTTTGAAAATTATTTTTTATCATAATAAAACATTAGTAAAAATAATGTATATTAGCGAGTACAATAATGTCTATATATATTATCATTATAAATAAAAAAATAACAACTTCATCAGAACCATTTATTTAAATTTGCTTCGTCATAGTCGCTTAACTAACATAATCGAGATTATTCGAGATCATCTTGGCGCCACCCTTCAAATACGTATCATTGAGGAGTTCCGGTAACCATCTGTGGTCTTCTTTATCATTTCATTAAATGATGCTTTCTGAATGCAAATGCATGATTTGTTGATGAAAATACCAAAATCACTATATAATATTTCCTCATGGATCCCATTATCAGAACTGGATTTTGATAGAAATAGGCTACATTTTGCTGGCAGGTTTTTTTGTTTTTCTTTTGATCATTAAAATTCAAAGCTTTTCATCGAATAATTAATTGAAATTAATCAACTATGTGCATTTTAAATTCGATTATAAAATTTACAAAATTGTAAAAGGAAAGTTCCAAACGAGTAAATGTAATTCCAATATTACATTAATGTTTTCAATGTAAACAAAACATTATAACCATTATTACTGTTATCCATTAGGATAACACTAACCAGCGAATTGGAATCATGGGCCAGTCTAAGGAGATACATTAGCCAGTATCCACGTTTGTAAAATGATATCATTTAAATCAATATTTAAAAAGAACACCCTGGTTAGACACGAATATTGTGAAGTATTACTACACAATAAACTTGAAGAAGATTTTCAAAAAATATTGTTTCCGTTCACGTTAATTCAAATAATATCTTGCAACTTTAAATATATTATTAGAGATGGCTTTATTACTTCTAATACGTTATTTGCTACCATTCTTACAATTTCTGCTGCAGTAGCTTGTTTTGTTTTTTATTTATATTATTTTTTGTTAGAAATCACTAAGCCTACATATATTTGGTATAATTCTATATTTTCTATTACCGAAACATGCGATTTTTTTATAAACAGCACGAGATTCTTACTAATCACAGCAATGAATGTCTGCAAAAGTCAGCAAAGTGTCACACTCGTTATTTTAATTCATAAAGTCTATTACACATGCAAGATTGAAAATAATGGAATTGCAAAATTGTATTACATAAATAGAAGCTCTATCACAATCTTAATAATTTTTTATGCTTTGGAATGTATATACTGGCACTTTATGATATTTGGGAATGTACGGTGTGATCATATCATGCTAGATATATTGGAAATAACTTTCGAGATTGACATGCTATATTCCATCTGCTTAATGAACTTGATGAAAATTAATATGGTAAATTTTGTAACTCGGTTAAAAAAGTTGTGTTTAAATTATGAGAACATTGATTTAAGAACCAGGGAAATAGAGATTAAAAAAATGTTAGAAATATACACAAACATATTGAAGGCGTATACAATGTTCAAGAAAACACTGCAAGTGACGGTAAAATTGTTAAAAAAAATGTTTTAATTTTGTTCTGATGAGATTTCAGATCAAATAACTTCTTTATTTGCTCGTTATTGTAGCGAATAACGGCTCGAATAACTGAACATTAATATAACATTTACTTTGAACAGCCAATAAAAACCTTGTATTGAATTGAAAATTAATTATTTCCACGATCGCAAATTAATTATTTGCGACGTTTTTTTTCTAGATTCTATTCCACACAGCATTGACTTTCATCTACGCTTTGATCAATACGCAGACTATAATAGAAGGCCAAAATATATACAAGGATTTCCAGATAAGCGTATGTGCATGACATTATTTCCGTACATTATTTTATATATTTTTGATTCCATTATGTTTTGTCAGTAAAAATACGTAATAGATTAAGCTATTCTTTGTCTTCCGGAATTACACGGTATAACTAGGGATTCCAGGAAATCTCTGGTTACGTATCATCCCTTTGAATATTTTTTTTTTCCTTGCCTTTTTTTCCTACATACTCTATGGAACGATGTTGTGTATTCAATTATCCCTCTTCGTAACTATGAGTACATCAATAGAAAACTTATTTTTCTTCTTCTAGGGCACTGTAGCGAGTCTACTTTTGATTATAATTCTTACGAGGTTTGCCAGGAATGTTACCTACCAAATCATCCTTGGGGTGGAGTGCGAGCAGTTGTATATGGTCAATGAGAATGCTTATTGCTTTTGTTCTACTCTTACAAAAGTGCTGCCCCAGGGTATGGATGTTTTTAATATTACGTCGTTCTTTGAAATATTTTTGTAATAATTACAAAGATAATTAAAAGCATAATTCATTGTTTTCTAATTTTTGGAAAACAACATAAATCATTAATGTAAATCGGCAATTAAGCTTTTTAAACGTTTCGACTGCTTGTTATTCATATTCAAAAACCAAAGACCTAACAGCCAATTTATGTCACTCCGGACATACTTATATACACTCCAAAAACATTTCGCTCCTTCTTGAGCAATCGGGTACAAAGTACTTGAGGAAGCCCGTGTCTTCACATGCTTCGTGAGGAGTGAGTCTCAGAACGTTTCAACTGAATTAAACGAATGGTGAGCGAACGCACATCTCGTAAGATGAGCACACACAAATATTTTTTTGTAACAAGTAGTACTGGTAATTCGCATTATATTATTTACTATTAGCGCCCACGGTATCCTACAGAAGACTTCTTTTTTTTTCTAGAATAAAAACTGTTTGTGTTTGGACCCGGGTCATATGATACCTTCATACCAAATTTAATCCAAACCAGTTCATAAGTTTTTGGATTTATACTTTTAGTGTTATTTAAAACCCATTCTGTTATCGATAAGATTGTCTCACAAGTTGTTTGGTTTACAGATGGCAAGCGAGCTTGCAAGAATTTTCTGCGCGTGTCCCGGGTCGAGTTCACAAAATTTTGTGTTTGTGGGATCTACACGCTCGACGGCTGTCTCCCGCTCAACCTTCTCAGCCAGATTGCCACCTACACTATAGTGTTACTACAGATTGCACTTGTTAAAAATTTAATTGTTTAATTAAATTCTTGTTCTTAACAAAAATAATATTGCGCACATATAATGCACACAATATTTTTCAGAATCAGAAATCAGAAATATTTATTGGCCTTAAATAAATTTAAACATTACAGGCAGTTTTACACTTTTACAAATTAAAGAGTTTAGTTTAAAGTGTTTAGAGTTGAATTAGCCAGACTTATGAATTATGTAAACAATGTATCATCTAATATTATGGCAGCTAGGTATTTATTGTGCGTGCACTGTTTGTTCATTAGACAAAAACGAGGATTCCGCGAGAATTTAATTGACATTTGACATATATTTACTTGTTTAGTTATAAAATTAGGCAGTCGATATGTAGGTGTTTCTAATTATGTTATAGGTAGTTTTAGCTATACGTAGCCGTGAAACTTTTGTCTGTTTCATATGTAATAATAATAGCAAAACTCACTATGCACTAAGTATGTTTCCAGTGTTACTGGGCGAAAAGAGATTTAACATCTAATATCTAAGCATTGCCGCACATGGTTTTGAACTGTTGAAGTTCAAAATTCTGGGTGTCAATGAACTGTTATGGGCAAGCATGAAGCTTAACATCAGGCAAGCGATTTGCTTGTCTCGTCACCAAGTACAATAAAAAAAAATGTGACTTCAAAACATAAAACATTGTCAAAGAATAATTTGTTTTTATTGATCAAAAACTATTCTTCAAAATGCACAAAAATGGATCAACGCTAGCGAATTAAGGGAAGTAACTTTCCCTCTCTGTCTGGATTTTTGCTATCACGGCTAAATGGCTGAACTGATCTTGATAAAATTTGATAAGGAGTTACTGTATATCACAAACACGGACATGGGATACTTTTTTATGTTCACGAGAACGAAATCGCGGGTAAAATAACTAATGCTAGTAAACTAGTGATAATATGAAAAATGATTTTGAAAGCCAAGAGGATAAGCGTATCTAATAAGTTTTTATCCCAAGCAAACATTAATTTAATTCCCCGTTTGCACTGTTAAAAATAAGACAGGTAAAATCATTGACTGAGTGAGCGAAGCGAATGAAGTCTTTGCATCAACTGGCAAAATTGCATGTGTCTGTATGTTAGTACTCGAGTACAGGTGGTATTTTTCAAACAACCACGTAACTTGGTATACAGCACAGAAGACAAAAAATAAACTTTTCTCTTTTCTGTGGTGTTTTAATGAAAATGTACTTCGTAGATCAGCTAAACGGCAAACAAAACTCGAGACAATATCCACACTAGGCTTCCTAGTGTCAGGATTGCTATGGAACACCCAAAAAGACAAGGTCGAAATAACATTCAGAAAATTAAATTCATCCCCCAAAACTTAGCTGGGCCTGGACTTTAAATCAACAAGTGAGACATACTACTCGTCAATGATGAACCACTTGCAGAGTGCAAAATTACATCTTAAAAAATTAACACTACAATACTTATAAGAACGCAATTACGCGGGCGAAGCTAGAGTTTATATAAAATTAATAAAAAAAAACAGACACTCAATATAATGTTTTTACTTGAGCGGTTCCATTAATAATAACGAGCAATTTAGGAAATTGAATGCTACTAAGTCAATTTATTGCTAAAATATTGATTTTTTGAAGGGCATGTTCGTTACTTAGAATAGGTATGTGGTTAGATACGTGGAATTAATCATAACGTGGCCACCTCAGAACATTATTGAATTTAAAAACAATGCAATAGAATAAACATTACAACAAAAATGTTTCTTAAAAAGCTATTCAGTAATAATAATCGTGTAACACGAGCAAGACCAGTAAAAGTTTTACTCAACAATAAACTCGACAAAGATTTTCAAAAAAATATTTTACCCTTAAGTATAATGCAATATATGACATGTAGCTTCAAATATACTATAAGTGGCAGTTATATCACATCGAATTCTCTGTTAATTAACTCCATAACAGTTGTTTCAGTTATAGTTTTCGCAATTTGCAACTTGAACACATATATTAACGTCAGTTCGGATGTTGAGTGGCATTGGTACGATAATATATTCAATTTTAGTGAGTTTATTAATGTGTTCTATTACATCGTTGGTTTCTCTGTCAATGCGCTGCTTACCATTCAGAGAAGTCAAATTATGGTAACGTTAATAATCAAAATGAACAAAATCTACGTAGATTTAGTGACAAAGGGCTATGAGGCCGTGAGATTGATTACACTGAGTATTATTGTATTAACAAGTTTGACGTGTGCAGTTTTGACTTTATTTGAATATGTACTTTGGCGGGGATCGTTTTCATTTTATATACCAATAACAATGTTTTTGTTTATGGTATTCGATTTCAATATATACCAATCAATTTTTTTGATTCAATGGTTATATAGAAGTGTTGAGATATGGATTGACGAATTTAATAAATGCAAACTTAATAATATTTCTGAAAACAAAATAAAACGAATGGAAGCCTTGCTGGAGACATATGATGACATTTTAGAATCATACAAAATTTTTAAAGAGACCTCACAAGAAATGGTAAATAGGAAGAATCAATTTTAGAAACTTACTTATATAGATTATAGAAATAATTGAAATACAGTAGAATAATATTTTGTGCAGGTTATTCTATTTCATAATATTTTCATTTTTAGATTTTGTATCATATAGTAGAGACTTTACGCCATAGTCTACTTTATATAAAGGTTGCAATCACTGCAGCAGGTCACATGACTCCAGTGAGTATTAAATGAGTATGTTTATGTTATTATGACGAATCAATAGTATAGTAAAACAGCGTATACCACAAACAAATCTACGCCCAACTTGGTCGGATCCCTGTACAGGGTTATAAGGAAAAGGTATGCTAAGCCGAAAAGGACTCATAGTACTCATTATGATTAACTTTTACTATGGGGACAGACATGATAATCTGGTGCTCCATAGAAAAATGTCAATGACACTCAGCAAAATGTATGGAACAGCAGGTTTTTCCCCTCGATTTCAGGTTCTCTTGTCAATGACTTTATTAATCGAGAAAATATATACTGTATCTAATGCAATAATCGTTTTACCTCTTGGCTATAATTATACTAGACGATAGAACCAAAAAAACAAACATCTCAAACTCAGATTATTAATCTAAATAACTAATTAGGTGAATAACTGAATAGCAAAATCCATGTTTTTCATATTAGCTTCTTAACTTTTATTACCGAGGCAGATAGAAAGAGCAAGCAAGAGAAATAGAGATGCTTATACCCAGCAGTGGAATAAAGAAGGCTGTGGAGGATGAAGTTGAACTTTTATGATTATAACGAGAACTTGGAGGCAATGGCTTACTTTATATATATATTGGAGTGTACATATTTCATACAAACGTTTTTTTCTTCAGGAGTCCTATGTTTTGGGAAAACTTGCATCAATTTTTATTTGGATTTCAAAAAATATTTTACTTCATACATACCTCGGATTTCAACTTGAAAAGTTTTACATAGCAAATGAGTCTGCTGTGAGCAAATGTTTACAAAACCTTCAATCTGCTGATCTAGGTAATAAATTGTCACCATAGCTATCACACCATCAATAAATATGTGAATGATACAAATGTTTATATACTATTGTGAAAGCCAACTTATATTGATGTATAAGTAAAATTAACAGATTCTTTATTCTCACTTATAAAACAATATAATACAATAACACTTTATAGACACCACAAAAGGACATAAAAAGAAAATTCAACTTTTAATAACAATTTGTATCAGAATCTTAATAATGTGGTATATAGTCTGTTTCGATAACCCTATCCGATCTATGAGGGGCTTAAATATGGGCCAGTAAACAATGAAACCAAATTATAAAATAGTGCATATTAAAAAGTAATATTATCATTTGAAATTTCTAAGAACGAAAAATATTACCCTGAAATTAGCCAAGTTTCAAAACTTGGCTAATCACAGGGAGTTACAATGTTCCATCTCTTTTTTTTGTTGTTGTTTGCGTACAACTTTAATTGTTGTTAGTTTTTCTACATCAAAATCAACAACTTTGTAAAAATTACATTGGGACCTCTGTGCTCAAGCAGACAGAAACATAGAATATGGGAGTTACTAATATTATGATACCTAATCCCAAAGAAACTTTATGCTAATACATATGGGAATCCAGAGAAAATCCATCGGAACCTTTCTTTATGATCCGCCTTAGCGGCCAAAAACGAACACTATAGGAGATCGACAGAATCGATAGAAAATCTGGATACTCCCATGTGTCATAATATGTACTGCGTTTTATATCAGTAGACGATTAAAACTTTAAAGTAGTATGTTTCCTTTTGGTCTGAGAGGTGCATATATATTGTTATAGTATAGCTCCCAATGTCCTTTAATAAAAAGGGATGACGTAAAGAAAATCAATTATCTATAACATTGAGCAACTCGGTACCGGCCTGAACGGCCCCGACTCTAATATTATTACAATATTAATTGGTTGGCAGTTAAGGTTGACAAATAATATTTTGTGTTTTTTAGAAGAAGAGAAGATTTGCAAAAATATTCTGCGATTGCACGAAACGAACTGCCTAAAGATGAGGGTATGTGGATGCTACGATCTGGACATGATGCTGCCGCTCCGTCTCGTCAGCTTACTGGCGACTTACACCGTCGTCATGTTGCAATTCAATTTCAATTCAAATCATCATGACCGTAGATTTACTGCCTAATTATAATTATGTACTTTAAATATTTGTAGAAATGTGTTATTAACACAATGTGTTAATTTACAAAAAACAACTTATAAAATTTATAAAAAAAACCTCCCAAATCAGTCGGACTCGCGCACCGAGGGTTTCGTACCACCACTTTATTCTTTTGTTCTTTCATCCATTTTGGGATCCATAGCGGTAGCCCGGCGGAGATTTCGACGTAGTTACGTGTACAATGTTGCTTGCGCCAATTTTACCCCATTCCACCGTTTGTTGCTCAAAATGTGTACCAGCCATTATAAGTTTGATTTTGATTTAATTTGTTTTTATAAATGAATCGTCATGGGCTACATTTTGCTAGATCGGGTTTATGCTTTTGTTTTAATAATAAATAATACTTATTTTTTCATGTTGCATTTCTTGCATATTTATGATGCATTTCTAGCGGTATACGGTTAAAATATTTATAGTTTAAATAATTTAATAATTATCTCAATGGTTTCCTAGGCCCTAAAATTATTATACAGAGTTCCCTACATCATACATGACAACTGTTGTTCCATGACTTTTAATAATTCCTTTTTTTCTTCTCCCATAATAAAAACAAAAAAATATAAATTAGGGCTCCAAATGACAATAGCATTAAGCGGTTTTAAATGAGATGGAACGTGGGGTCATAGGCCATTAGGAGCTGTCATTTGCTCCATAAAAATAATAGTTTTTTTTTTCCATACAAACTTTAAAAATTGTTTTTTGGTGAATGTTTTAAGTTTAATAAAAAGTCATAGAACAAAATTTGTTAGGAATGATGGAACAGGCCTACGAGAGGTTTTAGTTATCAATAACCTTGCATAGCACGGATTGCTCGCTATGGCAATATATATATCTGCGACCGATCCACATATAAAATATGCCATATAATTATGATAGCTTTTAAAGTATTGTCCTGTATGCTTTGTACATACAGGACAAGCAGTCGCCGCGTCTGAAAATCTAATTGAACTGCATAAGCAGCGGAAGTAAGTCTGTCAGGCAGCTTAATATGAGGACCCCATTGGGACTTACGGTCTGCTGTGGTGCCTAAAAATGTACTACTGTATACACTGGCTCAATTGTTTCGTCCTTTAATGCAATTCGAAGAACTAAATTTCGTACATTTGTGTGGAGAATCCGTTTACACTTTATTTCTTACAGGGTTGTTACTATGTCAATATAAAAATGAATAGAAAAATCAGCTATTTCAATAATAAGTTTTATTTAGAATCATTAATAATATAGAGCAATCTAGAAAATCGAATGTTACTAAGTCAACTTATTGTTATAATATTGATAGTTTTAAGTAATGGCCATGGCATTAATTAAAATAGGTATGTGGTTTGACGCATGTAATTCATTGTATCGTGGGTGTTTGGATACCTCAGAACATTATCGAATTTAAAACAATACAATAAAACAAATTAAATGTACAGAAATGTTTCTAAAAAGGTTATTCACTAATAACAATCGTGTAGCACAAGAAAGACCAGTTGAAGTTTTGCTCAGTAATAAACTCAACAATGATTTTAAAAATGATATTTTACCCTTAAGTATAATGCAATATATGACATGTAGCTTAAAATATAATATATGTGGCAGTTGTATCACATCGAATTCTCTGTTAATTAACAACAGTTGTTTCAGTTATAGTTTTCGCAATTTGCAACTTGGATACATATATTAAAGTCAGTTCGGATGTTGAGTGGCATTGGTACGATAATATATTAAATTTTAGCGACGTCATTTATTTTTTGTATTACGTGATTGGTTTCTCTGTCAATGGGCTGCTTACCGTTCAGAGAAGTGAAATTATGGTAACCTTAGTAGTTAAAATGAACAAAATCTACGTAGATTTAAAAGCAAAGAGCTATGGGGCCGTGAGATTGGTTACATTGTTTTTTATTGTAATAACAACTTTGGAGACTGCGGTTACAAGTTTCTTTACTTGTTTTGTTTGGCGAAATGTATTTTTTATTTATACACCAATTACAATGTTTTTGTTTATGGTATTTGATTTCAATGTATACCAGTCAATATTTTTGATCCAATGGTTAAGAAGAAGTGTTGAGATATGGATTGACGAATTCGAAAAATGTAAAGCTGATAATATTTTTGAGAACAAAATAAAACGAATGGGAGCCTTGTTGGAGACATACGATGACATTTTAGAATCATACAAAATTGTCAAAGATAATACACATGAAATGGTAAGTAGGACAAAATTTGTAAACATTTACACGTGTAAGATGGAACATCACGGATGGTTTATTTTCTGTTGTGTTCGTAATTTTCAAGTCGCGGGTATCAGCTAGTAGATTATATAAATATTTGAAACAAGGTAGAATAATATTTATTGTGTTATTATTATTTTACATAATTTTCTTATTTTCAGATTCTGTATCATATAGTAGAGACTTTGCGTCATAGTCTACAATATATAGAGAGTATAGTAGCTGCATTTACTTACATGGCTCACGTAGGAAATAAAGAAGTGAGTTATGTTTATGTTATTAAGAAAAATCAAATAAGTACAACAAAATATGCAATAAAAATATTCTAATATATAATTTAAGGGGGAGGTTTATGTTCAGAAGTGGACCTCTTCTGGCTGATGATGATGATGATGACGAAGTTTAACCAAAAAGCAGGCAGGCAAGGTAGGTATCAAAGCAAGAGAGAGGCCTATACCCAGCAGCGGGATAAAGACAGCCCTCTTTATCCCACTGCTGGGATAATGATTTTTTACAACGTTAACAAGAACAAGGAGACAATGGCTTACTTTCTAGGGATATTTATTTTTTATACAATCTTTTTTATTCTTCAGATGTCCTTTAGTTCGGAACGACTTGCGTTAACTTTGGCTTGGATTTCAAAAAATATTTTACTTCATACATTCCTCGGATTTCAACTTGAAAAGTTTTACATAGCAAATGAGAATGCTAAGAGCAAGTGTATACAAAACCTCCAATCTGCTGATCTAGGTAATTAATTGGAAGTAACTGTTGTACACATTGTAAGCAACTTTGTTGGCCCATATTTCGCAAGCGGTACATCTCATACAAAAATCGCCTAGAAAACCTTAACTTCATATTAAAAGATTCAATGATCCCCACATGTGGGGGACAGGCGAATTTTTTGTATCCCCACTTTACATGTGTAGCAGCCACCCGATGAATATAAAATTATGATTTCTTTTATTCTTTCAAAATTGTTAATTTTAAAAGACTTATTCAATGACACCCTACATGATAGGGTACAGCGAATTTATTTTTCAACTTTCGCGATTTGGACACATAATTTAATGTTTCTTATCAGGACTTAACCACGCTAAAACTAGTTTATATATATATACCTCGAAGTTTCGGCCATGTTTCAATGGCCGTGGTCACGAGCTGACTGAAGAATGCGGGTCGTCCCAGTGCGAAATGAGGGTGTTGAGATCTACCTTCATTTATTTTTGTCTTGAAAAAACGTAGGGTTGTCACCACGGTACACAGCACTGACTGTATCAACAGACTTTCCAGACATAAACTAGTTTTAGCGTGGTTAAGTCCTGTTAAGAAACATTCAATTAATAATTTTTTCATCCCCTCTTTTGTATAGTAGCTACTATTGTTATAAAGAAAAAAAGTTTTTAGTTCATTTATAACTCTGGAAGTTCTAAGGTTGTAATGAATTCAGACAGACACACGGACATGATGAACTTATAAGGGTTTTACCCGATTGTCAGACGGTAATGTTTTCAGGTATTATGTAACTGCGTCAGGATGTAAGCATGAATGTTTTTGAGTTGATTTGCTATGTGACTTCCTACCCTTTGTATGTAACTTATCTATAAATAAATAGCTTGACTAATTTTGATTTGAGGTATCGTTAAATTTGTCTTTATACATTTTGCAGTCAGTTTAAAAAACATTTTTTTGTAAAGAATTAGGAAATAAGTCAGAATAATTTTACTTACCAACTAATATTTTGTCTTTTAGAGGCGGAGAAGAAGATATGCAAAAATATACTGCGATTGCACGAAACGAATTGCCTCAAGATGAGGGTATGTGGGTGTTACGATCTGGACATGATGCTGCCTCTCCGTCTGGTTTGCTTACTGGCGACTTACACCGTCGTCATGCTGCAATTTGCTTTATTATAAATCATTATGATGATAGCTCATACAAAGACTTATTGTATGAATGTTATGCAATGACTTAAATGTTCGTGCAAATCAATTATGTAAATTGAATGACTGGACGATGGAGTGGATTAATAAAAACGAATACAAACGATTTATTTAAGAAAAATCGATATAGATATTACTTTGCGGGGCTTTGTCGGAAAACCACGTTCAAAATGTATCTAGTTCTTTATTCATAAAATAATATTTTAATGAATATTTATGTAATTATATAGTTATTTATTTAGTGATATTGTGTTGTATTGTTATTTCATTACTATTAGTCGTCACGGGGTATTTACCACGATTTTTAGTATTGTTGAGTTCCCGATATTTCGTCACAGTGGCATGTGCCATGTTCACGGGTAGACTGAAGATGCGGGTGGATGATAAAAAATCACGAAATTTAGGAGCAGACAAACCGATCAACCCCCTTCTCAGTCTTTGGCTACGCTTTTTTGTCTATTGTACTTTTTTTATTTTTGCCCTTTAGTACTAATACAACCACGAAAGTCTAAAACCTTAGAATAACTATTCTAAGTCCAAACATTGTTATTTCAGTTCATTTTATTCTCAAATATATGGCTTACACTTATATAGGTCATGGATGTATATTATTATTATTTTATGTATTTATTAATGTATAATAGTTTTGTTAGAAGTATATACAGGGTTATAAGGAAAGAGTATGCTAACACGAAAAGGATCGTGATCATGAACAACTTATATTATGGGACCAACCCAGAAATTGAAAAAAAAAAAAACTGCTGTTCCATACGTTTTGTCGAGTGTCATTGACATTTTTCTATGTAACAGCTGATATTTTTTTCGCGATTTCGGGGTTGGGCCCATACTAAAAGTTGTTCATAATGATGAGTACTCGGAGCCCTTTTCGGTAGCATACCCTTTCCTTATAAACCTGTATATTTGCGTGTAGCATAATCCCTCATAATACCACACCCTGACTCTTACCTCTTCCATATAGATCCTCTCCATTCTAAGATTGCCTAAAAGGCATAGCTTTAAGCGATAAGACCGCGTGTTGTTACACTAGTTTTGACGTTTTTTGTCTTATGTATAATTATAATTTCTGGTGTGAAAAACAAAGAGTTGTCTATTTAACTACCTATCTATGTATTTTACATGTAAAACATTGAAAACAATATTAACTGATAAAAACTCAAAGTAATAAAATTCTCTGCTTAGCTCGTATCTGGCCCGCAAGGCTACCCCATGCTCAGTCCGAGCAACTTTTGATATGGGACCAAACCTGACATCACGAGGAAACAAAACAAGTGATGCAAGTCGCTCGCCTGTGATAGTAAGCTACACGCTTGCTCTTAACAGTTCAGTCGTTCATCATTATATGGTTCACGGATCTGTGGGAGGAGTGGAGGTCGATTGCTATTTGATACAATTAGTCCTCCCACAGATCCAACTAACTATCTAATAATTTCATAGACTAACTAACTATCTAATAATATCATAGACCAACTAACTATCTAATAATATCATAGACCATCTAATAATATCATAGACCAACTAACCATCTAATAATATCATAGACCAACTAACTATCTAATAATATCATATACCAACTAACTATCTAATAATATCATAGAAATCAAAACTAGCACAAGAGCCATTTCCATAATTGTATCACTTTGATAGCACTTGGAATCGGTCCGTGCCATATAAAGTACTTCCAAAACAAATGTATAAACAAAAAAAAAACGCTCCACACAATTCTTAGTGTAACGAAGCAATGATGTTTCTATGTTCCATTAGATTATGAAGTTTAATTTGACGTTTAATATTTACTTAATTTATATTATTTAATTTGGATGTTATTTGGTATTTTATTTGACTAGCTTATTGCCTGCTTCAGTTTGCATGAAGATATTTCGACTGTAAATCAATAGAGATAAGGCAAAATGTTACGACAGTGGGTGAAGGAGACTTTACATTGTGTTGGTAGCGTAGCTATTCGTAGCGATGATAGCTCATTGGTTGGAGCATTCGGATCACACGCCGCAGGACGTGTTTTTTAAATCCCAACAACTATTTTTATTGTCCGAAAACCTAACTTTAAAAACCCTTAACGCTAACATACTACTAATACATTTTAGCTAACTCTAGAATACGTTTTAATTTCCTTATAGGCCCTGCACTAGGCGAAAGGCTGATGCAATGATCTTGATCTGTTAGTGAAGGAAAACATCGTGGAGAAACCATAGGCATAGTGGTGGTAGTTTCTTGTTTTCGGCTGGCGTTACTACAGGAGAGTTGATAATCCCACGAGAGTTCACAACCTCGATCACACCGTTACTTAACATCAGATGAGCTTGTGGTCAAATGCCTAGCCTATTAAAAAAAATACTGCACTACACTACATCAGCCTTTAAAAATCTCATCATCATCATCAGCCAGACGTCCATTGCTGGACATAGGCTCCCCCTTAGAGCGTCACACCGACCGACAACGTGCCACTTGCATCCACAGGTTGCGGTGCGAGTTTCACAATGTCGTCGGTCCACCAAGTGGGAGGCCTGCCCACGCTGCTTCTGCCACTGCAAAATACAATTACCCGACTGCAAAGTGTAGCCTATGTCACTCTGGTCGTAAAGAGGAATCCAAGTCCAAAGACACATCACGTCAAAATCGGTCAAGTCGTTTGGGCTAAAAGAGGTAATATAGGTACATACTTACACCCCAAAAACGTTACCCTCCTTCTTGGACAGCCGGTTAATAAGGGCGCGCCTGAAACAATATTATATTCCGCGAAGGTAAGGCAGACAGCGGAGAACATAAATACAAAAAAACAAATGTAAACGAACTTTAGTAACGTTAAAATAATCTATAACACAAACTTTAAAATTAAATTAAAAGATTTAGGTGTTGTGACAAAGTAAACAGAGAGGCAAAAGTGTATGATATGCTATTTTAAGCCTCATCAAATTTTAACTAACAAAAGAAATGCGTAGCCACAATAAAAAAAAGAAACAATAAAGCTATATATGTATGGATGTCAACATACACCAACATAACGTATAAGATACGCTGCGCTTTGGATATTATTATTTATGCTACTAAGTGAGATGAGCATGTCGCTCCCTTGATGGTAAGCATCACGTTTACTCACAACAGTTCAGTGCCACCCAGAATTTGAAATTCAACAGTTTCAAACTATGCGCAGCAATGTACTGCGCTCGTCACCCGGAGATATTAGATGTTAAATGATTTTGTTCCCAGTAATTTAACTGGCAATGATGGCATTAGCATTCATCATCAACCAAACGACGGCCACTGCTGAAAAAAGGTCACTCCCTCAGACAGCCACACTGGATGACATCTGCCATTTTTGTTTAAATTCTTTATTTTTAAGGTCTTTTGGACTTGCAACTCTATACTTCAGCCCCATCATACTCTTATAAACTAGGAACATCTTGGATATTATAGCACAGTATGGTATAATAAGCCATCTAGGCAATCCAGTAGATCATGACGGGCCTGGGGAAAAGATTCGCCAGTCTGCAAATAATCTAGCCCCCTCGGAGTGAGGATCGGATAAAATACTATGAATTACCCCCACATTGGACTCGCTCACTTCAAGCTCAGCAAAAATTCGTTCGCTCTCAGCTTGGTTTCGGACACATTCCATCAATTCGTGATACACGTCCTCAGGCCAATCACACTCCTCACAATTAGGTGACGATACTTTTCCCATTATTAATTCAAATGCCTTGAGTGGAATGTGTCTGGAACGCAATATGTGTGCAATGACAACAAATTTTCGATGAATCCCACCAACAAACCACGGCGATCGACGAGGCTGGCTTTGCATGATTTTGTACCAAGCTCCATTAGATTTAGAACGTTTATCAAAGTATTTCCAGCCAGCCGGTCATCAAAAAACAAGGTAATATAATTCGGTAAGTATTCAGAATGAGTAGGTAAAATATACATATCCGAGCCACAAATAGCAGCCAACTTTGCAACGCGATCAACCGTTTCGTTGCCTGATAATCCAATGTGGGATAACCAATGTACTTTTACGTTTACCATTGCAACCAGCGGTACTACTCGCACAGTGTCGTCGGTCCACTTTATGGAATGCTTCATTGTTACGTCTGGCCTATAAATTATACTACTATATAAAAGCTGACACTCTGAAGAGGCTAAAAGCTTTCGAGATGTGGTGCTACCGGAGAAAGCTACGTATTAGCTGGACTCAGAATCTCCAATACCAGTAAAAAAAATCTAAGCATAGTTCGGTGATTAACTCAGGACAGTATTCCAAAAACTTGCCGAGAAGACTACGCAACAGTACTTATAATTAGCTATTTTTTTAGCAGTTCAATCCATTTTGTAACTAACTACTATATGTAATTACACTAACATATACAATGTTGCCCATCGGCAAGTGACCGCCTGAAAAGGGCTTACAGCACTCATCATTATGAACAACTTTTACTATGGGGACCAACCCTGAACTCAAGAAAAAACGGAAAAAACTGCTCGGTGCTCCACAGTGGATCGAAAAGATAAAAAATAGACTTTCGAAGACATGACATAACATTTTAAAGTGAAAGTGAGGTTTTTTGCTCAAAATAGCTTCTACTAACCATTATTTTTATTATCATATGATACAATCTAGCAAACAAACAAATTAGCAAATTAGAACTAGCCCTTATTCTTCGGCAAGAATAAGGCCTCGTTCAGGGACACGCGGAACGTTGCGCGGCGCGTGCAGCGTCGCGTCACACGGGCAAATCAAACGTATGCCAATGTATGGGACTGTTGATGTAGAAGCGTGTTCATGCGCGTTTTATTTGATATCATTACGCATAGACCTAACATTACGAGATCTATTTCGGTTTTTTATTCATTTAAGAGACACGTTTTGTCACGGTGTCAGTCTATATTAATTAAATTACCAAATTAGCAGACGTACAATAAATAATAAGTTAAAAAAAAAAACTTTAATGAACTTTTTTTCCCTTTTAAATGGCTTGTGACGCAGCAAATTAATACAGTGCCAGTGTCAAGTTATAGAATATTTTAAGTGACGTAATATTTCACAAAGACAACTTCAATGGAGTGCATTATTAAGTATACACTCTATTTTCGTCACAAATCCTTAGCAATCACAACATAATCACAATAGATAAGGCATCTCTATATAGAAGAGCTTTTTTACGCGAGAGTCATATGCACAGCCGATTGCGGCAGTAATTATACAGTTTAGTCTCAGTTTGGCCGCGGACCGCGTGCCACGTATTGTGGAAATGTAATTTCCTAATTTTAAACATAAACATTACACAAAATGTTCTGTAAAAAGTAAAACCAACACATTTTTTTTAATTTGTATATTCGGCTGTGCATATAATAGCTTATAAGTTTATATTTAATATTTATTTTCGTGAGTTTTACATAAAATAACTTAAAATGAAGAATTATTACTTCTGTTTTAAAGAAGGAAGCAAGATAAACCAAATAATATGTGCCATTTTAAGTAAGTATTAGTCTTTCTAAATTCTATATAATTGTAATAATATTTTAACCTACTCGCCGTTCACAACTAACATTATTTATTAACCGATTTCCAAAAAAGGATGAGGTACTCATCTCGAATGTTTTTTTCATTTTTAACTATATAAAAGAAAAACCCCTTTTCTAGGAATCAACGCTCAGACCATGAGAGATAGATATCAACCCTTAGAGTTGATTTCAGAAGTGGTGAAATGGTGTATTTAAATTCTAGAATTGGCAAATACTCAACATCAGGCATGATGTGTTTATATGCAAACCGAATTTGAAAAAAAATATGTGTTTTTGTATTATTAAAATAAAATGTTTCATTGTTGACAGTAAACATACCCGTGTTCGCGTACGGGATGAGTATAGGCTGGATGTCTCCCATGACGCTTCTGCTGCAAGGACCGGATTCACCGCGCGGCTCGCCTCTCTCAGACACCGAGGTAGGATATATATCATTATGATAGCTTACACAAACGTGGTGCAGCCTACTACTACGCTTCATATAGTTTTATTCAACGCTAAGATATTTTTATGAGTCCCACCAACAGCCCCAAATTGGTCTATTTTTGTAGGCTACTTCCACTATTTTTTATAATTAAAATCATCAGCCGATATATATATATATATACCAATGGAGAAATAATGGTTCTTGAATAGTAGGTATTTCAAAGTTTAGTCTCTGCTTTCTTATCAATGGAGCTTTGAATGTTTTTGTTGTAAGAAAGCGTGTGTTGCATGGACTGAGACCAAGTGTTCTCATTGACTATCTCAAGGTCACGCCCAGAAATTGACTATCAATGAACCACTGAGTATAAATTCTCGAAGGTGTACTTTGACCGATGCGTTCTACGTGAGCCATAGGTAAATATGTGATCTGTCATACAAACAAAAAAAACTACCTAGATTGCTACACAAAACGAACAGGATTACCTAGAGACGATTGAAGGTCTACAGATAATCCGAATGCTTAAGCCAGTTGGAAGCGTACCCAGCAATATGGTGGCATTATCAGCCTGAATAATATAAAAAAAGGCCTATATAAAAGGCTTTGTGCCCATCGACGTAAAAAAAATAGAATGCTTACGCCCGATAAACTTTAGTAACACATTTTGGTAGATTGCAGCTATAGTATTTACCACTATTTAAGAATGTATGGTCTTCAAAATAGAAAAGTCGTTCACAAGGGTGACCCGACAAAGTTCACGTCCGAGCAAAAATAGATTCGGTAGAGAACACACGATGAATTTCACATCTAATTTGATTTTTCTAAAGGCAACGTTAACGAAAACGTCAAGGAAAAATCGGAACGGAACCTATACTCTAGAGTGCTAATATTAAGGCACTATAAAGACTAGACTAGACTAGACTTGTATCGTGTAGAGGACTGTGTTCTACTGATGATGATATTAGATATAATTGTTAGGGACACAGAGTAAATTATAACACGTAGATCACAAATTAGAACGCAACCGATCTGAGTATTCAAAGATGACTTGTTTTAGTGTTGCTGGGAGTGCAGACCCTTGAAGTACGCCAGCACAAATCGCCAGTTGCCAGCCTTCAACGACAAGTTAATCGATGGTTCCCTTAAAACCTCATTAATCCAAGAGGAATGAGGATTTGACTCCACGCACTGTGGCGTGAGATTGGAACACGCCAACCACTGAGCTACGATCGCTAAAACTAGTGATTTTTTTTTAGATTTCGTGGATGGCTGCGGCGGGATATCTCACATGCATCCCTGCAGACTTCCTGATGGCCTTCCTCAGCGACAAACTCGGGAGGAAGACCACGCTGTTGTTCATGTCAGCAATTACTGCTGTAAGTTCGCTCAGACTATTCTGAACTGAAAGGATATGCTAATGTAACTTTTAAGCTTTGCGAACGGTTTTATAGGGCTACATAGGCTACATAAGCACCAACCATGAGACCGTGAAACAAATATCACCCGCTTTTCGTTTTTTTTTCTGGAAAACTCATTCGTAAGATAATTATAGATGATTGCTTAGATCGAAATGAATCCTGTTAAAACACACACAAAGTATTAACAATGTAACTACCAAAATCAACCAAATAGTCAATTCTCTTACAAAATGCTCAATTTTTCTACTTATCATGTATCTAGAAATCTACTAAAAGTAGTCAAGCTTACCCCAATGCAGTCGGGTATATCTTCTGAAGATAGCTCTCGCTTATTTGTAATATTATTTATTATGTGCCATCTTCATCGGAATTGCTAGACAGAAAACTTATTTGGTATTACAATGAACATACTTACATACATACACTATACTGTCAAACCCATAACTCTCCTTTTTCGTAGTCGGGAAAAAAAGAAGAAATCACAAAAACATTTTTTTTAACGCATTTTCAAGTCGTTATGTTGCTTTTTATTGTTGTAACAAAGAAATAAATTTACGATGACTGTTTGTAAGCCAGGCTTATTTAAAATCGCGATGATAGATAAACATGAGAGTTTTTGTTTCAAAAACTAAATATAAATATAGCACAAGTTATTAAAATACCGGTTAAAAGGTTAAAAACTTCACACGATATACCTAGATCATCAAGTTGTCTCTACAGTTGGCCAAAAGATAATATTACATTTTTAGGAAGATAATGTTAGTCGCACTGAAATAATAATGACAAAGAAAAGTTAAAAGTCGAGAATGGAACCAATTACACTTTATTAAGGCCTTGAATATCACGAATAATACAGTAACCAATTTGAAAACGATGCGTGAAGCCAGCTGGATCCTGGCTAGTTTCGACTAGCATTTTATTTCGAATTATTTCACTCACTATGGTTAGTTATAATAAATTCGCATGGTACCTACAGTTTTAAATGAGTGTATCTATGTAACTTTTTCCCCAGGCATGCTGGGCCCTCAAATTGTCTTCACTAGACACGTGGGCCTTCGTGACCGCCAGAGCTTTGTTCGGCGTGACAATGGCTGGGGCGTACGTCACCTGCCCCATATACACTAAGGAGATCAGCGAGAAGTCTATCAGAGGAGTTCTGGGGAGCTTGGTGAGTTGAATACAGAATGTCACACAGTTAGGGCGTACTCTAAATTTATGCAGTTAATACGGTTTTTTTTTGTATAATTTTAATTTCTTCTGCATACAACAAGGTGCAACAATATTGAAAGGTATGTATGTACTCATCATAATTAACAACTTTTACTATGGGACCAACCCTGAAATCGCGAAAAAAAAAACAACTGTTCCATAGAAAAATGTCAATGACACTCGACAAAATGACACTACGACCTGCCGAGTTTTTGTCGCGATTTCACTGTTGGTCCCATAGTAAAAGTTGTTCAAATGATGAGTATATTCATACCTTTCAATATTCTCTTTCAGTAACAGCCTGTGTAATATACAGAGTTATTTTTAATTAACCGTCACCTCTCGCAGGCCGCTCGTCAACATCATTCTCAGCAACTTTTTTTTTATGACTTTTAATAATTCTTTTTCTTTTTTCCCAAAACAAAAACAAAAGAAAAAACATTTAAATTAGACCCTTTGGTGTAAGTTTGGTTTGTTGACTAGGATGGCTGGTTACTTGAAAAAACATATATTCATGTAATATATATATAAGAAATCTATGTATTCTCATTATTTATAATAGGTACTTTTAGGGTTCCGTAGTTTACCACTAGTGCCGTTAGGTTAGATTTACAAGTAATACTTTTAAAATAAAAACGAAATTCCCTAATGCAAATAATACTATGTCACTCAGTATATAACGAGGAATCCGACGAACCTAAGTCGTCAGAATCGGTCAAGCCGTTTAAGTTATAGAATGAAACACACAAAAACATACTTAACATCATGGCTGTTCAGAAAATTAATATTTGTTTTCCGTAAAAGGTTCACGACTTTCTAGTTATTGAACTTTTTCAATCAAATTTGTACCTAAAATTACCAAAAACTCGAATAGTATGAAATTCTTCTGCATTTTTTTAAAATTATCTAGTTTGTCTCAGTTTTCTCCAATCGCAGATAACGGGCTGTCTATTCATTACGACACACTCTGTATATGTACACCCCAAAAATATTACTCTTCTTGGGCAGTCGGGAAAAAAGCGGTGCCGCTGGAGTATTCCAAGGCTAACTAAGCACTTGCTAAATCTTGCAGCAGTTGCTCAGTCTTCTGTCTTTTTCAATCGAGTTCTGATTTTGAAAGAGCGAAAAGGACATAAAGGTAACCAAGGGCACTCCGCGTTTATTAATACAGGGGTTGGTTTTCGAAGTGAGATATGGCTGCCAGTAGTCAAATCCTGACCTAGCCTCAAATTCCAGCTAATCTTCGCCCACACGACCGGCAACCTGTTCCTGTACATCATCGGCGACATACTCCCCTACCGCACCATCCTGTGGGTGTCCCTGGCCGTCCCGACTGCGCACTTAGCACTGTTCCTGATGATGCCGGAGTCACCATCCTATCTTGTGAAGAAAGGAAACCATAAGGTTAGACATTTCATTGAACCAAACACTCAATAAAGTGCGTTTCTTCCTTTTTTTGAGTTTCTTAAGTTAAAAGTTAAGTTCAAAGATATATGCCATTTACCAGCATGCATTGAGCCAGCATGGTGAATTAGGTCCCATCCTCTGTCTCTCTCTGAGAGAAGGTCTGTTCCCCAGCAGTGGGAACATGATAGGCTGAAATAACAATTCTGAAATAACAGCTGTTCATTCTCGTCGAGGGCGAATGACATTTTTCCATAGAACAGCTGACGTTTGCATCGAAAACTGAACTTAGTTTATTTATATACTAAATAAGTCATTCGGGTGCCGTTAGATTGTGAAGCGCATATACCACCGCTCGGCCATAGCCGTTGTCTATGTTCAGCGTTGGTCACATCGTAAAAGTGGTTTTTTAATTCATAATTCATTTATTGCGTATTTGGGTATACAAGGTGGAATTAACATTAAATACAGAGAACCATATTCCGCCTTTCGGCATGCAAATATATCTGTAACTACAATCAAATAATTCACAATAATTCTGTGACCACATGATTAAAAAAAAACACGACTGAAATTAAGCAACATTGTCATTGACACACAATTTAGAGACCATTCAATTGTTCATGATAATGATGATTATTATTATAGTTTTATTCAATTACTCAACCGTCAAGTAGTAGTGTGCAAACATTACTGTGTTCAGGATTGAAAAGCAACATTTCCAATGCAATTAGGTACTTAGCATAAGCAAAGAAACTTTTTATCTTTGGCATTAGTAAGTTTTGGTTGGGACGGTGTTCGTAAACTTGACGCTTACCATTAGACGAGAAAAGTTCTCGGCTCGTCATCTAGTTGGAAAAAAAACTATGTTGCTCATTGAAAGAATTGGTAAAACTGGCCGAGGCTTGTCATCATCATCATCAGCCAGAACACGATGTCCACTATATAGTATAGTAGTAACATAGGCCTCCCCCTTAACTGTCACACCGACCGACAACATGCAACCCGCGACTTTCATAATGTCGCTGGTTCACCTGGTGGGACGCCTGCCTACGCTGCTTCTTCCGGTTCATAGTCGCCACTCAAGAACCTTTCTTCCCCATCGGTTATCGGTTCTTCGAGGCTTGTCACCGTAATTTTAAATGCGACCAAAGTTTTAAAAAATAAAACAAACACGCTACCTTACTATTTATAAGTACTTTAAAACTATTATAAAACGCGTCAACAAAAAAAATAATTAAACTAATTAAATACACGGTATACTATTATATTTTGATAAGATAGCTACATGATTTTATAATATTTGTATATTCTACACATTCAAATGATAATGTGATAGGCGTAATATGTGCGAGATAATGTGAGAGCACAATATTATGTTAAATCCAACAAGTATTTTATGTGTTTTAAGATCAAAAAATTGTTTATTTAGTAATATTGTATGTTGACAAAATTTTGTTGCCACGGGGGCCTTTTATAATGTTTTTGATACTTTTAAGTGAGTATGGTTTTAAGCGCGTGTCATCAATTTAAATGTTTCACTACGAAATAGTGGCACAGTATGCTATGGTACTTTCACTTGAAAGTTACAATCGAGATCCTGCCTGATGCTGCATAATAATGTGATCAAAGAAAAAAAAAAATTTTTTTTACTAACTCGCTCCGCTGTTTCAACCGCTTAATAGTTATCCTAGTTTGTTAGTAGGTTCTTTAGATGTATAGAGATCCATATTCTTAGAATAACTTATTCTAAGTCCATTCTTATTCCATACTCTCGCTGCGCGTATAGAAAATGAGGTGTCGAAGTGTATTGTGAGTACATGAGGAATGTCCATTTTCATTTAAAAAATTTAAAACTCTGTTAAATTGTGTTAAAAAAAAAATTGTTCCCTTTTCTAGGAAGCAGCTCGAGTCCTGGCCTGGCTCCGGTGCAGAAACGAGGATGATCCTAAGCTGGTGGATGAGCTCGACGAGATGAAGAGAGAGCAGAAGGCTGACGACGAAAGCAGCAAATATATTATTAAGAATATAGGTATGTGAGTATTAAACAAGGCTTAGGGGCAAACTAAAAATAGTCATGTGCAATATTACTTGTTGGGATTTTTTTGTTCCCATCGTGTCACAATGTAACACTGAATGTGACTAATTAGGAACCCAAACAAAATATTACTGGTTGAGAGGAGTAATGTATTTAATGCAAAAATATTCCTAACAAGTAGCTTTTTGTCTCCTATTATATTTCAAATCAAGATGAAATTGTGAAGATCATGACCACTACATCTTACGTCCTTATCAGTTGTTATAATCGGTTTACGCATCTTTTTATGGCCATTGGCACTCTTCTTTATATAAATTCTCTATGGTGTTAGAGATTCGATAGAAAAAAGAACGGCTTTTTTAAAACTTACCAGGGAAATTGGATGCAGTTCAAGAGGCCTAAGATTATCTCTTATGAGATTGTTAGTAAAAATTTATAAAAAACGAATATAAATGACTACAAACTAATACAATACAACAATAATTTACTAATACAACAATATGGTGAAAACAGAATAGAGAAAGGATGATAACCGCGGATGAAGCTAGATGATTTAAAATGTATGATACAAATGGCAGATGTAAACCCAAATGCGAGCCAATTATTTGGTTTGTCACGTACTAATATTTACAAGAACACTTAACATGCATTCGTTTTGTCTACTTCCTCAAAGTTCATAATCAATAGTGCTAAAATGCGCAATAATACTTGACACGGAATACAGGACACAATAACTTAATTTATTTTTGCAGTAGTAATCATTGTCATCATCTCCCTCCCCCTTATTTTAGACTTATACAACGATAATCTGCCGCTTGCATCCACCGGCGGTTGCCCGTGACTTTCACAATGTCATCGGTCCACCCAGCGGGAGGCCGACCTACCGGTGTCTTCCGGTTCGTGGTCACCATTAAAGGACATTTCTTCCACATCGGTTACCGTTACATTGAGCGATGTGCCTGCCCATTGCCACTTCAGCTTGCAAACCCTAAACAGCTATATCAGTGACTTGGGTTCTTCGGCAAATATTCTCGTTCCGGATTCTATCGCGCAAAGAAACTCCGAGCATTCCTCTCTCTATTGCCCGCTGTGCGATTTTGAGTTTCTCCAAAATGCCAGTGGTCAACGACCACGTTGCAGTTCCAGATGTCATCAAGAAGTAGTAATAAGTACGGCTAACACCAATATTACCTACACTTTGTCATTTTAAATTGAATTATGAACTACAAAATATATATGTAAATAGCTACACAGTAAAGCACAAATAAAAAACACAAATGAATATTAATTATTATTGAGTTAGGTGTAACGCTTCCTTCTTCGGCACTCGGCAGAAATGCGAATCAATTGGTCAGACCTTGATAGTTTACAAGTGTGTATTTATTATACTCATTGAACTCGTTACTTGACGTCTTTTTGGGTCAAGGTTGTCTATGGATAATAATTTCCCCCAATATAAAAATGATCCCCGGACCTATCTTATACCGCGGTATATTGAAGGAGCTTCCGCGACAGGCAAATACGAGCGTTTACTATAACACCCATGGCCGGCGCGGACGTATTATTGTGGTAATAGGTAATAACAATATTATTAAGCCAAACTTGGTGTAATTTTAGTTCATAATCTAAAGTAAAACAATCCTATATAATTCAGAGCAATATAGCCGCAGTCGAATCAGGACCAATAAAGCTTCGAGGTATAAAAATGAATAAGCATAATAATAATGAATAGTCTCGCTTGCGCGATTTAACTCCCAACATTACAACTGTCAGTCGATACAAAAAATCAAAACATGCACAAAAATTGATCAACGCCATCTAGCGAACTATAGATAGGAAGTAACTATATGTCTCTGTCTGGATGTTTGCCGCGTTATCACGGCTAATCGAATCTTGATAAAATTTCATGTGATACTTTTTTATATACACGTGAAGTCGTGGGTAACAAGCAACCGCAGAAGAGAGAAGTAAATAATTTTTTTTCCTCTTCTGTGGTAACAACTAGTAACATATCTTATTATAATTTACACTGTCTGACAATTATTGGCCATTGTTATAATGCAACGCCCTACTGTTCCAACCTTGGCATATACAATATAATTAGTCTTAAGTTTAAGTCCTAATTTTTGTATGTGTGGTTTCGCATAAACAAATAAATAATAAAAACCGGCCAAGTGCGAATCAGACTCACGCTAATATTTTACGACATACGCGAATGTTTTTTTTAATTTTTTGGTTCCTACAGGTACATACATTACACAGTGACAGTTTAACTAGTTTGGTGTTATAATCATTGCGAAATCACCACTTATAACAGGATGTTTGAACTCGTTAAGTATCTAAGCAAGGAACCGAAACGGAAACTTTCTGCTTAGTAGCCATACGCACTAAACAATGGTTGTACACTAGATTAACTTAAATTTCTTCCCCAGTAACCGACTCAGTGCTGTTCCGGGCCTTCCGCATCGCGTTATTCGTGTCGCTGGCTCGCGAGGTATGCGGTGCCATCCCCGTGCTGAACTTTGCTGGAGAGATCTTCGCGAAGGCTTCCACGTCGCTGATGCTGTCTCCGAACCAGCAAGCCATGATGCTGGGCGCGGTGCAGGTCGCCGGGTCAGCCTTGGGGACAAGTGTCGTAGAAAAGGCTGGCAGAAAGGTAAGAACCCAACTATTGCTTACATGTGAAAACATTGATCCTTTTCGAATTAATAACTGTGAATATATTTTGAAGAATTTGGAATTATTTTTTTGTATTGTTTGTATATTTAACACTTGTGTGCACGGGGGCTTTCAATCTAAGTGTCATCCTGTGGGCTCGATATATGTGGTAGACTACGTAAGTTGTATTTATTTTGTTTAGTTATTAAGGCTTGCTCAGTAAAAATAATAATGAAAAAGTAAAATACATTTAAACCCCTTCCTCTTTATTATATAGAAACTGGATTATTATTACTATGAAAACTGACGTGGTTTTGATACATTTTGTTTTACATTTTTGAGACGAGGTCGCGCGCGTGTCTCTCTGAGCATTCCTTGATAAAGGTCACCGAATGTGATCGAAACTATAGTCGGAATAACCGACTCAATTTAACGTGAGTATTCCCGTTTTATTAAAACAAAATGGTTTATTATTCTCAATTTTCATTCCAGCCCCTTCTATTCATCACCTCCCTGGTATCAGGGCTCAGCATGTGCGCTCTGGCCTCCTGGTACTTAGCGCGTGACTACAACCTCTATGCTCCTGATTGGATCCCTGTAGCGACCTTATGTCTATGCATCTTCTGCGACTCGTCGGGCCTGCAACCGGTCTCTGTTGTGCTGATTGGCGAAATGTTCTCTTTTAAGGTAAGTTTTGCTAAGAAGAAGTTGAAATTCAAATATTACTGAGATTTTGCTCGACCTAAGACGACTTTAGACGTCTTAGGTCAACGAACAGTAACCGGTAATTCTCCAGCGCTCGTTACCTTGTCCAGAGTTGTATGAAATTCAACCTTATTCATTAAAATTATAATTATAGATTTAAAGTTAATATAGGTTGTGAGTATTTGATTGTAAGCATCAGGTTTACACAAAGCGTGGCTATCACTTATGGCTGAACAAACAAAAAAAAGTTTTATACTTGTCACTCTGTTTTATTTTATAATTCCTATTCTCCATATTTACTAAAGTATTTCGTAGTAGGTTTATCAAAAAAATAAATTAATCATTAATTATTTTGTCTTGCAGTACCGAGGCACAGTAATGGCGACATCCATGGCATCTGCTTCTTTAGCCGGCTTCCTCCAAGCCCGATTTTTCAAGCCTGTAGTAGCTACCTTGGGCGTCCACGTAGCCTTCTACTTCTTCGGAGCAGTCTGTCTGATCTCTTCAGTATATATCCTCATAGCAGTACCAGAAACTAAAATGAGGACCGTAGACGAAATCTATTCCGGTTTGAAGACAAAGAAGGAGAGGCAAAAAGAGATTGAAAAGGTCAAAGCTATTGAAGGACAAGCATAATTCATAAAGTAATATTTATAATAATTGTAAAAAAATACATTAGCAAAAACACGCTCACAGAACAATAAAATAATAGTAGACATAAGAAAGAAGAACTCCTAGAATAAATTACCAATCAAGTAAAAGGAAATAAGACAAAGAAAATACCAAATATAATCTATTATTTTTAATTATTGTATATTATTTAGATCCTTTTGTAACCGTAAAATCCTAAACGAAACTTAATTTATAAGTAAAAAGTAGCCTAGTCTCTGTCAAGACAAGATTTAAAAATTTATAAACAATCGTATAATAATTATATATATAACTTAAAGGAAATATACCTACATAAGTTATATCCACTCTAATAAGGCAGACATCATTAATCATCAAAATAACACTGACGGGACTGCTTAATAATTCATGAATTCAATAAGAAACTACTAATAATACTTGAATAGTAATTTGAAGATTGGTTTGTGATAAATTAAAGACATACCACTATATTATTTTGTTGACGCTCTTACCACTAATGGAGAACGATATTAACTAATAATAGCTTTATCGTAAATTCATAGAAGTTTTCTTCATAATACGAGAACTTATCATACTAGTCACATAATACTATTTAATCTTCCGCTGCCGTGAAAAAGAATAATATTGAAGTGTCCTCAAAATTATGGCTTATCGAAAACAGATTATACAATTTGAATTAAACGATGAGTACCATAAGATATTTACACCTTTTTACTACGTGACTACACTTTTCGGGCTGAGAACGTATAACCTTAAAAATGATTTAGCATATCCTGTCACGAAATGGAATATAGTTGTCGGGTTTTTTGCAAGTTTCATCGTGATAACATGTCTTGGTCTTACTTTAACATGGTCAAATTTTCCCAATATAACCATTAAAGCTATATACCATGTCCAATATTTTCTAAACGCTACAGTATTTTTGGTTCTACTAGTCATTAATTTCTACTATAAGCAGTATAACTTTGAACTGCTGAAGATGCTTCAAGAAATCGGTAAAGTTATCAGGAATTCAGGAGATACAAGGCTTTTATCGTTGTTGGTATGGATATGCCTTGTAGTGATTACTCTGTACTACGGAATGTTTATATGGATCAAACTTACATTAGACGCTTACTGGACCTGGCCACGAGCCATCTTAATATTAACAGCAATTTCGTTTGAAATTAAAATTGTACACGTGTCTTTCATTATCTTATATATGGCGTTGAAGCTAAAGAAGTGGAAAATGATAATAATAAGTTACCGGATAGGGGACGAATTTGACGAGACAACTGGAAAGCTAAACCAGCTGAAGTCTACTTTTCAAACGATTTTGGTGGCCTATTCTATGACGAAGAAAACTTTTCAAGTTATTGTAAGTAAGATAACATTATAATAAATTACTACTACTTTATAATAATTTTATGTTCAATTTTATATGGTCAGTAGATATATAATGTCAATGTTGTATTTATTTATGCAACTTGCATAAAAAATATGTTGTAGATAAATCAGGAGTGTTATATTGACGATACTCACCTGATAGTAATCGTCACATGTGCCCAACGATTCATTACCACCCAGAATTATAAGCTTTAAAAGCTTAGAACCACGCACGGCAATGCACTGCGCTCGTCATCCTAGGACATTAGATGTCAAATCTCTTAAATCCGGAACATAGTAATGTTTGCACGACAGTTGAACGGTTGAATAACTGGCAAATGTATGGTATTTCTCATGACGGACTCTGCAAAATAATCCTAACGCTACAGAATTACGCAAGCGTATGAACCTCTTCTCTTTGACGTTATTCAGCCGTTTACATCAAAGACGTCCTGAGCTTGTTTTCCCCGGATTAGGCCTCCATCATCTGAAGAACGGAGCAAGGGACAACAGGAAGTTTTACCTGCAGGCCTCCATAATAAAAAGGAGGTACCAATTGTAGTTTCCCATTGTCTATATTGTATTGAACAATTAAAAAAATGTTTTTCAGGTATTGTCGTGCTTCATAATGTCATTTATTGAGTTTTTGACTTTAGAGGGTCTTTATTTGATCTGGGCAGAATGGAGGAAGGTATGTAAATCTCAACCTAACTTTTGAACCTATTCTAACAATTGTATCTTGTGTTAGTCTTACTGTATGTAGCATCGCTTCATAAACAAGCTTTCGTCATTTGCCGCTTGTTGTACAGATTGTTGCCGCTTGCTTATAAACAAAAGGACAACGATTCCTTCACATAGCGCAAATGCGACGTTGTCGCTTCGTGGATAGAGCTTCGTTTGTTTATACTCAAACTGTAAGCAAGCGAAAAGACGAAAGCTTGCGTATGAAGCAAGGCTATGTGCACAGCGTACAGTAAGCCTAATTATAAATAATTTTTCATATTTCTGACTAGGACAAATTCACAGAACTAAACCCTATGACCATTTTGATGTATGGATGGATGATCAAAATAATTGTGATCAAAGTGGTATTATGCGTATGTTGCGAGATATTCTATGTTGAGATAGCAAGTATACGCGAAGCAATTATTTTAAAAACCTGCAAAGGAGACCCGAGTAAGCACCACATAATATTATGTTGTTTTGTATTTCCCTACGCTTAGCTAGAATGTACATTCTGACCCTAGATCTAGATAAACACACCCATATTGAACTTACTCAAGAGTAAGTAATAGAACAGTTTCGCTGTGCCAACGTGAACTTTATCGCGGTGTGATACGAGTCGTGGTCAAGCGCTAGACCTAACAATCACCAGCTAATAGGGTGTCACGGTTGGGGTCCTAGTGCCCTAGTGCTATAACTACGAATATATTGCGACCTTAAAAAAAACCTATAAGCATTTTTTTGTAACGTACGTTACTTGTACGTTTGTGGTAGCGTATTGTTAACGTATATAAAAAATCAACATCAGATATTATTTTGGGATGTAAATCAGTTGGCGCGTTTGGTATGGTCAATACGGCGGTATACTCTATACCCCTGCACCATAGGAAGTGTACCCTGAAAGTGTCACGTTAAGTGTTTGTGAGTCAGTCAGTGGCACATAGTTGTACATTTTATTTTGTATTTTTCACTATAATTAAGCGCCGAGATGACGCGCCGCGACCTTTATGGGGAAAATAAAGTAACAAAACTTTTCTTTTCAGATTTTCATATAATACAAAGCTTCGAGAACCTGAAAGATTTTTCTAAATCAATCTATAGGATTATTGATACCCATTTCACCAAGATGAGTGCTTGCTCCGTATTCACTGTGGACGCAGCTTTATTTCTGCGGTTTTTTGCAACTGTTGCTACTTATACTGTCGTGCTTTTACAGTTTGCTTTCTAAATTAAATACGAGTAACCATCGATATATATTTATGTACATACTACGCACTAGATTTCGCGATCCGAACACTCACTCTGTTCGACTGAACTGTACTGTAATCCGTACACCGTACTTTAGTGTGGCTTCGACATTCACGCAGTATGGCCGCGTACGGAGCGGCGCTACTAAAACGCGAATTCGAAAAATTCGAAATTGCGCTGCATTTCTTAATAGCTTGGTTATACATCGTAAATAATGTTTTCTGGAGTGGCAGGCGAGGCGAGGAGCACGAGCTGCTCGTCATACTCCTCGCCTCGCAACTCGCTTTCAAATACTTATTAGCATAATAGCTTGTGTGTGTTTGTCATTTTGACATAATCTAATTATAACTAGTAGTTCGCGGCAAACTGAAACCTCGCGATCCCCATTTATTCACAACCCCTGGACCGATTCAGCTCATATTCGAACTTTAAAATTGTATTGAAATTAACTACTTGCCTACTAAATTTCATGAAGATCGGATCAACGGTTCGCAGGTTATCATCGGACAAATATACACACAAACATACAAACATACATACAAATGCCGATTTGTCCCAGTAAACACTGACACCTTCGCTTCGCTCGGTCAAATAAACCATATGTATTTTAATTTTAAAAAATTACTTAGTTGTAGTTTGTATGTATTTTGCTTAGTTATAAAGGCCTGTTAAAAATATATATTACATAGGCACGTTATAATTAGTTTATTAGTATACTAGTTATACGCAATAAGTGGTTAAACGATAAACAATTAGGGTAACTTTAAAAATATCTAATTTATTTGTGGTTGTAAAATTAGTAAGATTCAAATAATGTTTTGTACTAAATTTATTCATAAGAAATTATTACACTCGGGCCACTTGGACCTGGAAATTTAGTTTGCGCACAATGAATGTCTACATTTATATTATGTAGGGCGTGCGAAGAGGCGAGAGTGATCGTACTGTCATATTCGCGATAGGCTAGGTTGTATATTTCGGTGGAAAACTGTAAGCCATTGAATTTGTACCATAGAAACTCAAAGTGCGCGCGAATTGAGATAGCCCTGCTGAGACTAGATAATATACTGTCGATTGCTAATTTTATCTTTAGAATGCCTGCAACAAACAGATCAATGCATAAATTATTAAATCACACTAAATGCCTAGATAAAGAATAGGGAGAATTCAGAGATCGTATAAGCTATTATTTTTGTAAGAGATCGCCTTTAGCGATAAGGCCACCATCAGTGGTTCTAGTTTGGTAGATACAATGTGACATACTCGTAAAGGCCCGCTCCCGACCAGAGACCGACCATTATTCAATAATTTTTAAGATATCAGAATATCAATTATCTTTAGAATTACAGTGCCAATATTTTAAAGCAATTTCAATTCTAACATTTTGATTTTTAACGAAGAAAAATAATAATAAATATTTGGTCCAAATGTTTTCCTTGTAAGAGAATAACAGCATAAAACTTGCTTTAAAGCTTTGGCATTGTTACTTAAAGATAGCTAACTTATTTAATTTTTATTCTGTTTTTTTAACTTCAATAATGTCAAAATGTGTGAAATCTTATAATCTGGGAGACTTGAGTATTCAAGATGTTTTTAAAAGTTATTACAATTGTTACTTCATTCATCACCATCAACAGCCTGAAGACGTCCACTGCTGAACAAAGGCCTCCCCCTTAGACCGCCACACTGAACGACAATTTGCAATTTGCATCCACCTGTTACGACCTTCAAAATTTTGTTAGTCTACCTAGTGGGAGGCTTACTAACGCTGCGTCTTCCAGCTCGTGGTTGCCACTCAAGAACTTTTCTTACCCATCGCTTAATTACTTATTTCTTCATCGTTTCATTACTTCATTACTTAGTCCATTATTAAAATTACCTTTCACTCTTTAATATGACAAGACGTCGTTCGTTTGTCTCTTCACTTCCACAATGGAACTGCCTACGCCGCTAATGAAACTCAAAAGCCTCTGGAAGACAAAACCAAAAAAATATAAAAACGCTCGAAGACCCAAGAAAGTTTTGCTTTATAATAGATTGGATAAAACATTTCAGTTCATAATTCATCCTTTCTTCATTTTACGTAAAATTCTCTTTTCTGCTGAATTTAACTTAATCAATAATCATGTAACTCCTAGCGGACCACTTACTAAGGTTTTAAATGTTATCGTAGCATGTATATTTCTTTTAATGTGTATATTTTCTTACACGAATCCCCATAAGAATGATTTTCTAAACATTTTTTTTGCAGCATTTGATTACGTCTATAATATTGTTTGTGTTTTATTTATTGCTGCTTATACATTACTTACGAGCCAGTCTCATGTACAGTTGATTTTAAAAAACCAAGAACTTTACAAATTCTTTAAAATGAAATACAAATTCAGAACTGTCATCATAAATAATTGGCTGTATATATTCGGGTTAATGTTAAATCAAATATTTTTTGAAGTGTGGTTCATGATTTTTATAAATAGTCAAGTTAGCCGTATTGTTTTTGATATGTATTTTATGAATATTGATGTAAGCATGATCAACGCTATTTGTACGATCCAACTGATGACAAGATATGGAGAGATGTGGATAGAAGAAATGACCAAATGTCTTGATGAACAAGACAATTACGAAAGCTTTCATAAGATGTTCAACGTTTACAAAGATTTGATGGATTCGTATGAAATGTTCCGGCATTTATTTCAAGGAGTGGTAAATATATTATATTGAAATATACTTATATTTATTAGATCAGGCCGTCCGACAGCACCTGTCGAAGGACTAGCCTCGCCAGGTTTTTGGGCACCTTACCCACAGAAAGCGACTTAAACGCACTTTTTTATTTGTAGTTTTAGCCATTTTAGATACAATTTATTATTTGAACAATAATTTTATTTTGGTTGTAGCTTTAACTTGTTTATTTATGTTTAGATTTTATACATTACAATTAATACTTTTAGTTATTTATGAATTAAATTTCTTAATGCAATATTTTCTTACAAAAGTTTTATGTGTTTCAGATATTGTTTCATACGTTCGAAACATCCTTGCATGCATTGGTTTATATGGTATTGTATTTAAAAGTTATTGTTATTTACAACAAAAATGTAAGTAAACGGCTGCGCTTTCGCTGCCGGAGCCGGCAACGATGAAATAAATGGAATGGCTGCCGAAGGTACGACCGACCTACACCACTGTCACCAGGGATCCTATTCCTGTGCATTAGAGATTATCCACTCTCATTCCCATTAAATTCTTAATTAGAGAGACAGTGATCGAGATAATCTCGAGCGCACAGGAATAGGGTCCCAGACTCATATCTGAAAAAGAAAAGGGTTTCGAGTTGTAATAAACAAAAATAACCTGACCCCAATTTCATCTGGATCAAATCAGTCATCAAAAATGGTTTAGGTTTTTTAAACCTAAACTTTCCGTTATCTGAGTTGGCTTTATATACATCATCATCATGGTTATAAAAGAAAATAATTCTGCAGTTATCTGACTCAGGAATTACTTTTTAGCGTTTCTACCGTCCGCCTCCGGCAGGCGTTCCAGTTGCCGGCCCCGGCAGCGGAGGCATATTAGCACGAAAACAAAAATAAATAAATATATTATAAAATATATATATTTTTTTTATTTTTTTTGTATGATTACTTTTTTTTCTAATCAATTATTCCAGTATTGGAGTGTCATGGTTGTAATGATTTATTGGACGATAAAGAACGTAATTATTCAGTCAGTGCTGGCCATTTATTGCGAAAATTTCTACATTACCCAAGAACGAATGAAAGTATGTGGATTAAAGCGAAAATCAAGGCTAACAGGTGAATCTTCTATCGTATATATTGAAACTATCCTACCAACCCGGTGACTAAATTGTCGTTTAGTAATTATTTACGAAGAAGAAACAAAATCTGTCGTAGCTTGCTGTGGGCAAAGCTAATAAAATATGTAGACAAAAGATATTTTAATCATATAATATTATCAAACACAACAGAGGAAGATAAAATATAAAATGTAGACATGATTTATCAGTAAAATCGGATAAGCATTTTTTTCAATTACCCTCTACAAGAAAACTTACAAACCTTACCTTATAATGTTAGTGTTGACTAACAACACTTTTGCAGTAATTAAAACGAAAACGTTATAATAATTTCATTTCCATTTCATTAAAAAAAAAAAAAAACAAATTCTTAGCCAGATGAACATAGAACATAATTAATACTTATAAATAATTATCTCTATACAAAATGAATTCAATTATATTTATTTACAGATAACGAGAGGAAAGTGTTGAAGAATATTTACCGTGTGAAGACAAATTTCAGTAAAATGTATGTTTGTGGTATCTACGTGCTTGATTCTACGTATCTTTTTAAATTGATAAGCTTCATGTCCACTTATGCAGTTGTATTTTTACAATTTTATTTTCAATGGAAAAATGATACATAAAGTAAAGTTAGTATAGTTTTGTTTTAAGCTAGCTAGTATTTATGGTTTAATAAGAAGTAAAAATAATGATATAGTAATAATCTACATAAACAAATGAAAAGCAAATAGCACAAATCTTATTGAAGAAACCACTAAAATACATGAAAGAATAAATACGAATTAATACGTATTTTGGTAGTTAATCAAAATAAATGTTGAAAAGAATGTTACTGTTTTATTTCATTCATATAGACAGATAGATAACAATTTATTAAAAACCACACAAAGAATAAACATCAATAACAGTGAGCAGTATATTGCTATGGACAATTAAAAATAAATAATGATATTTAAAGAATAAAATATTGTATTTATTATATAATATAATTTCGGTAACTATGAACTTTGATTTCTTTGGCAAATATTATGGGCAGAATCACAGAAGAGGAAAAAAAAATCTCTCTTCTGTGGGCAGAATAACTAGTACTTCGCGCTGAACTGAGACTCTGTAGCTCTTCTGTAGTTGTCTCTTATGTAGCTTCATTCTTTAGATTCTTCAAAACCCTTAGACTGATTTTGCTCATAATTTAAACTTAAAAGTAGTATTGATATGAAGTACTTGCTACTTGTATTGTATTGTATTGTATTGTATTGCATTGTACTTGCGCCCGGAATTTCATGAAAATCAGATCAACGTATCTCAATACATATACATACAAATATTAGTATAAACATACATACAACTGGCAATTTGCTCCCGTAGTCTCAGTAGACGTTCGCTTTGCTCGGTCAACTAACATTACATTTATTAACAGTTAACCATTAAGTTTAATTCCTTAACATCATTAACATTTCATTACTTAGGCTGGGTTGCACCATAATCCCAGTTAAAGTTACTATTATAGTTCAACAAAAAGTTTAACCTTCACCATGAGGCTTAGCCAGCTGGTGTAGTACCATCATATTTGTTATAGTTACAGTTAACTGACTAGGCTTTGTTTGACAGCTTTTAACTATAACGTTTACTTTAACCTGCCAATCTTGCGTATTTAATGTTACCGTTAAATTTATAACGTCATTTTGACCACAGATAAATGGTGCAACTTTTTGTTGTGCATAACGTGAGTTTTAACTGCAGTATGCCTGTAGATTATAGTTAACTATGTAGATGGTGCAACCCAGCCTTAGTCCAAACTCAAATTACTTAGACAAATATATTTTCTGTACATGACAAGATGACATTTGTTTGTCTTTTCACTTTCGTATTATTAGTTTAAGTGGCGCTACCGACGTTGTTATTGAAATTAACAGGCCTCTGGAAACAAAAACCAAGAAAGTTTAAAAATGTTCAATGATCTGGGAAAGAGAATTAAAAAAAACAGCTAATATTACCATTCTTCATTTCTCACAATATTCTCTGTTCCATTTAATTTAATATAATAAATGATAATTTAACCTGTAATGGAATACTAACTATTTTTGTGCATGTTGCCGTAGTGTGTATATTTTTTAAATATACGGAAAAATATACTACCTGTATTGAATATACTGTACTATTCCTATGGTATTGCGTGTGAAACCGCAGGGTGCAGCTAACACAGACATAGTTAAGCACTAAGTCGATTTGTTCCGTAGGAGTTGTTAGTGTGTAGAATTGTATGTTTGTTCGACGATAGTATTAGTACCGTTGATCCGATCTTTATATTAAACTGTTAGACAACTAGATAATGCCCGCGACTTCGTATGCGGGTTTAGGGCTCAGAACTAAGACTCGGACTTTCAAAAGTTTCATCCCTTAGGTATAGTACCTGAAATGCTTTTTAAACCTTTCTCACTAAATTTTAAAATGAACTCGTGCTTTTCACGCTCCTTGACCGTTCGGGATGATTGCGATATCCTAATCAGTCGATCGATTTTATGTTCTTACAAATATAACCTAATGAATACTGTTGATCAGAACAGATAAGCTCCGAAAGAATTTCTGACTCATTGATATAAATTCGTCACTTTTGTCGATTCGTGTCGTCATCTATTGGTGACGCGATGTAAATTTCCTTTCCAAAGGTACTCAACGTTCTTAAATATTACTTAATATCTCCAGTTTCCGTGAACAGATTTTAATGAAACTCAGTTTGTTAAAAAGCCTAGGACACCACAGAACCTTTTTTTAGAAAACCGCATGTCAACCCATCTCTTAATTCTGCAAACTCTCAAGATGATAATAATAATAAACCAGCTTAAGCTGAGCCTTGTGCACTAAGGATCCGGTATGTTCCGTGGTTCAACTTGTAAGAGACATCCTCATAATTTCCTAAATTGCGTCATAACTTCAAAATTCCTGCACCGATTTTGAGAAACAAATCCACAGAACATATTTAAAAAAACTGCAGACAGACAGACAATCATTTTGAAAACTATATTTTTGGGTTCTATTGCTCCCAAATACCCCTAAAAAAAATTACATAAATGTCTTCAATGTACAGTAATCCCCTCGTTATAGTTTTATTATAAGTATAGATACATAGATAGCTTGTATAGTGATGTGATAAAATAAAACATATGAAATATTGCAAAATTGTTTTATTTCCATAAATAGAACGGTAGAACACTTGGCAATTATTATTATATAATAATATAGCCTACAATGGTAAATGAAATAAATACTTATTTAGTAATCAAGAAGAATATTAAATTTACTCAATAAAGACCACAACTTACACTAACAAACGAAGCGAACTCTACAGAGTGACTGAATTAAGTGTGGCAAAACAACCACATAAAAATTGGGACATCGCAGTGTATTGTGGTGTCACCTCTAACGGTTGCTCGCAAGTCTTGTTTATTAACCTCGAGCTTATCAAAGATTTTTAGGGAAATACCGCGCTCAACATAATATAATATATTACAGTCATGTGTATTCTTAGCATATCTTGAAAGTTTTAAAATTAAGTTTAATAATAAACTCTTACAGAATCAATAAAGCACGAAAATTCACTAATTTATTTACAAACTTCAATTCAAGATTTAAAAATTTATAAATAATTGTGAAATAATTATAGATATAACTTGAAAGAAATATATCTAGATAGTCTAGAAGTTATATCCGTTCTAATAAGGCAGCAATCATTAATATAACACTGACAGGACTGCTTAATAATTCATAAATTTAATAAAGAACTACTAATAATACTTGAATAGTAATTTAAAGATTGGTTTGTGATTAATTAAAGGACATACCACTATATTAATTTGTTTAAGCTCTTGCCACTAATTGAGAACGATATTAACTAATAATAACCTAATCGTAAATTCATAGAAGTTTTCTTCATAATACGAGAACTTATCATACTAGTCACATAATACTATTTATTCTTCCGCTGCCGTGAAAAAGAACAATATTGAATTGTCCTCAAAATTATGGTTTATCGAAAACAGAATATACAATTTGAATTAAACGATGATTACCATAAGATATTTACACCTTTTTACTACGTGACTACACTTTTCGGGCTGAGAACGTATAATCTTAAAAATGGTTTAGCATATCCTGTCACGAAATGGAATATAGCTCTCGGGTTTTTTGTAAGTTTCATCGTGATAACATGTCTTGGTCTTACTTTAACATGGTCTAATTTTCCCAATATAACCATAAAAGCTATATACTATACCCAATATTTTCTAAACACTACAATATTTTTGGTTCTACTAGTCATTGATTTCTACTATAAACAGTGTAACTTTGAACTGCTAAAGATGCTTCAAGAAATCGGTAAAGTTATCAGGAATTCAGGAGATATAAGGGTTATATCGTTGTTGGTATGGATATTCCTTGTAGTGATTACTATGTACTACGGAATGTTTATATGGATCAAACTTACATTAGACGCTTACTGGACCTGGCCACGAGTCTTCTTAATATTAACAGCAATTTTATTTGAAATTAAAATTGTACACGTGTCTTTCATTATCTTATACATGGCGTTGAAGCTAAAGAAGTGGAAAATGATAATAATAAGTTACCGGATAGGGGACGAATTTGACGAGACAAATCAAAAGCTAAACCAGCTGAAGTATATTTTTCAAACAATTTTGGTGGCCTATGCTATGACGAAGAAAACGTTTCAAGCTATTGTAAGTAAACTATTATTCTAAGAACTATATTACTACTGCTTACTAATTACTTTTATGTTTACTTTTATAGGTACAATATCAACTACAATGTTGTGTGACGCTCCTGATTTATTACAACAAATATTTATAACATTTTTTTATGCAACTATTTGATGATACTCGCCTGGTAGTAAACGTCACACGTGCCCAACAATTCAGTGCCACCCAGAATTATAAACGTTACCAGCTTAGAACCACGCACGGCAATGCACTGTGCTCGTCACCTTAGGGCATAAGATGTCAAATCTCTTTATGTTCAACAATGAATTTGATGCTCAGCGCTCGAAACATCACCCTTCAGTTCGGAACACAGTAATGTTTGCACAACAGTTGAACGGTTGAATAACTGGCAAAGGTGTGGTGTTTCCCAAGACGGACTCTGCAAAATAGTCCTAACGTTACAGAATTACGCAAGCGTATTTATGTATGTTGTATCTCTTCTCTTTGACCTTATTCAGCCGCTTACGACTCAAACGTCCTGAGCTTCTTTTCCCCGAATTAGGCCTCCATCATCGGAAGAACGGAGAAAGAGAAAAGAGGACGTTTTACCTGCAGGCATCCATAATAAAAAGGAGGTATCAATTGTAATTTCCCATTGTCTATATTTTCCTCAACAATTAAAAAAATGTTTTTCAGGTATTGTCGTGCTTCATCATGTCATTTATTAAGTTTTTGACTTTAGAGGGCCTTTATATGGTCTGGGCAGAATGGAGGAAGGTATGTTAATCCTAACCTAACTTTTGAACCTAACCTAAGTAATTTATGTTGTGTTAGTCTTACTGTATGTAGCGTCGCTTCATAAGCAAACTCTCGTCATTTGCTGGATTGTTGCAGTTTGCTTATAAACAAGCGAACAACGATTGCTTGCCACTACGCAAATGCGACGTTGCCGCTTCGTGGATAGAGCTTCGTTTGTTTATACTCAAGCTGCAAGCATGCGAAATGACGAAAGCATGCTTATAAAGCAAGGCTGTGTGCACAGCGTACAGTAAGCCTAATCACACTAATATTATAAATGCGAATGTTTGTGTGTAAGTATGTAAGTAGGTAAGTATGTAAGTGTGTTTGTTCCCGTTCAACACCGTAACGGCTCAACGGATTTGAATGAAATTTGGTATGAAGGTACCTCATACTCTGAATTAACATATAGGCTACTTCTTATCCCAGAAAAATATTCAGTTT
Organism: Apocheima hispidaria; assembly: GCA_947579745.1. Lineage (NCBI taxonomy): Eukaryota > Metazoa > Arthropoda > Insecta > Lepidoptera > Geometridae > Apocheima > Apocheima hispidaria. Next base: position 14,689,753 of record OX388155.1, on the reverse strand, counting down.
CTGTAGAATAGCGGGTGAAACCACGGGGCGCAGCTAGTTATAAATAATTTTTCATATTTTTGACTAGGACAAATTCACAGAATTGAACTCTATGACAGTTTTGACGTATGGATGGATGATCAAAATTGTTGTGATCAAAGTTGTATTATGCGTATGTTGCGAGATATTCTATGTGGAGATAGCAAGTATACGCGAAGCAGTTATTTTAAAAACCTGCAAAGGAGACCCGAGTAAGTACCACATAATATTTTGTTGTTTTGTAATTGCCCTACGCTTACCTAGAATGCACCTTCTGACCCTTGATCTAGATAAACACACCCGTATTGTACTTACTTAAGAAAGAAAGAAAGAAAGAAAGAAAGAAAGAAAGAAAGAAATACATTTATTTTACGCACAAAACATTACAACACCAACTTCACAAAATAAATTAAATATAATGAAGAGAAAGAATAATATATAATTATGTTCAGTTGTCGCTGTAGTGACTAGTGCGACAAAAAAGGTCAGTCAAATCAGCACTGACCGTCTGAGACGCGCGAGACTGTTACCAAAATAGAAGAGGGGGAAACATTTAGGGAATATAATAAAATTAGTTAAAAATAATAAATAACCATTAAAAACAAGGAAGTATATAACATTTATGCACACAGATAAAGACAGAATATGAATTATAGATAATTTTATAAGTGTTATGTTATAATATGTTAGACTAGATAAAGTAGAGTGGGGTGCGAACAATGGTACTTATAGAAAGATGATGATGAGTACTATGCTGAAAGAAGAGTAAGTAATAGAACAGTTTCGCTGTGCGAACGTGAACTTTATCGCGGTGTGATACGAGTCGCGGTCGAGCGCTAGACCTAACAATCACCAGCTAATAGGGTGTCACGGTTGGGGTCCTAGTGCCCTAGTGCTATAACTACGAATATATTGCGACCTTAAAAAAAACCTATAAGCATTTTTTTGTAACATACGTTACTCGTACGTTTGTGGTAGCGTATTGCTAACGTATAAAAAAACATCAACGTCAGATATTATTTTGGGGTGTGAATCAGTTGGCGCGTTTGGTATGGATAATACGGCGGTATACTCTACACCCCTGCGCCATAGGAAATGTACCCTGAAAGTGTCACGTCAAGTGTTTGTCAGTCAGTCAGTGGCACATAGTTGTACATTTTATTTTGTATTTTCCACTATAATTAAGCGCCTAGATGACGCGACCTTTATGGGAAAAATAAAATAACAAAACCTTTCTTTTCAGATGTTCATATAATACAAAGCTTCGAGAACCTGAAAGATTTTTCCAAATCAATCTGTAGGATTATTGATACCCATTTCACCAAGATGAGTGCTTGCTCCGTATTCACTGTGGACGCAGCTTTATTTCTGAGGTTTTTTGCAACTGTTGCTACTTATACTGTCGTGCTTTTACAGTTTGCTTTCTAAATTAAATACGAGTAACCATCGATATATATATATATGTACTACGCACTAGTACTAGTATGTACTACATTTTTTTTTTGCAACATTTGATTACGTCTATAATACTGTTTGTGTTTTATTTATTGCTGCTTAAACATTACTTACGAGCCAGTCTCATGTACAGTCTCAGTTTCGCAGGAAACCGAAACCGAAACTTATTAACTTATTTTTCCGTTTTGAGGAAAAAATAAAGAATACCAATTGAAAATCTTGGTAATAAGTATTGAATATATATGATATCAATATATATGGTATTGAATATATATATGAATTTTGAAACTCTGAATCCATAATATTATCACCACTACTGAACTATAGTAAGTACCAAGAACGAATCAAACCGACGGGTTGATTTTAAATCAAATATTTTTTGAAGTATGGTTCGTGATTTTTTGTAAATAGTCAAGTTAGCCGTATTGGTTTTTATATGTATTTTATGAATATTGGTGTAAGCATGATCAACGCTATTTGTGCGATCCAACTGATGACAAGATATGGAGAGATGTGGATAGAAGAAATGACCAAATGTCTTGATGAACAAGACAATTACGAAAGCTTTCATAAGATGTTCAACGTTTACAAAGATTTGATGGATTCGTATGAAATGTTCCGGCATTTATTTCAAGGAGTGTTAATTTAATATATTGAGGACACGTAGGATAAATCAGCATTGTTAGTGTGTAGAATTGTATGTTTGTTCGACGATAGTATTAGTACCGTTGATCCGATCTTTATATTAAACTGTTAGACAACTAGATAATGCCCGCGACTTCGTATGTGGGTTTAGGGCTCAGAACTAAGACTCGGACTTTCAAAAGTTTCATCCCTTAGGTATACCAAAGGTACACCTTAGGTACCTGAAATGCTTTTTAAACCTTTCTCACTAAATTTTAAAATGAACTCGTGCTTTTCACGCTCCTTGACCGGTCGGGATGATTGCGATATCCTAATCAGTCGATCGATTTTATGTTCTTACAAATAGAACCTATTGAATACTGTTGATCAGAACAGATGAGCTCCGAAAGAATTTCTAAATCGATGTAAATTTGCTTTGCAAAGGTACTCAACGTTCTTAGATATTGCTTAATATCTGCAGTTTCCGTGAACAGGTGCTAATGAAATACAGTTTGTTATAAAGCCTAGGAAACCACACAGACCCTTTTTTATAAAACCGCATGTCAACCCATCTCTTAATTCTGCAAACTCTCAAGATAATAATAACAAACCAGCTTAAGCTGAGCCTAGTGTACTAAGGATCCGTTCATATATGAAGAACATATAATTATGTTCCGTGGTTCAACTTGAAAGAGACATCATCATATTTTCCTAAATTGCGTCATAACTTCAAAATTCCTGCACAAACAATGACAAAAAATATGATAAGCGCCAGAATCCACAGCAAATATTTTAAAAAACTGCAGACAGACAGAAAATCATTTTGAAAACTATATTTTTGGGTTCTGTTGCTCCCAAATAACCCTAAAAAAATATTTCCAAAAATGTCTTCAATGTACAGTAATCCCCTCGCTATAGTTTTATTATAAGTATAGATTCATAGATAGCTTGTATAGTGATGTGATAAAATAAAACATATGAAATATTGTAAAATTGTTTTATTTCTATAAATAGAACGGTAGAACACTTGGCAATTATTATTATATAATACCCTACAATGGTAAATGAAATAAATACTTATTTAGTAATCAAGAAGAATATTAAATTTACTCAATAAAGACCACAGATTACAACAAACGAAGCGAGCTCTACAGAGTGACTGAATTAAGTGTGGCAAGACAACCACATCATAATTGGGATATCGCAGTGTATTGCGGTGTCACCTCTAACGGTTGCTCGCAAGTCTTGTTTATTAACCTCGAGCTTATCAAGGATATTTGAGGAAATACCGCGTCAGTTAACTAAATAACTATATATGTTTTAGAGATAATTCTTAGTACTCAAATATTGATATAATATATTACAGTCATGTATATTCTAAGTATATAGCATATCTTGAAAGTTTAAGAAAGTTTTAAATTTAATTTTAATAATAAACTCTTACAGAATCAATAAAGCACGAAAATTCACTAATTTATTTACAAAATTCACTTAATATTAAGAAGAAAATAAATAGTTCAATAAATAAACAGTCGGAAAATTCGTTATTTAAATCTAAATCACTAAATTCATAAAAAATAATTAAATTTTATTAAATGCGTGGAAGTCGGCCATATTGAATTTTGACCGTCATGCTGTTTGTTATTTTTGATTTTTGTTGAAAAACTTACGAAAATGAAATACATTTAAAATACGAATATGAATTAACAGATGCAACTTTTAAAATTGAATTCTTAGATATGCCTGCGCAATTTGATACTAACAATTAATTTGAGAGTATAATCTAAAACAGCTATATCGATTTAGAAAACTCGATTATTTAAAAACAGAGGAGTTATTTAGCTACAGCATTACAATATACTAGGTAAACGATTACTGGAAGACAAAATCTCAATACGTTGGTCACTTATTTTACACTATCATAGTTGGCACTAACAGTGGGACTTCTGTTCCCGATTACTACTTACGGAGAGAAAGCGAATAGTATCGATATGACTGGTTACAATCGATATGCAGTTTCGATTCTATATATGAGTTTATCGATAAAGGTAGTTCTTCGGTTCTTCGGCAATCGGATCCGTGCATGTTCCGAGATATTTGAGGGATACCAGACTCCTGAAAACATAAAAAAAATATTTTTATTGTGTATCGCCCCAGTCCAATTTAATCACATGAGACCGCATTATTTTTTGTGGGATCTCATCTTTGACCAAAGTACTATTTACTAATATGAATTTAGAATTCCCGTCAGTTTCAATCATAAACAGGTGTACCGCTCTGCAACTGAAAAACTGAAAAGAAACCTCAATTGTCAATGGTTTTTAATACTATTAATAAAACCTAGATGATAAATAAAATAAAATAAAAAATTTGCTAGATTTAGAATGATAAGCGTAACATTTGTATTTCTTTGTGGTAGATACGTGATATCTGCCAACCCGCACTGGGCCAGGGACCCTATTCGGAGAAATAACATTTTATCTCGGTCACTGTCTTTCTAATTTAGAATTTAATGGGAGTGAGAGTGACCGAGATAAAATGTCATTTCTCCGAATAGGGTCCCTGGGGGATGTATAAGACCCATTCACCCTTCGAGGGTAGGCCGATATCCCAGCGTTGGGATGCTTAAAGGATGCAGATGTGATTATTTTATCTCACTCACCTAGACCTACAGTTCTCCATCTCCAAGAAGCATTTGTTAGAGTACGTCTTCTCATCGGTTCCGCAGACAGGGTCGTACTCAGCAGGGCAGACGCGGGCACAGCCCGAGTACTGGAAGCGCGAAAGGCACCGCTTTAGGGGCACCACGAATACGTGTTTGCTGAAAGGAGACCAAAATTTTTAAGTGGCGTCTTAAAGAAAACCGACGAAACTTTCTGTATTAAATTTATACACCGGTTTGATTTTCAGGATTTGAAGGAATGCTACTGTTGTTGTACTGTTATAATGCGGTACTGACTTTGGTTCCATTTTCTATATTTGTCGGGAAAAAAACAATGATCAGTTTTCGAGTCGCCCAAAAAGTTTACAAGATGGAAGGAATTTAAACCAACCCGCAGTTCTCCTTCTTCATAATACACTCGTTCTTATAGAAGCGGTTGTCGGAGCCGCAAACGAAGGCAGGAGTGTCGGGGCAGGAGCCGTGACATAGCGCCGTGGTGCGGCAGTGTGCTGCCGACACCGGGATCACGTGCTGGCCGCAAGTGAGGCGGCGCAGCTCGCATTCCGATCTGGAAGATAATCATCATCATCATCATCATTTCAGAAGTGGGTTAATGTTACATTTTTTTTTTTTTGTTATTTAAAGATATTTTTTATTATTATTTATATTTTTTCTTTTATTCTTCGATTTGTGGTTTCTTGCGCACGTTTCTGTTGTAGAATCTGATCCAGTAAGACCTAACATGAGAGTATCGAAAATAAAATTGGGACGTTTATTCTTACTCAGTAACCGTTATTTCTAAAATGACGCTCCTGTTGATGTGTAACTAGTTATTCTTAATAGTTCGATAGTTCTTCTATGCTATTATATTATGATTTATATTTACTTTTGCTTTGATAAGTCAAAATAGGCTGATTTGTGGTAGTTAGCTTCGGCATACAAAGAATGAGGCAACTGAAAATAAAAAAGAACTGAAGAGTTTTAATTTTCTTAGCTGTTTTTCAACTCTTACCTATAAACATTTCCATCCGAGCCGCAGACAGGCTGCTCGACGACGTTGTCGCAGTTGTCAGGACAGTCGGTTTGGATGCGCGGAAGGAGGGTGCAGTTGCCGAAGTGGGCGAGCTGTACGCCTTTGCTGGAATTACACACAAATAAAGAGGCTGAATAGATAAGAGCACCTTGGAGTGATACGGAAAGCGGCAGTAATATGAACAAAAAAATAATAATTGAAAGTAACTCTGAAGGAAAAGTTGAATGGGGCTAAGTGGTAGAAAAGCAAAACAAAATTAGTCATTCAGCGATATTTCTTTTCCCATTTTTAGTAAAGCCTTACCTTAGCTTGCTTTGTAACCTAACCTTATACCTAACCATAAATCAGCAATGTAATGACTGACATAAGAAAATAGATTGCTCACTGTATATAATATGAGAAACACTTGGTACAAGGTTGACGAAATTATAGTAACTTCATGAGGGTATCATACTTACAGGCAAGTAGCCACCTTCAAATGGCAAGGGTTGGTGTAGTCGTTGGCGTCAGTTCCACATACAGGGTCGGACTCTGCAGGGCACTTGACTTTCAGACACTTGCTCATTTTGCTGCGGCACTTCTCCATGTCAACCTTCTTGACGATCTTCCTGCTGCTAACCCTGAAAGGAAGCATTGTACACATACATTTCTCGTGAAAACTTTGAAGGACTTTGGAATATTGGACTTCCAAATTACTGTTTCTAATGGTCTCAAACAATTTTCTCATAGCAACCGCTAGAACGATTGTGGGACTTGCAGATCGCGTACCGTTCTCCTTCTCTCAATTACATCATTGAGACAATCGGCTCGCCTGCTGCGAGCCCCGTGTTTCTTCACGGGGAGAGAAAACATAAGCATGTTGAGGTACTAGCGAAGTCATTTGCATGCATGGAACTGTGTGAGTCCATGCTGAGTGACTAAACATGCACAACTTCTAGTTACTAAGCACGTTTCCTAAGAAGTACGTTTATCCTTGTGCTATCTTCACTAATTTGAGTTTGTAGTTTTTCTATAAGCGACACTCACCCACAATTCAGCATCTTCATTTCGCACTCGTTCCTGTAGATGCTTTCATCGGACCCGCAGACCAGCTTCTCCTTCTGATCGGAGCAGTCAGTGGGGCAGGGCTCGCCGCCCGACGTGCGCTCTTGGGACACGCAAAATGCCATTGGTACTTCGAACACGTGTTTTCTGCAACGGGTTAGATGCTTACATTAGAGCGTTCTGGCGACCTATTAAATAGGTAGGAAATTGTATTATCTTTAAAAAAGTGTTAACAATTAAAACGCTTTGCTACTTATTCAACAGTCAAGCCAACAACTGGCTTTACGTCTCCTCTATTAATATCATAAAAAATAAAGAACTAACGAGAAGATAGAAGCTTTTTAAATAAATAACGCTTCACACTTATACGATCTGAAGCAGTCTGTCTGATAATAAGACCGATTTTATCTTATACCCGCAATTGGTAGCTTTCATTCGGCAAGCATTGGCGTAGAGTTTTCCATCGGAACCACAGGTGGGCCGCGCCACCCTCCAGCAGGATTCCCGGCAATGCCGCGTCGTCTGGCAATGCTTCTTGCTGGTGCGGACTACGCCTTGACTGCAAAAAAAGTGGAGGGAAATAAGCACTTCATATAGGTAGTTCATGAAGTAGCTCAGTGACTTATTACATAACTAGTTTGCCTGCACGGCTTCGCACGCTTAGGCACTAAATGAAACACCCCATTTCACTCCATCAGGGGCTGATTTTCGAGAAAGCCTGAGATAAGTACACAGACTAAGTTTCATTGAAACAATATTTTATTTCCATACAAACATTAGGTTTTCATTTTACCCCCTTAAAAAAAAAAAAGCAACAAATAAGCAGCTTCATTTGGCATGTGTTCTCATAGACGTTGGATTGACGTATAAGGCCATCCAAAGGCGCTGCTGTGCAGTCCACGGTGCAGTTCTCTTTACGAGGGGCAATGTTGTTGCTAGAATAACAGGGGAGTGGAATGGTCTCTTACCCGCAAGTAAGGAGCTTCATCTGACACGTGTTCTTGTAGACATTGCCGTCAGATCCGCAGACAGGGCCATCCAAAGGCGCCTGCGAGCAGTCCACGGGGCAGTTCTCGCGGTGAGCGCTGATGTTGTTGCAAGCCCCCAAGTGGGACAGACCTATGCCAACTCTGGAAAATTAGGCAAATAATAATCAATAAAAAATATGCTTGTAGGGAAACAAGTCTGGCTGATTCTAGCAGATCGATGAAGTTGAGCAAGGATTTTGAGAATAAATCACACTAATATTGTAAATGCGAAAGTTTGTGTGTAAGTAGGTAAGTATGTGTGTGTGTGTTTGTTGCCGTTCAACTAAACAGAAGTACGTAGTAGTAAAGACTGAACGGATTTGAATGAAATTTGGTACGGAAGTAGCTTATACTCTGGATTAACACATAGGCTATTTTTATCACGGAAAAATATTCGGTTTCTGTAGAATAGCGCATGAATACGCGGGGCGCAGCTAGTAAGAATATCAGGTGATTGGTTTGACGACGACCATTTTGCAGAGTATCATTGAAGTTAACATTATGAACCACTTGTTGCTTTGGGACCAAGTACGAAAACAAGAAAAAAAGAAACTGGCATTCGCCCTCGACGAAATGTATGGAACAGCTGGTTATTTTTTTTGTTTAATTTCAGTTTTGGTCCCAAAGCAAGAATAAATCACAAAAAAATATGTCCATGGTCTAATTGAACATCCATTACGTATATTGCCAAATTGCCTACTTACGAATCAAGGGAGTGTAGCATCAGAAAAAAGAGATACTCTCAAGTCGAATGTTTTTTTTTTTAACGTTTGTTCGCTCATAACTCCGTCATTTACACACAGATTTGGATAATTTTTTTTTTATTTAAATACATATACATCCAGATTGGTCCCATGTTTATCAAAATCCAGTTCTCATAATGGGATTTATAAGGAATTGAGGCAAATCTCAAATACTATAGACATACATATACCGATTTTGGAATTTTCATCAACAAGCCAAGAATTTGCATTCAAAAGTATCTTTGGTGAAGTAGAACTAATGAAGAAGACCACATAATGCCATCGGAACTCCGTAATGATAAGTATTTCACGGGTGGCGTCAAGAAAATCTCGATAGTACATTTTCGGATTATTTTGTTGCAGTTGTTTTTTTTTTTGGTAAAATTATTTTTATGTCATTGAATGTTGGATAAAGCAGAAAGAATTAGACTTGTGAGTAGTTCCAATCACAATAAAGTGGAATAATAAAAGAACAAACTCTAATAAACTTCATAAATAGCTTCGTAAACAGAAAGCCTTTCTCGAAGCCGCGGCAAACTAAACTTCACATTTTATGTGTTCCACTCACAGTTACTGTTTACTGCTCGAATACTAATCGTAAACTGACTTAGACGGCATCTCCACAAGCAATTTAAAGACAACAAGATGGATGACAATAGTAGAAATAGCAAACTCACGATATCTGCCAATTTCACCCTAAAACTATTTATTATAACTATTTTAATATTTCATGTTTTCTTGTCTTGTTTTATGTGTGGTAATATCGCCTTAAAGAAGGAGGATAATAATGTGAGTTATCGTTCGTGGAAATATCATCATGGATGTCAATTGTGAACCTGGCTCGGAGCCAATCCTGAGTTGTATTGTCTTCATGGTGGGAAATTACTGCAGATAATTTTATCACTTTCCTCGACGTGGACAGTTTTTTGATGAAAAAATATTTTGATGATTACCAGCAAAGCTTTTTAAACTTGAATTGAACTGTAATTAAAATTGTGTACCTATATTGAATTAAACTATTAGATGATAAAATAAATAAAATTGCAACACTGTCACCTTCTTCTAAGCTATCAAGTGATAAATAGTATTTTAGGGCTGTTTTTGGTTTGTCGGTCTAATAGTTCCAAGATCATTGGAAGGCGGTAGCTATCTTAATTATTTATTTTAGTTGAAGGAAGCGTACGTTGTTTGGCACTCACTCCATCTTTTTTCGTCCGAGCCACGACCTTTTCTCATAATAACTGTATCTAATGACAATCTATCTTATAAAATTCTTAAACTATATCACCAATTACAATGTTTATCTAAATTGGACGAGCGACGAGTGAGTTGTTTGGTATGAGGCGGGAATCTATCGAAGCTGTGTGTGGCATAGTGCAGAGTGCTTTTTAGGGTTCCGTAGTACTACAAAGAACCCTTATAAGTTCGTCATGTCCGTCTGTCTGTCTGAATCCTGTACAGCCTTATAACTTCCAAAATTATAAGCCTACAAGCATGAAATTTTGCACAACGATAATAATCTAAGTGTTGACCTCCAGTTTCTAAAAATATATTTATCAATTATTATTTTTTTGTATAATAAGGGTAACTTTCAAACAGGTAAAAAGGGGATAAAAAATTTGGCTGTCCCACACAAGTGGGGTATCATTGAATAGTATTTAAAATGAAGCTAAGGTTTTCTACAGCATTTTATTATCAGATTTACCGCTTGCGAAATATGGGCCGACAAAGTTGCTTGCCATGTACCACCCCCCGCCGTTTCTAAACTATGCATCTTTGAAACTTGTTATCTTCCATGTTGATAGATCTTAGTAAAAACTTTCATTTAAAATTATTTTGGGCAACATGTGGTTTTTGATATAAGCGGAAAATAACTGTCAAATACTTCAAACGTCTTACGCGCACGGAACCCTACCAAGCATGGCCCGACATGTTCTTAACAAGTTATATTATTTTGAGTTTAATTAACAATAAGGCAAGGCCCAAGGCAGCCGTTGAACTAGCACAGAGAAGAAGCTCACCTGCAGATTTCAACCTGTAACATGCATCTGTTCAGGTACGTCCTGCCATTGGTTCCACAGACAGGGTCCCGTTCGGACGTGCATCGATGTTCGCACTTGGATCCCTGCGCTCGCGAGCATGTTCCTTGGTCTTGGGCCAGCCTCACTCCTGAAAAAACAAAAGAAACATTGCTAAGGAAGGCTCAAAAAGTTAGCTGCCAAGCAGTACCAGGCAGGTCAAGTGGCAAAATAATTAAGAAATTATACTTAATTTTAATTAGGCTCTGAGAATGATAAGTTACGATGTAATGAAGAATGAGATATAATTTTGCGTTAGATTGTATTATCTAAACAAAATACATATAAACTAATAAAACAATCTACTTAGTACATACACGAAACGAATTGTTGGATTACTCAGAGACAATCAAAAGTATAAAGATAATCCACTTGCTCAAACCCGCTACCAGTCGGTAGCACACCCACCATGCTGGTGGAATTACCAACCTGAATGGCAATAATAATACGTTGCGCCAAATAAATTCAATATTTTGATCACGTGTCGGATCAACTAGGCGCTCTGATAGGCTCAAATATACATATAGCTACTTGCGTTGATACACTTGCGCCGTCACATCTTCTCGGAACGCAAAATAAACCCGGAGCGGAACCTGAATTCACAGAAGACCTTAAAAAGCGTAAATAATATATTTAATACTTTAATGTAAATTTGAGCCTTTTTAGTATCATACCGAACGGGTGCAAAGAAAATTATAACGTTTTATCAACGCGTCTGGACGAGGCATTTCGTGACAAAAAAAAGCTGGCCTCTACCTACGCTCAAAGGATTGCAATTTAAATTCAACGCGGCAACAGAAATTTGGGCACGATGCCTTCTACGATAACATGGCTGGTTATATGACTTTGTTACGCTTAGGAGCTTTTTCGTCACCTCTTAGTAAAGTCTCAAGCTCGCTAACTCGCTGGTTAAAGTGGCAAGTAACTGTGTGCTGATTTCAAAAAGTTGGGGTAGCGCTAACGCTCACATAAATTGAACAAAAGTCAAGTTGCTTGGGACTTTTACTCGCCAATTAGCACTAATTGCATGCAAAGTAGCTCTAATAATAATAAAAAAAATTAAAAAAAATGTCTTTATTTCAGGCAAAATTGGACCCAGAACCAGATTACTAAACATAATCTAAAAATAATCAACACTTTAAGATGATTAAGGAAACTTTATATTACTAGGATTACATACATAATATATACGAATACCGCCTTCTAGTTTAATTTAGTAGTACGATGAGTTTCTTGTGTCGTCAGACGACCCCCAGTTGCACAAAAATTGTAGTTACCTTTCCCGCAAGTCTTCTTTCTCATCTCACAGAGCGAGGGGTAGATGTATCCGTCGGTGGCGCAGACCGGTTCGCCCTGCAGCGCGGGGCCGCAGATCCTGGGGCAGGTGGCATCCCGAGCCGCCTCGCTCCATGACGCGGCTAGAAGGGAGAAACATGAGGTTAAAACTAATATCTCTCATATATAAATCGCGCCGAACTGAAACCTCACCACCTCCATAACTACACAACCCCTAGACCGGTTTTGCTCAAAATTTTAAGACGATCGGACCAACGGTTCTCAAGTTATCGTCAGACAAACATACATACATACAGCCGCCGATTTGTTCTCATAGACTCGTAGCCCTTCGCTTCGCTTGGTCAATATGGTTATGTCGAGAAACATTAAAAACCAAGAATATAAAAGTCTTGAGGTTTAAAAATAACTCTATTTATATATAGAAGCGTTGCAAGATCTTTGTTCCAAAACTGGAGATAGACGTGGGTTGTGGGGACTGAAAAGAAATATTCTCGTTGACATCGCCAAGGACCTCGTTAAATAAATCCAGACACGATATTAGAAAAACAATTTAGTAAATTGTTAAAGTTAAATTAAAATACAACAAGATATTAGAAAAACAATTTAGTAAATTGTTAAAGTTAAATTAAAATACAAACTAAACGTATTAAACTATACGTTTAGTTTGATCTTGATTTTTAACTATTTGCTTTTAGTATCATACTAACAATTAAGTATTTGCTTTTATTTTTCGTTGACTGTAGACTGTGAAATTCTCTAGATAATGGTTTAAAGTGAATATCCAGTGAACATGGCAGAGATAAGATTCTAACGCGAACATGTTTTGGTTTGTGGCCACGAAATCGGGGTAAAAAACTTCTGTTTATAAGTCTGTTGTAAAACAGGACCAAGAATAAGAAATGGTAGATCTTGACTATGTGTCATAAATAGTGATACGGTCTGCCTTTCTTATTTCTTTTATTTTTTCACAACGCAAGTGGAGAAAATTATCTTAAAGACAGCATAATATGCTGTCTTAAAAGATATTATCTTTTTGATACCTAATAAAATTTTCATAACATCTTCGCTATCCTACGCACGTACCCAAGTCCATATAACTAAGTTGCTGACAGAAACATAAAATTTGAAAGATATTAATTTATTTTATTAACTTAATTTTTTGGTAATCCGAATACGAGTAATCAGAATTTTAAAATTTCGAATTTATGAAAATCACAATGGATTTTGGAATTTAGAAATAGTAGACTGATGACATCGAAATTTTGTTGGTGCTTCCGACTTTCAAGACATCAATCAAAAACAAAAGAAGGCCAAAATCTAGTTTTTTTATTTTTATGTTACACAGTGACGAGACGAGCAAGTCGCTCACTTGATGTTTAGCGTCACGCTTGCTCATAACAATTGCCACCCAGAATTTGAACTTCAACAGTTCATAACCATGCGCGGCAACCGCACTGCGCTCGTCACTCTGAGATATTAGATGTTAAATCTCTGTATGCCCAGTAATTACGCTGGAAACTTTGCCCTTCAATCCGGAACACAGTAATATTTGCACACTACACTTTTGCTTGGCGGTTGAATAACTGGCAAAGGTGTGGTACTTCCCCAGGTGGACTCTGCAGAAGAGCCCTACATAACATATCTATGATGGAGAATATAAAGTGTTTAATAGGTATAGTCCACAAAGGCAAAACCGCGGGGCAGGGACTCAGCGAGCGCCTATGAAATCGCTGGTACTACAGCCACACCAAAACTCACAGCCTCCCCGAGGCATAGTTGGTAACTCCGAACCTCCATTAGCGCCAAATCTGCGCATAATATATTATACGGCTATACTATTGTTAATAAAATGCCTACGCCTTGCGAGGAATCGGCCTTCTGTTGGGTAATCTGTGATAGAAGCTATTGACCAATTCCATAATATGCTTATTAGATTTTACACATTCCCTTTGAAGAAGCTTCACTGTATAATTATAAATTTCTAGTTTTCCTTTACATAATAAAATTATGTGATACGAAAATACAGAGTAGCTTAAAATCATCTGTCCTTTGAGCCTAGTTCAATAAATAATTTAATGATGTTTTCGTGAAATTGTGGTCAAGGATGGTAAGCACACCTAGCTTGGAATGGTTCTCAAGAGGAAGCCGGAACAAACAAGTAGTACTTGATACTGATTTCCAAAGTTTAATTGGTGTACCATCGGTTATTCGACACCTTTTTTTATTTCAAAAAGATTTTTTATACATGTGTAAGGTTTTTATTTTTATGCGTTGCTTCACAAGATTAATATAATAGACGAAGAATATCTATAATAATTACTTTCATTTTTCCCATCTCACCTTGAAAGAATCATTGTTTTTGACCCACAATCGCCAATTGTCGTCAACACACTGATTTCTTTTCTACAAGAAAGTGCAAACACAACGTGCATACAGATTTTGGCGATAAATTTTGATGCCACGATAAGCCGAAAAGAGAACGCAAAATTGTTGCAAATATTTACCACTTTCATTTGACATTATGTTTCGATCTGGGGCGATAATACTAAGATATTATCGAGGAGGAAAATTGACATTCTTGGACTTCCATCTGTTGAGTATTTATTACCACTAAAACTTTTTTTTTATGACTGCTCATTTTTATTATTGCAGTCAAACAATCCAATTATTCTCGCTGTGAAGATCCTAAATAAGTATGCCTTAATTTTATCACCTTAGCAAAGTTCGGGTAACAATTATTGACTATAAGCAGAATCACTTTTTTTTTTAAACACATCTTTTTAATGTTCCTTGAAAGATCGGTGCGGACCCCAAAAAAGACGTCAAACTCTAGTGAAAATGCTATAAAACTGCAAAATCAAATATCAAACGCGAGACAGATTTAACCTATAACATCCTAAGTAGATCATAAACTATACCATGTTTGTTCAATACCCCTTTGTCCAGCATTTCCGTAAACTCATTGTATTGTAGTCAAAAGAGTTTATAAAAGACATTACCTATATTACGTGGATATTCGATTTTGTCTTCAATCTAGATAAAGCAATTTATAAAGCAATCGTTACAAATCTGTTCCGTTAGAGATTCGCGCAGAAATTATCCTCTGGCAGATTAATTAGGAAATAAGAAATCAAAAGGTAGACGAGAAAAAAAACCAGAGGTTTTGGTGTAAATTCGAGCAAAATATCCTAAACCAGTTCGATAAAAAAAAAAAAAAAACAAGAAAGCGTAAGAGCAGGTGAAGAGAAACCAAAACTTTTGGTGTATGAGGAAGAGAAGATTTCAAAAGTTAAACCCTTAAAGAACGCAAACATACCAACAACGTCGTTGTTTGTTTGAACCAATGAAACAATGATCGCTGATTGAAATTTCAGCTAACAGCTAAAAATATAATCACATATAAATGCTCGATAAAATATTTATAAAGTTATTCAACTTCATCAATATGGTGTTTATGTGGTGAGTAAATATTTTAAAAAGTTAGTTACCGCTACTATATTTCATAGAAAATTTTAGTTGCCCCTTTGATCACCTCACAAACCCGAAGCTTTGATCACCTTAAAATTTAGAAAAAAAAAATCGTATCGTAACCTACAACATGCTTACAAGAAAACCGTGTGAGTAACAAACCGCAAAATAGCTCTGCTAATTGAGCGACTATTCAAAACAAACCTGATAGAATTCCACAGAAAATATCTTTTGCGGCAAAGGATTTGTTTGTAACAGCTGATATTTTTTTCCATCATCTGAATTGATACCTTACTAAAAGTTGTTCATAATCACGATTAAAATAAGTCTTTCAAATTTTGTGCATCTTTTCAGGTAGCCCTGTTTTCATTCTCTATAAAATTTCGTTTTGGAACGGAGTGTGACCCAAAAATATGTTTTACCCTTTATTTTAGAAGACAAATGTCTTATACAACACATGAAACAATTGCATGATAACAGAACCAATTCTTCTGTGATGCTTTCTTTCTGTTTATGATTCTGCGACCATGCAAAAATTTGTTTCTTGTTTGCAAGTTTGTTCTTGTTTGCCACAAAAATAGGCATTTTTTTCGGCTCGGCATTTGATCCTAAACTAACCTGATGTTAAATGATAGTGTGTTTGAAGATGGTGTATACACTTACGCTGAAATGGGACCCGGCTCAAAACTGAGGCTGTCGGGACACACTTAGGTAGGTACTTGGGAACAAATTTTCAACTTGAGGGTGGTAGCTAGCCAGCCGAGCACTCGAAAGTAGCTTATCAATACGCTATGGTTTATTCACGATTTTTTCCTTCACTGACAGCTCAAGCTCATTTTTGGAATGTCTATTCACGCCCTGCGGTGTGTGATCTGGACGTGCTAACCTCTGAGCTATCACCGCTACAAGGGAACACTCCTACAATGTATTTTCATTCATTTTTTTCAGGGTATCAGTATTTCTGCTTGCTCTTATAATATCTTATAGTCTCGTGAAGCAGTTGGACGCGCCAAAACCAGCAGAAGATAACGACATGTGGAAACTTGTGGGAAAAACAACGCCAAAAAGCCTTGATTAATTAGGTTTTTAATAGGAATTTTCTCTTTTGTGCTTGAAACAAACTGTCGGATTATACATCTATTTTATGCTTGTTGCCTCGATCTCTCGAAAGCATTTGATCTCGTTTGCATTGACATCTTGAGGCAAAAATTAAATGACATATCTATGACTGAAGAACTAGTACTAATCTTTAAGTGCTGTATCTAAATCAGATCAACGTTGTTCGATCGGTGGACGGAGTGATTGGAGTGTGGACTGAGTCAGGGGGGCCTGACCTCTCCAAAGCTCCTCAACCTACGTGAACTTGAACGCTCGTGAACGCTCTGCTACCGGTAGAGGAGCTTAGCAGCACACTTCTCGGCCGGATGCTACAGTGGTGGAAACTGTGACAATAATATCAGCTATGCTGGCGAAGACATGGAGTTGCTGAGCAAACACGATATCAATGTGTTTGTCGTGGGCGAGAGAGTGTATGCGGTTGCTCCGCGTTCAAATTCAAATCTGCCCATACCCACTGTGGGCAGTAAGTAAATCAATACTAAAACATTATTGAATACTAATAACCTTGTTGAATTTAAGTATGTATTTTATTACGTAAAGATCCTATAAATACACATATGTAAGAAGGTAATTATTTTCCTAAATGTTTTGATAGAAAAGTTTAATAGGCTTGTTTTAGCCAGATGAGTGCTGCCTGGTTATGGGCACTTCTTGTTAACAAAAGTTCAAAGAGCATATTTAAGTTATTATCGATTTATTAGATGTTTGTAAACAAAAGAGTACCTAAGCTGTCCTGTTTTTGGTCTATTTAACTACGCCCCTGGGCGGTTGTTTTAAATTTCTTGCACGCACCGGATCAGAGATTATGTTATTATCCGCGAAACTGCGAAAATGGTAATTTACGCCATTGTGCATATTTATTTTGTGGTTGTCAGTTGTTACCATTTCTACGACGGTTCAAGTTGATAAGTACTCTTCTGGTAAGCCCTCGCAACCATCGGAGAAAGTTTGACGACCTTTTTGGCTCAATTGTAGTGCGTCTGCGTTATGAGCAGGAGGTCTTGGGTTCAATCCCCGGACAGGCAGATGTTTGAATGATGAATTTAAGTATACGCTCAGGGTGTTTGATGTACAAATATCTGCGCATGTTACATGGCATCTTCAGCATAGGGAATCCTATCGGAGAGCAAAGAGTATGAATGGTTATTTACGTTTGTACTTTGTAGTAGTAGGTCTCTTTTTCAGACCCCACTTAGGGAATTACCACATCTTGCCAGTCACTCAACCACCAAGCAGTACTATGGTCTGGATCGAAGGCAATCCTTTCCAAGAAAATTAATGGGCGTCAAGATATTTCTCATATAAAATCTCAGGGTGACGAGCGCAGTACTTTCCTATCATGGTTTAGAGCTGGTGAAGTTCAACATTATGGGTGGCTCTAAACTGTTATGGACAAGCGTGAAGCTTAGGGGAGGAACTTGTTTGACCGTAACCCATTTTCATAAAAAAAAATATGTCCCTCATCAACATAGTCAATTAATTAGTGCTTTTAGTAAAAGTAACTTGCTCTCGCTGTCATCAACTTATCCAACTAGAGAAGCAATTAAAAAGAAGCTGTATAAAACGACATTCACCAATCCATGTCAGAGCACTTTCGATATCACCACCCATCTAGAATTTCACTTTTACCGAGGACATGTAAGTAATTGTAAATCAGATGTTAAGTCAACAGGATGTTGGGACCTAGGTAGGCATTTTAAATGCCTATTAACTAAGTGAAAGATTTACGGAAAGTATAGTAGACAGTGATCCGCAAATTACGCACTATAAATACGAGACGGTTGTTCCAACAAAAACGGTCTAAAATAGGAGGAAGTCAGTTGCGGGCACAGAAGAGAAAAAGCTTTTACTAGAAGTAAAAACTTATCTTCTCTTTTCTGAGGTTGCGGGGACTGAGACCAAGCGTTTCTATTGGCTAAGATTGCGTCTACTCGGGCCTTCATTACTAAGCCCATGACAGTGCTTTTTTATCTGTATTTTGACTCTTAATTCACTTCGATCGTCCTGAGGAGTTATCTGAGTTAAGCTGTGCAGTGATTAAAAGCGAGATGAGGTTACTAAAAATTGATTGCGTCTACGTTTATCTCTGCTGTTTCATTCCGTCATTATTTTGAATCCTTACTACCTAGTTTTCTTCGTTCATCCTATTTTACTCAAAGCCATATAATTTTACATCTTCGGAGAGACACATGACCTGCTGTGGACGGACTGATGTGGGTTGTTGATACTTTGATAGCATAAACGGGATTTGACAGGATGTGTGCGCTAAGCAGAAATAGATCGAGCCATCACTATTAACTTCTATATGCAATTGAGTGATTAAACATGCAAGTTAATAATAAAGTTCCAAAACCATGGTACTTAATGCTAAGATAATTTCTATTATTTTTGTTAATTTACATACTAGACATTAAATTTCTTCTTTGCCAACGAGAGGACGGAGAAGATATATAGTGAGAAAATACGATTTTGGTAAAAAGTTTTCGTGTGTTTGTTTATTTTTCTCCTGAATGACTGGATCACTGCCTGGTCTATGTCCTGGCCTGCCAAAGGCGGCGGTGACCATATATGCAATCAGGATGATATTTTGATGATTTTATTTGAAAGGAGGTTTAATTATGCTGGTACTGAGTTATGTTCTTAGAGATGAAAAACAGTCCAGTCGTCTAAAAAGTGAGAACTGGTTATATTTTTTATTTTTAACCGACATCCAAAAAAAGGAGGTTCTCAAGTCGACTGAATTGGCTTTTTACTTATACTTGTCATAAAAAGAGTTTTTGATTTTATTAAGGCAATATATTATATTATTCTTTGCTGAGCAATCACTTCGCATGCGCACGATAATTCGATAAGTTCGTTCGTAGTTTTATTATGCTGTGGATTGCATGGGTAATTCTTGTTCATTTTGCATTTTATTCTGGCAAGTTTGATTTAACTTTTTCTATATTCTCCCATTTCTAGTTAATTAGGAGCAACACAACTAATTTAACTCATTTTAAGTGCAGACAGTTTTTTTGTGTTATTACCCTTCTATTAGCTTAGGTTAGCGCATCTGCCCGACGAGAAGGGTGGTCCGGGCTAGATTCTCAACCAGGCATAATATTTGTGTGATATATTTTAGTCTATTGGTTATTACTATAAAAAGGGGGAAGAAAATAATAATTTGAAATCAACTTGAAAACTACTTTTACTTACGGAGTCGAATCTCCGTAACATCCCTATTACGGAGATACGACTCCGATTCCGAAAAGTCGGAACTTCCGGTTGATATTAAATCTCCAATTTCGACTTCGGTTCCGATACTTTTAAATCGGAGGTTAGAATCGGAGGATGAAATAGGCAGCGCGTAGCGTATGAACAGGTTTTTATTTGACACACACGCGGAGAATCGCGCCGCGCGCTTTTCGTTTATTACTTTTTCACTTGTCATTTCGTATTCATTTCATTTCGTTCATTTGTGTTGTTTTTTTTATGCTTGGGTTTCTGATGAGTGTTGTGTGTTTTTATCTAATGTGTGACCTTTTATTAGAGTTCTAATAATGAAACCAAAAACAAGCGTTATTTGGAACTTTTTCATTGAAATTTCTGCGAATGTGGCAATGTGTAAACTTTGTAATAAGATATATTCACAAAAGGGAGGCATGACTACATCGTTAAAAGGTTATTTAAAGTGTGTACAATGAGGACGATTAAACTGCTAAACCTCCATTTTCCTCGACTGTATTTTGTCCATTTGTTCATTCATTTTTTGATAGGTTGAAAACAAAAGTTACATTCTAAGGTAGCCGTCAAAAAGATAATAAACGGATGGACAAAGTACAGCAGATCTCTCATCTGCCTCCGCCTCCGACTCCGACTCCGGTTCCGACTCCGACAACTCAAATTTAAAAAGTCCGACTCCGACTTCGGTTCCGATATAACCACTTCCGTTACATCCCTGGTGCTTACCTGTTCTTTTATTCGTTGAAACGATTCTATCTCGTAGCATGACGTCTACCGATATAATTCACGGTGCGTTTTTTTGACTGTTACTAATTGCGATTATCATTAGGCGCACTTCAACCCTTCACAGATTACGCGATTTATTATTTATTGATTATTATTATTACGATTACTGTAAACTATCTTCATTAAGTGGTTTGACTACTCTAGTACTAATTCTACTACTTATTAAACAAACAATTAGTTTAGACAAACAGTCAAAGATAGTCAAAGATTCATTTTAAAAATGCCAAAGTTGTCATTTTTTTTTTAAGCGACTTCATAAGTTTTTTTTGTTTTATTTAAAGTACATGAATTTAAAATTACAAAACCAAAAAATACCGATACACAAACTTACCGAATAAAATTAATCAACAATAGTGAAAATACCAAGATTTTCTTCTTTCTTTTTAATATTTTTTCTTATGATCACGGACATATTTCGAGGGTTTAATCGATGACGAATGCTCAAATCACGTCTACGATCGATATTAAGTTAAGTTAATTAAGTTTTCCGTTCAATAAATAGTAATAAAAAACAATAAAATAATAACTTAAAAAAAAATGGCGAAGACCAACCCAGCTCTGAAGGAAAAAAAACTTAATTTACTAAATCATGGTTCCACGCATTCGTTCCACTCTCACAACTGTTTTTATATATATTTCTATAAATCAAATTATTTAGTTTACAATGAGTTACAATCCATCCACGCAAAAATTTAAACACATAACTAATAATTCAGAACGAACAATTGCTCATTTGTTTGGTTTTGCTGCTTGTTAAAAGTATATCCAAGACGTAACCGAACCCTTAATGATTACGACCATACACAACAATATTCAAATAGACAACGAAAAACGGAAAAAAAATATGTTTGCAACCATATTTGCCAGCGGTATCTACTTGGCCGGGAGGGTTGCAACTCTGGTGGCTAGCGGCATTTAATAGGACAGTGCTGTACTAGGAATACATGAACGCAAAAAGATACCTTGGTAGCAATAGTGCGAGCGAGATAGAAACTCCGCCATCAAGAGATGTTCTGGAGATTATGTTTGTTTAGTTTGATTGTATGGTCGCCTGGTACAGTGGAATACAATTTGAAACAATTGCGTGATCATGATTACCTAGTTAAGTGTATCTAGACGAAACAATACATATTTTTTGTTAGTATTAAAAATTATTTTAAGAGCTTTTATCAACAAGCGATTGCGAAAATTCAATACGTTTTTTATGCAACTTGAAAAGTACCGCAAATGCGACTGGTCATAATAGACGATATTTATACAACCCACTGTACGTACCCATATAATTAATATTGAAAAATAAAATCATACACGTCAGGTACAAATACTTCTCGAAACTATTAGACGCCAAATACCATAAACTCGTCAATCGTATAGTTCCACTCTGCCCCACCAAGCTGTTCCACTGGGACAATGTGGAATGTTTAGAATTTTGAAGGCCACTTTGTCCTACTAATATATTTTGGTGGCAAAAAATACAAAATAATTTCTCGGAATGCCTGACTGGCCGGCTCATCAAGCTGGTCATTCTTGAGCACAAATTTACGAGTTAAACTTGAGCCGCCCTGTCACAATCCAATCCTGAGAACAATTAATTACCTCGACACGCGCCCGGCGCAGGACGGCAGCGTTTTGATTTGTTTGGTATTATCAAGTATTTTTTTTTGTAATTTTTTAAATACTTGTACGAGCATAGTGCCATCACCCAGATATTTGTGCGTCTAACCAACATGTAACATGTAACACACATGTACATGTAACATGTATGTTTGTGTGCTCCTATTTACCTCCAGTAGCCTAAACGGCTTGACCGATTTTGACGAGTGTTGTGTTGTTGGATTCCTCTTTACGTCCGATGTGGCAAAGACTACATTTTGCAGCCGGTTTAAAAAATAATAATATTACTTGTACTCTTGTTAAATTGATATTCTATTTTAAACGTATAGATCTTGTCTTGTGCACTTGTGAACGTGTCTAATAAACTTGTAAGGCATTTCTTGTGTACTCGTGCATCTTGCAAATTCAAAATTTATGTTGGAATTGTTCGAAGAACATGGCTTCAGGTATTTCACAAAATGATCTCTACCGAGAAAACAGATCTGGAGCGTACGGTACTTCCAGTTCTGCTGTCTCTCACGCACGTGCTATCTCTGTCGTGAGCTCCAAATCTCGATGTGTGCTTGCAAAAAGCCTCGTAAGTCTATCGAGTCGTCCTAGAACTTTAAGCTTAGGAATATGAATCCAAACCTTTCCTTCAAAAAAAATGTATGTTGTCTTTAAAGGAGTTAACACTAGTAGTTCGCGCCGAACTGAGACCTCGCGACCCCTATAACTTCACAACCCCTTGAGCGACTCAGCTCATATTGGAAACTAAAACTTGAATTGAAATGAACTACTTGCTTACAAAATTTCACAAAGATCGGATTAACGGTTCTCAAGTTATCGTCGGATAAATATACATACAAACATACATACAACTGCTGATTTTCTCCCGCAGACTCTGAGACCTTCGCTTCGCTCGGTCATTTTTTTTTTTACATTCGATGATTAGTCTTTTAATTTAACAGACGAGATCGAAAAAACTGAAAAAATCGGACGGTGATATTCCGGATTATTCTGTGAAGATCAATTCCAATGCCATCATTCCTCCAACAGATTTTGGTACCGCTCGTGGCTTAGTTGGTAGCGCAACTGCCTTAAAGCAGGAGGTTTCGGGTACCATTCCCGGCCAAGCAGATGTTTGAATGATCAAAATATCGTCTCTGGGTCTGGGTGCTAGTTGTCCGTGTCTTTGAGTGTATCCTGTGGCATTCCCTACATACCAAACATACCAGGCACCTACGAGAGAGAATCATTATTTGTGAGATCCAAAGGTACCATATAAGTTAATTCGATAATTTGATCGATGCCCAGCTTCTAGTATAAGCGAGGAATTTCGAACAATTCTGCTGACCTGCATCGTCTGACCCAGTAGTGTGACCCACATGGTCTTTCAATCGATGCATTCACATAAACGAAATAAACATTAGCATTTGGTTTATCCGCTTGAAATTACTCTGTTATAAAAAACGCTAAGTGGCTTATCTTGAGGCGGCCCCGGACATCGGGTCAATTTTACCCAACTGCCCAAGAAGGAAGGTAGTGTTTTTGGGATGTATATAAGTATGTTTATGTCTTCTTATATTATCTCCTGTATCCCAAACGGGTTTATCCGTTTTTACGAATGTAATGTAGTTACATTCCTTTTTATGTCCGGAGTGACATAGCTATATTTTGCTTTTTATTTTTCATTTGATGATAGTACTTGCCGTACTAAAGTACTGAGTCCAGTTTTAAATAAACTGTGGAAACTGACTTTACCTATACTTTCCCACTTTTCCATGAAATAAAAGTAGTGATGTGCTAAATAGCAATAATAATTATATAAGCTTTATAATTATATAAATATAATATAACAATTCACTCATTTCAGTTCAGTGATCTTTTTATGTTTTTGTATCAAATAAAATAATTAAAAAGTCTTTAAACGCGCATAGTGTTTAAAATATTCAAAACATTAAAAAGATTGTAAAAAAATTGCATTTGCTATTGTTTTCACGTGCTAATGTCAAAGTGTGTAATGCTAATGCAAATTCTTTGGAAAGTAGTACTTTTGTTACAGAGCGTCGTGATATTTTTCCGTTGGCGCAAAAAAGCCATGGGAACTGTCAAACTGTCAATTCAAATTCAATTCTTGTTTTATGGCTTCTGCGAGAGAGTCAAACTGTCATTCCTAGCTTATTAGTTCGTTTGAGAAGTAAAAACACAGTCAAAAAACTGGCTTAGTTGGTAAAGTGTTTGCCTAGAAAGCAGAAGGTCGGGTTCGATTCCCGGACTCCCGGCTTTTATCTAAAAGTGAATCTAGATATTGATTCCGGAAGAAAAGTGAAAAACTTGTACGTGGCTTGCTTGAGTTTCTAATGAAGAAGTTATGAAGAAAAAATCTAACTAATATTTAAAGTCATAAATGGATCAATCAAAGCAATAAACACTTTCTCAAATTGATTTCTCGACTTATCTCCAATCAATCTAAATATATATCCTCCATAAGCAACCCTAAAATCATAGCTATACATCATAAATCGACTATCTGTCTCGATTTCCCATAAATATGGTAATACTGCCGTCGTCGGCCGTCCTATGTCTAGAAGTGATCAATGGCTGTTCTATCTTGTTGTTATTCTTTGGCTAGGGTCTTACGGATATTCTACATTAGATTATTTTTTAATTTGATAACTTGAAAAAATTAGAACATAGCGTTGAACCTGATTTAACCCGAGCATAACAATGTTTCTGCATCAGCCTTTAAACATCCCACTGCTGAGATATCTGCCTACCCTCGAAGGGTGATTGGGCCATATCCACCACTGGCCCAGTGCGGGTCGGCGGATTTACATATGCCGTAGAAATTCATCTCCGGAAATATGCAAGTTTCCTCACGATATTTTCTTTCACCGAAAAGCCAGTGGTATATCCGGACGTAAGTTCCAAAGAACTCATTGGTACGGGCCCGCCCGGGTTCGTACCCACGACCCTACGAATATGAGGCGAGCATGCTGCCACTGAGCTACCACGGCTTACAACATTAACAATGTTTACCACATTCTACTGTAAGCACAACAGATGGCCGCTCGACCACTGCCTATAAAATAAACTAATTAACATAGCGAATAACCTTTTTACTTAGAACAGGTATTAAATACAATGTATCGTAAATGGATAATCAACTGTAAGTGCAAGGTGAGCATAACATTATTTACACAAAACTAGTTTGTCTTTTTTACCAACGACTTCGCGCGTCTGCGACGCGTCGCGTCGTGGCGAGTCTGGTGGGTATTATGAAAAAAGTCGAAATTGTTTAGAGGCTGAAGCTCTGTTTTCATTATGATATTTTCCATTTTGATAAAAAGTTTGTTTGTTTGTTTGAAATTACTCGTTTGGTTACTACTTTGATTGAAAAAAGACAAAACGATTGATTTTTGGAAGGTCACGCCAGAGGGAAACGTACCAGGGAAATATGAGTGTGAAGCTGTTTGTAATAATTTTTCCTTTGAGTTTCAAGTTTTGGCGGGAACGTGAAGAAGTCATGTCGCGTGATTGTTTTTTCTAAAACGTGTGTTATTTTGATAGTTCATGTGTAAAAATTGTGGATTTTTATCCATTCAGTTTTCGTGAGCGGGCACGAGTGTTAGGGAATAGTAAGTCATGAAACGTGACTTTTTGTGTCGTTTCCAAAACTCCAAAGAACCCACACTAGGAAAGTCTCTACCACTTTACTGGGGCATGGCGGGGACTTGACCGTGGCATGACTCAGACTATGACTGAGACTTATTTAACTGTGAAATATTTGACTTCACTTGTAATATTACAATACTTGACACTGGCTAAATACAAAACGTGTGAAGCCTTTTCAAATTTTTCAGCCCTTGAAAGAAAAAAATAACGAAACTTAATTAGGTGTATTAAAAAAAAACTCTTATAAATTGTATCACGTTCCCTCAAAACCCGAATAGTGTTTTTTGGCGGGAACGTGAAGAAATCATGTCGCGTCATTATATTATTTTCCATTACTTGTGTTATTTCGAGTGTTAATGTGTAAAAACTGTGAATTTTTACCCGTTAAGTGTTCGGGAACATGTACGAGTGTTGGTAAATGGTATAATGTCGTGAAACGTGAATTTTCGTGTTGTTTCCAAAACTCCATAGAAGGCTCTAGTAAAGTTTTCACCACTTTACTGGGGCATGACTAGGACTTGACCGTGACTTGCTTTGCTCGACTTTGACAGTGACTATGACTTGTTTGATTATATCTAACTAAACTTGAGAATAAATATGTATACTTGACACTGGCAAATGCATAAGACGTGCGACGCCAAAATCCTCTTAGGAGGAAAAAGAAAAAAAAAAAAAACCCGAATAGTAATATCTGAAAAAATACTAGTTACCGTTTCAATGATAGTAGGTACAAGTGCTACTAAATGGCGCCATAACACCAATTACAACGTCATGTACCAAACTATACAACTAGATCGATGTAAAAATCCATAATCAAAGGATCTACATTGATCGATGATCTACATTGATCGATGGCCTATTAATTTGATCTATGATCTATCGATGAGTCTATTTAAACCGTTAATATGACAGTCTACTGATTTATTATCTCGTTTAGACTTTATAATATATTCCAAATGTTTTTAATTATTGTATACAGTTGTGCCACGCGGTTTTATACTAGCGTGGACAATCTTACTGGAACGTGCTGGAACTGTAGGGTTTTCGGGATGAAAAGTTGCTTCTATCACTCTCCAGCCACAGTAATCACGCAACAAAACCACGTCGTTCTGGTGCTGTGTGAAGTGAAATATGGCAAATGCACAAGACGTGGGAAGCCAAATTACACAATCGCGAAAATTAAAAAAAAAGTTTATTCGGAGCCGAGAACACAGAATAAAATTATCACGACCTAGGAATTGTCATGACGAGATAAAGTTTTTTAATTGATTTATCAGTATTTCAAAAATGTATCTAAATTTTAGAGTAATAAAATAAAATAAAAAGTCGTATCGTGAACCCTCCTTTTTTTGGAAGTCGGTTAATAAATAATGTTAAAGCCAAGACACTTTTTCGTGAATTTCGAACTAGACTCAACACATGTATTTGTAAATCTATGCTTTGCTTTTTTAATAGATACTCGGCTGCATTGAAGTGCACGTCGGATTGTACCCACTAAAACCCCCGGTGGCCTACCTCTGAGCATATTGTAGGGTACCGGGATCTCCATAGCATATTCCTTTATCCTTCTATAAAGGCGCGCGCCTTTGTCTTCCCTATGGGCTCACTTCTGTCCCCTGCTCCAGTGACAAAATCTATGGTAGGTACCTGATATTCCAAACCACGATAAAAAAATGTTCGAAATTCAAAATTATTACAGTAAAGTAGTTGGTAAGTAATCAGTGATTTCCAAGACACGACACATTCATTTTATCTCAACAATAAAAAAACAAAAAAAATATTTTAAATACATCTCGTGCCAAAATAAAAAAGAAATTCTCTCGTGTGTACGTTTAATTGGCACCTCCTTACATTTCAGATTTCCTGGTACCTAACGGTACTCGATGATTTCTCTTCGGGTCTTATCTGATGTATTTTTGAAAATCAAACAAACTTTGTGCACTGTAAGATAAATTTAAAGCTGTATAAAATGATAACTGTTTCTCTCTACCTCGCAAATTATAAGCAAATAAACGAAAATTTTACTTAAAATCGGCACAATACACAAACTGTCAGAAAGACAAAAAAATTAAAACGATAAAGCCCCTGCGGTGTCTCGCACGCACATTTTCGTTGCACGAAATCAAAGATAATCATTAAGCGTACTATTTTTTTAATTCATTTTTATTGCCGCACTCAACGGTGTTTTTCATCACCCATGAAAACAAATGATAAAAGCTCTCAGTTAACAGAATGTCATCAATTTAAAACTCGGAAATTACCCGTTTTTTAATTTATTGCGTTCGAGCGTTTTTTAATTATTAATAAGAATGCCGACTTCATAAAAACGGTGTAATTATACTGTTTCAGATCTTATTATCTTTTTAAAATTGCAACTCAATTAAGATGGAATCAGGGTTCCGTCTCGCATAATAATGCGCACTGCACCCCTAGATCCCGCACACAGGTTGATCGAAGCGCAATGCGCATGTCAAAATACACCCATATAATGTATTCTATTTTTTTTAAATCTTATATTTTGGCTGCACATAATATTTAAGGGCTAAGTAATATTGACTGCCCCGGTAGCTCAGTTGGTAGTGAACCTACCTTCTGTGTTTGGGGGCGTGGGTTCGATTCCCATCTAGGACAAACATTCGTGCGATGAACATTTGTGTTTGTTCTATGCCTGGGTGTTAATATCTATATAAGTATGTATTTAAAAATATCTATGTACGTATATCAGTCTCTGGCAGCCATATTACAAGCTTTGCTTAGTTTGGGGTCAGATGACCGTGTGTGCAAAAATGTCCCAGATATAAAAAAAAATATAATTATGGTCGAAATGCAAAATCTCGATCATTTAACAGCAGGTACTTTACGTAAAAAAAAAACATATTATCTACCGTTTTGATTCGTAATCATCTAATAGGTCATATAGGTAGTGATCACTGGTCAGTAAGGATATTCCTCGAAATGGCTTTTGTCAACAAATATTTTAAAAAAAACCCAATTACTTTAAACATATCAAGCTAACTGAGATCTTTATTATGTATATAATCAAGCATAAACATAACTCAATTTCGGGTATAAAAGCTCTCAGATCGCGTGACTACGAAACGAATGACCACTGTGTCTATGCATTTATGTTTGTGTAAAAAATTAAACGGAACCATTCATATTAAATTTGACCTGCGCTTGAATATTTTTTGTACAAATAAAGTGATGTATTATCCTAACTAATATTATAAATTCGCATGTAAATCTGTCTCTCTATCTCTCTGTTTATCTGTCTATCTGCCTATCTGTCTATCTGTCTGTCTCTCTGTCTATCTGTCTATCTGTCTATTTTTCTATCTGTCTATCTGTCTCTCTGTCTCTCTGTCTCTCTGTCTCTCTGTCTCTCTGTCTCTCTGCCTCTCTGTCTAGGTGTTTGTCGCGTTATCACGGCTAAACGGCTGTACGGATCAAGTTGAATTATTTCATAGATATAGCTTAAGGGTCGGGGACGGACATAGCCTACTTTTTTTTATTGGTCCACGTGAACGAAGTCGCGGGTAACAGCTAGTTTCTTATAAAGTCTTTATGAGTTCGGAAAGAAGTTTTGGTAACGTTACGATCTTAAAGACTCGATGTAGCTAGCGCTCGGGCGCGCGGACGGGGCGCTGTAACACAGTGTATGGCGCTCAGCCAGCGAAATTACTGGCACAAAGAGATTTGTCACTGGGTGACGAGCGCAATGCATAGCCGCGCGTGGTCTTCACCGGTTGAAATTCAAAATTCCGAGTGGAACTGAACTGTTATGGGTGAGCGTGATGCGTAACATCAGGTGAGCGACTTGCTAGTCCCGCCAACGAGGATTATAAAAATAAAAAAACACTAATATTATAAATGCGAAAGTTTGTGTGTCAGTGTGTAATTATGTGAGTAGTTAAGTATGTAAGTGTTTTTGTTCCCGTTCAATTCTGTAACGGCTGAACGGATTTAGATGAAATTTGTATGGAGGTACCTTATACCCTGGATTAACTACTGCTTTTTATACTTAATGGCTACTTTTTATCATTTTCAATTTAACGATTCCTGTAGGATAGCGGGTGAAACCGCGGGGCGCAGCTAGTATACAATATAATGTTTTTTGTATGATTTGGTTTTTGTTGGTTTGATCTTCGCGTTGATTCCTATTATTTTTCCGCAGTCTTCAAACAAACCGAAAAATATAGCTGTTTTTCCCTCGGTTTCAGGGTTGGTCCCAAAGCAAAAATTGTTCATAATGATAAGTACTATGAGTCCTTTTCAGCTTAGCATACCCTTTCCTTATAACCCTGTATTTTTTAGTAAATATTAAAACAAAGTTTTCCTTACCAATGCAATTTGATCACAATTGATAAGAAAAACGAAACGTAGTATAACTTTACACGAGTAGTCTATTTTAAATTTCCATAGACAACTATTTTCGAAGGTTCTGAATCCTACCCTGGTGTGATTTCAGATCCTGATGCTTGTACCTTTCTTAAAAGGAAATACAACTTCTACCTCGATATAATTCAATAAATGTATGCTACAAAATTATGCTATGCAAAATTAATTGACGTTGCCTCGCTCGACTAATTAGTGAACCTGTTTTTAATATGGCAAAGGAAGTTAGCTTAATTTATTTCTTAAATGATAAACATTTTCATTTAAAACATCAGCTAAACGTTGACAAATATACGATATATGTATTTAAAATTTATATTAGTCTCTATTAGTTGAATGAATTATGAATGAATTAGAATTAATAGATTAAAATCTCGTAAAATCTCAAGACAAGTGTTAATTTACAGATATTCAAGCAAATTATTATTATTTAATTTAATATTACTTTTTTTTTTGGCTCCACAAATTGTGTATTTAGCCAGTGCCAAGTATTGTAATATTACAAGTGAAGTCAAATATTTCACAATTAAAATAAGTCTCAGTCATAGTCTAAGTCAAGCAAAGTAAGTCACGGTCAAGTCCTCGTCATGCCTCTGTAAAGCGGTGAAGACTTTACTAGAGGTTTCGGAAAATAATACAATGACGCGACATGACTTCTTCACTTTCCCGCCAAAACTCTCTATTATCTAGCAGAACCGTTTTATCTTAGTAGTAATCTTAGTTTCACGGTAGTCAAGAATATTCTGTCATTTACCCGAAAAATAATACTAAAAATTTTTTTTTAAAAAAAATATGCTTTTCTGTTTGCGACATGTATTTGGTTATGGGCACAAACCGTACCATGGTGCAAATTGTAAGAATTAATTTTGAGCAGCCCAATCTCATTTCCTCGAGGCGCGCCCGGCGCGTCGTGGGAATTTGTCTGCACACGCGATCAAGTTGCATCGTATAAAAACTCACCAAGTATTAAGAACGCGGCTGTCGCGAGCACTTGTCTTCTAAACTCCATCGTGTTTCACTAAATAACTGCTAATCACTAATCAGTCTCACAAGTTCACTTCACTCCGCCGAGGTCAGTCGTCCATGGTGTTGGGACTCTGCAAAGAGAGAAAAGAAAACATTAGTATCTTGTCCCAAACTAGCGTTTTTTGTGACGGTATAGTTGGCGATGGGAAAATTAGCCAGGAGCCTTATCACCGCTCGATAAAGTGTATGATCGCGCAACGGCTGAACCTAACAATCTTCGCAATAGGCACCTCACGGTACGAGCCCTGGGATGGAAACTGGCTCTCAAGTGAGGCAGGTGGAACACACCGTAGGTTCCGCCAGCCAGTACCTACTCGAAAGCACTACAACTATGCTACGGATCCCTAACGAGTTTTGATTGAAATTCAAATTAATTTATTTCATGCTGTATACTACCCATACAAGAAAAAATTATATCAAAACATTAGACAACAACATTAATGTCTAATTAAATTTAACAAAAAAAAAACACCAGTAGCTCATGCTCGCTGTTGGGATTGGAACCCACGCCCGGGCGCGCGATCCTAACGCACTAACCAGTTAGCTATCATCGCCTATATACAATGGACATAACTTTTTACGCACGTATTTTTTTTTATGGCATGCCACAATACGGCTCAACGCTGCCTTGTTATACTCAATACTCAATACTCAATGATTTATTGCGACATATATGTAGGTCTTAAATAACATGATTTGGGTTTAGTGACACATATGACCCTATTAGGGTATGGCAATTGGTGCGGAGCGGTCCATTTGTATATTGTCAAAATTATCATTAAAAAACTCTTCAATAGTGTAATAGCATTTGGATTCCAGGATGCACTTTAGATTCTTAATAAAACAATCGTAGTTTTCTAAATCTTTTAGTTTGTTCGGCAATTTATTATATATCTTTACAGCCATTGAGTTAGGTCCAGAGCTGAGTTATTGTATGTCCCTAGTTGCAGTGCCACCCAGAATGTACAAGCCATTAATAGCTGGTAAATCCTGGTCTAAAACAATTGACATAACTTTAAATGGGCGTGTCCATGTCGCTCGTGACTTCGAGCTGCGACTACACACGTTCGTACACGTTTTGAGACCTCGTGATTATTTAACCAGTGTGATCTGCCATGTGCCGTTGTCTCCAAGCCACGACTTGTCCCGGTGTACCATGAAATGCATATTTTAGTCTGATACCGTTTTTATCTAGGCGAGTAAGTTTAAAGTTAAGCGGGTCGTCCGCCATTCGAGGTTTTGGCACAAGTTATTTGAAATTGTATAGCTGTCGCTCTGTTTCCCGTGCGTGCGATAGAGTTCGATTTCGGGTTCGGACGTCAAATGCATATTTTTTTCTTGTTTTAGCTCCACACTTCCGTTTGATTTCCATTTATTTTCATATGACCTGGATTGCCTTTGGACTTTACGGATATTGCTTTTCTGTGACTACTGCGTGCCCAAGGATTTCAATTTTGCTTTATACCTAACGCCTTCGTGCTGTTTAGTTTCATTCAGTTTATAACAGTAACATAACCTACAAAACATCGAAGCTTTGTAAAAATTGTTCCTGGCCTCCTCGATAAAAAAATAATCTTAGACTAACAACCTCAGGAAATGCTGCAGAATTACTAGCGATATTTTTAATCTAAAGACGCCTATAGACGCCGTGTATTTTACTGACATAAAATTTTGTATGGGAGTTCACGATTTTTCTTTGCGTTTCGGGGGAAAACTCCAGACACACCCTAAATCTTATCAAAATTTGTTGTTTTTGGTGTCAATGTTTTGGATAAATAATCTTCTCTTCTGGATCAAATAAAACTACCATTCTTCATAATTCAAAGTAAAAAATACGTCACTTTAGGTGTCACAAAATTATTGCGATAACTCAAAAAATCAAACCTATATAGTTTTTCACGGTGTAAATAACATCTAAAAATCATCGAAATCGCATTACATTTATGTATTTTTTTTTATATTTGGTATAATCTTTCGGTACTCAATATTGAATATGAGCAAAATCGGTCCAGAGGTTGTAAAGATAATAAGGTCGTTACATCGAACTGAGACCTGGTGATCTTGTCAAGTTTGGTATAGGTAGTTTGGTATAACCGTGCGAAGCCGGGGCGGGTCACTAGTAATATGAATATAAAATGCGATGTAAGTATGTATGTTCCATAGAGACTCCAAAATGGTAGGACTGATTTTGATGAAATTTTCAGGGAATCTACAGATTAGCCCAGAGGGTAATTCTGTGAAGTTTGGTAGCCATGTGAAGCCGGGGAGGGTCGCTAGTACCCAATAAAGAAAATACTTTCTCCGGTACAGCTCTTTCACACTTCTCACGATCTGACCATGAAACTTCCATCATAGCATCGTGACTCACTACAATTTTGATTATCGTGCAAACGTTATAACTAATTACCCGACTGCCGAAAAAGTAGCGTAATGTTTTTGGAGTGTATGTGAGTGCGTGAGTATGTCTGTGTGTTGCTATATTACCTCATGAAGCCTAAACAGCTTGACCGATTTTGACGAGTGAGGTGTCTTTGGATTCCTTTTTACGTCCGGAGCAATATCGATTACATTTTGCAGTCGGTTTTTAAAAATAAAAAAAATGTTGTTGTTAAATTAAATTTATTATAATTTCGTATTTAAAAAAAGAGTGTCTGCAAACACCTCTAGTACCGCTTACTATCATCTTGTTTGGCGCTTTTTTTTGTAGAATATTCTAGGATTATATACATTATTTTTCATTTTTTATTTATTTGTAAAAAAAAAAGATAAATTAGCAACAAACAACCTAAATTCACAGAAAATGCTTACGAAAAGAAAAGAAAGAAATGAGAAGTTTTGAAAGAAAAGAAAATGTTATATACTCGAAAATCGGTCGCGTGCGACAATCTGGTCTTGCGTACGTGGGGCCTATATAATAAGACAACACTGTGGTGCGTCTCGCGCGTCGCGAAAAAAAGGAGGAGGTTCTCAAGTCACCTGTTTTTTTTTTATAACCGTGGCGACATCCACACTGTCACCCTACCGCTAAGATGTCCGCCGATGAGGATTGACGACTCGTATAAATAGCTCATTAAAAAGTTGGGAGATACAATTTGGACATTCTCGTTTTTATTTTAAAAAAATGCGACTTTTATCAACTAACTAAATAATACCGGATATCCGCTATCAAGCTTAGTTCAGTCGTCCTTATTAACGTGTATTTAATTACACAAGCAATTAATATTATATTTATTACTAGACTAAAGAGAAATCTAGTTGTCGATATTAATCAACATATAGCCGTTGCAAAACTACATGTGGTATAAAACTTAATTAAGACGGTTATCTGAATTGAGTACTTAAGAGGAGAGTCCTTCCGCGAGGTTTTGGCGTGTCGCTCTCTTTCTCGTGCGTGTGATAGAGGATGTTACAGATTTTATCTAACTTTTTGATGAAATTAGCGTTTCGGGGTTAGTCTGTTATCACCCCCTAAATCTTAACAAAATCTTTTGTTTTTGGATCAATGGCTTAGATAAACCATAATCTATGCCACTATGTTTTTTTTAAAAATGTTTATGATATTCTAACAATAACTACTTTTATTCGTCGTATTTTCGAGGCAAAAAAAAATGTCACTTTAAGTGCCTATAACAACGATGACAATGCCATATTTTAAAAAAAACACAATCATAGTTTTTCAAGTTGTAGATAACATCTAAAAAAAACATCGAAAATGAAATCAAACCGAAATCATAACGTTTAGGGGTGGGTATCAGACACAGATGAACTGTGGTATCAGACTACGCTTTTTGTATGGAGACGATACGGGACGGCGGTATTCTGATTCTTAATAAAAAGTATAATGCCCGTCTGCACTAAACTTTGACAGCTCCTAATAGGACGTAACTAACAATGAAAAATGCGTTGCACCAAACTTAGGAAGTTGCCTAAATGCGTAAGACATGTCCTTTCCTTTGACATGCCTAAGTCCGACTTAGTTTAGGTGATGCTTAGTTAAGTTTTATTTTTGTTGACTTTAGTGCAGACTGGCAGAATTCTCACAAATACGAGTAAGTATTTGCTTTGAAGAAATAAGTAGTTTGAAGTAAGTAAGTAGCCCGGGTACGTCCTAAAACTGCGACAACAACCACCGAAGGGCGGGCAGCAGCGTCATTTTAGTAAATGGTGAGTGTTCTGCGATCTCCAAGGCGCCTGCCAAACGTGGGGATTACGGCAATACCTTTGCCGTAAATTTTTTTTTTCCTTTTTTTTAAAGGGGAGGCCATGTTCAGCAGTGCTTCTTCCTGGCTAATTATGATTATGATGAAAGCGAGGAGAAAAAATAAAACAATTGGAAACATATATTTCGTTGAATATAATGCCATTTATCTATTGAACAGCTGATTTTTTTACAATAGGCAGACATCAATAAACGACAGTTTTCCTCAAGGAACGCTTTATGTAGGACGGAGAAATCGAACTTAGCATAAACAAAACTAAGTTGCAAACCGCGTACTTAGAATGTATTTAAGCTGCGGCCTGTCTCTGAGTACACTTAACTGGGGGAGCCACAATCGTATTCTCTGAACAGAACTGATGGACTTCCGTGGAAAATTTTCGAACCATCATTTAGATTTTACAGATAATATTTTGTACTTGTAATTTACTTAATTCAGTTTAGTTATATACGAAAGTTAACAGCGATTGGATCGGTTGGAAAATCGTTTCGGCAAGTGTGGGCAACCCTTGAAAAGTCGTGGACCAAACTTTGGACCGTTCATGAATTCGCGGGTCGTCGTAGGGTTGTATGTTTTTGTATTGGCAAACAACAGTTTATGCTAAATAATTAATGACGTTGAATATCTTCGCTTGATGGGTTGTACACTTTCCTTTTATTATGGCTGTACACGGTCAGTGAGTTTAGCTGAACTTTAGAAGCTCTTGTAGATAATTATTTTTGTACGACTGTCAATGTTTTGCGGGCCGGGTGTTGCTCATACGCGACGTAGATAAATAACAATAATATTATTATTATCTATTTAATAAGTACCAATAAGCAAGAATCAATTTACGAAGAAAAAACAAACTATAAAATACTATTAAATTATTGCGTATAAAGGTAATATTTAATTATAATTAATTTCATTTAATTAATTGTAATTAATTTAAAGATTTAAGTAATCAAAAAATGTAACCCCTTTTTGGGGGAAATACCGTCAAACCAAAAATCAAAGTTCAAATCAAAGTTTCGTCAAGATTGCTTGAAAAATATGACCTGTACGCGAGTACCAACATACAGACAGATGAAAGCAAATTTTGCCAGTTGAAGTAGAGACTTTCGTTCGTTCAATATAGATTACCCAACAACGAGCTTGCCCCGTGAAAGAAAACATTGGTGACCATAGCAAGGTGGTAGTGTACTTCCTAGAGCTAGGCTGATTAGAGTCTGTCGTTAAGTGATTAAACGAAGCTTCTTTTACCACCTTCGACCATACCGTGACTTAAATGAGTCTTGGTGAAACGCCAAGCCTGTTAACGATTAAAAAAGTTGTACCTACGTCTAAAGATAGAAGATAAAATTTAGAGATGTGTCTAAGATAAGTACTTGGCAACTAGACATTTTACTGCAATTATGCTGTCTAGCCAGTCAGCAAGCGAAACCTCAATCGGCTATGCAATCTCTACCCGGCAATCATACAATCAAGGAGGTCGACGCATCTGCCAGCCTTGACCTAACAGATGCGCGAATGCTTGCCAGGCAATCATAAAATCTAAGACTTATCGGGTCAACGCATCGCCTCGGGCGCTAAGTCCGCAATTGCGACCTGTGACCTGAAATACCGCTTGAAAGTAGCAGCAGAATACAATATGACTTTCTCACTCAACTTATACTTTCAATTTATAGTAGCCTAGTACTTGTGAATGACGTTTGAATACTTTGGATTGGATTCGTGGCATACAGAAAAAAAAATATAAGCGAGAAAGAACCAAGTAATATAGTTATTTGCTTTAAAAAACGCCATCTAGTCAACTCATCTCTGAAACCTCGCG
This sequence comes from Apocheima hispidaria, assembly GCA_947579745.1. Classification (NCBI taxonomy): domain Eukaryota; kingdom Metazoa; phylum Arthropoda; class Insecta; order Lepidoptera; family Geometridae; genus Apocheima; species Apocheima hispidaria. The sequence continues at coordinate 14,652,455 of OX388155.1, read as the reverse complement.
TACACGAGAAGACGAATACTATGAACCCCCATAGAACGATTTGCTACTCATCTAATATTTTGTATATATTTAGTAATATACAAATACCGACTTGTTACTGTAGACTCAGAGAACTTCGCTTCGTTCGGTCAATTATTCAACGAACATGACTATGAATAAGAAAAAAAAATATGATGAGAAAGTTCTAACCTAATAAGAGCGCGAAAAAAGTAGCACTATAAAAAGTAAAAACTAATTTAAGAGCACAAAGCCACAAAAAAAAAAAACAGAAAATAATTACAGGTTTATCACCAACCATAACAAAGCAATTAGCATGAACCCATAATTTTATAAAAAAACAAGAGCAAGTTGTGATTATTTCAAAACAATAAAACGCAGGTTTCTCATATTAAAAAACAATAATCATTTTTCCTACGCACCCCATTCAAAATGTCATAAAGATGACGGCCGTCCCGACCTCAAACCGCGTAACGACCAAATTCACTGTTTTTGCTCATCAACAAAAAAGCTCGTATTGTCAGTCGATTTGTCAGATATTCGTCGTAATATATTAAATAAGATTTGTTTGTCGTCCAACGGTAAATTTTTTGCCGGTCGCTATTCAATTGGGCGAATCGAGTTTTTGTCGAATTTATATTTAACGCCTCAGAAGTGTGTCAAATTAAACACGATTAGGATCAGTGACTGTTCATTCATCTTATCGGATGGTCATCGTGATCGTTTTGGCACAGTTCCAATCAAGAGCTCTTTATGTTTCATTTGATGTATGTCTAGCACCTATCATCGCTTTTGTATTGTTTGTGCTAATGGGTTTATCTAGATTACGAACAATCTAAAATTGAGGTTATGCCAATCGGTTTAAATAATAAAATATAATTATCAGACTTTTGTACGATAATTGCGTAGATAAATGAAAGATGAAAGTAAGGTAATTTTACCGTGCTTTGTTCTTTGACGAGAAAAAGTACCTATTTTCATGATTGTATTGCTATAAATTGGTGTAAGATTAAGGACAGACCACCCTATATTTTACGAAATTGTCGTACTGCAATAAACGGAGTTTCACAATATGGCTGCCATTAAAAAGTTATTACGTTGAAATGGCCGGGAACAGTTATGGTTATCACGGGGAAAACACGTATTTTTGTATTATTACGTTTTTACCTAGCGGACGTCGTTATGGCTTTTAATTTGTCCGTTTTATGTTACGAATAAAGCTTTTGTTGAAGTTTTAATTGCTTAATTTTAGTGAATTTTTCGGTGAATGGCTGAATCGCAATATTTTTCAGCGAGATGAATAAATTTTACCGACCATATTTTATTGGTCTGTCCTATTTTATTTTGTTTGTTTGTTTGCGATTTTAATTCATAGAAAAAAATGATTCCCATCCTCAACAAATCAAATAGACTATGTTTTTTACCAAAAGCTAATTCTAGCAAAGATACATCTGAGAACAAAAACTTTAAAAATAAATAGCTACTGCCCTTATTTGCTTTGCTCTACCTTTATGCCTTTGCTAGCTCGCGGTATTATTAAGTTAGCTATAAAAAATAAAAATAAATTATATGTTATATATATGTTATACATATTATAATAATATATTATAAATAATATGCATTATTATTAATGTATTATTGCAAATAAATGATTTGATTGATTGATAGATATAATAATATATTATAATGAAATAAAATATATGGAGTATCTACCACTGACAAACTTTTTGTTTTGTGCAAAATAGGTGAAATAATTACCTACAAGCCAAATTATATTATTTTGTTTATCATAAATCAAACACGTTAACAATTTGTAAAACTGTAACTTTACCGGCGCTTACATAGAGATTGATAATACGTTGGTAAATGGTATTAAATCTGTTTTTAAAACACAGCGAACACCGTTACTGCAAGTCAACGGCTTTTCGGTTAACGAAAAGAATAAAATAAGGTAGAGGGACAACTTTACTGTGTTGAGATAGAAAAACAGTAACATCCGTGCCAGTATTTTTATCGCACTCAGCCTAAAGCAACGGATAGTACCATTAAGGTTGCCAAATTCTGGTGATAAATAATCGCCATAAAAACATTGACAAGAAAAGAAGAAACATATAAAAGTGATTAGATAATGAAAAAATTAATTAAGTACTGCATATTAAATAGTTGGCTCATTCAAGATTTTAGAGTTCATTACTTAAGCTAGTCCAAATATTTGAAATTCTAAATTCACGCCTTTATTACAAAATTTGTAAAATGGCCTTTCAAAAAATCAGACTAGCCAGTGAGGCAGTGCCTTCATCAATGCGAAGGCCATTGCCAGAAATTGCGTAATAGGGTAGCTGCGGCTGGTCAGTCGACGGAGGATTCTGTCCTTATATAATCTGCAGCTAAGTGAAGCTCAACCAGTAACGGTTCGCAGCAATAACAAGCTAAATGAACACATCATTACGATTTTTCGATACTCATGCGATCGAGAAAGTAATCATGGCAGGTAAATGTGATGAGTTTTGACAGGTGGGAGTAACGTGTGATGGCCACAATGACACCTTTGGGTTTGTTTTGTCCATTTATAGTTACCGCGCGGGACGTCACCTGCCGGCCGTATTATTATATATCATGTTCTGTGCCGCCGGTCCCAACAAAAAACCATAGCCCTGGTTGTCTACAACCACCATTACGCTGAGTTGGGCTCGGTTTCGTGACAAGCCCTATGTATTAATTTTGTAATTACTAATTGTCTTATTTTTCTTTTATTCACCGAGCGAAGCGAAGGTCTCAGAGTTTACTGGGACAAATCGGCTTTTGTATGTATGTTTGTATGTTTGTGTGTATATTTGTCCGACGATAACTTGCGAACCGTTGATCCGATCTTCATTAAATTTTGTAGGCAAATAGTTAATTTCAATACAATTTTAAGTTCGAATATAGAAATAAGATATAGGGACCGCGAGGTCTCAGTTCGCCACGAACTGCTAGTTTACTTAAAGTGTTACTAATGAATAAAAAAATCTGTATTTGTATTTTTCTATGTTGTTTTAGAAAAATCAACTGAAGTTATGTGGAATCTGCAAGAAACAGAGCATATTATTCTCATCTCGGTATACCGTTTACGACGCTAGCATGCAACGGACTTGAGAAAAATTGTGACACTACATACTTATGTTCCATTCCTTATCCAATAAATATAATATATGAATTACTTGTGGCCAACTGCACTAAAGTCAACAAAGATAAAACTTAGCTAAGCATCACCTAAACTAAGTCGGACTTAGGCATACAGGCATGTCAAAGGAAAGGATTACTTACGCATTTAGGCAAACTTCAAGCCTAGCACGGCCGCCGGTATACAATTTTGTCCACCATAATTATCCAGCGAGAACGAGACGGGTGTATCCATATTCTAGCTTTGTTGTTGCTTGACGTTGGCGCGAGGACAAAACGGGTGGATATAACTTTATCCCGGCGCCCGTGCTAGGCCTGCTTCTAAGTTTGGCGCAACGCATTTTTCATTGATAAGTACATCCTACATAGTAGTATATAGTTATATATGAACTTAGAAGCTGTTTAGTGCAGATGGGCATTAGTGCTCTAAATGACAATGACATTACACGATTTCAAATGAGAAAAAAAAACGTTCTTATGAAGCGTCATTTCCAAAAGAAACAAAAAAAGTAGTTTTCATGTAGGGAAGTATAGTTGCCCGTGATAGGTTATTGGTAAATTTAAAAACAAAACTCTGTATTTTGTGTCTTAAAAATAAGATTTTATAAACAACTGGAATAGAAATACAGTGAAATACGTGCAAAGATATTAATAAAATGTGTGGCACATTCGCTGAACATGACAGTAACTTTTACCGGTAACGAGCGATTAATTTTTTTTCTCTGGCGCCGCACGGTGTTTGCATTCAGCCTTATTTAAGTGATTTTTAATGCTTCAAATGATGGCTGCAAAAAGCAAGCTTCAACAGAGCCAGTGAAAGAAATGTCAGGTACAGTAATGTACTCATTTTCTATATATTGTGGAGTGAATGGATGCAATCTGAAATTTACAGGGTCACCTGATTTTACAGTTTGGATTTATTTTACTGCCTTTTGACTGCCCAAGAAGGAGAGTAATGGTTTTGAATGTTTAATGTTGTATGTATGTTTGTGTATATATTTGTCCGACGATAACTTGCGAACCGTTGATCCGATCTTCATGAAATTTTTTAGGCAAGTATATTGAATTGTATTTCAATACAATTTTTAAGTTCGAATATGAGCTGAATCCATCCAGGGGTCCAGGGTCACGTATGGTTTCGGTCGCTTAGGCTGTTAATTGCAACACCCCATTTCACCTGTTTAGGGTCATTCTGTTTTTTTTCTTTAGGGGTTGATTTTCGAAAAATCCTGAGACATGATTTTCTTTATTTTTTATACTTGGTACACAAACCGAGTTTCATTGGCTTAGCAAGAAAACATATTTTATTACCATACAAACGTTTGGGTCCATTTTACCCCTTTAGAGGTGGAATTTCGCACGCGAACGAGGTCGCGGGTAACAGCAGTAGTTAATAAGCACAACAAGTTGCTCACAAACGTAAACCTCAAACCAAAAACTACAAAAGCTTTTTTTTGCCATCAAAAACTCTTTAAAATACTTTCATTTTTCTCACGGACAATATAACGCTCGTTAGATTTAAAAAAGTGACATTTATCCCACTAATCTGATTTCACCTTCACTTTGGTTCAGAACCGCCAATATTTTCTTGACTCAAAAGCTTTCGAAGATAAAAATATGATTGCGAAGACTCTTGAATGATTTGCAGAAATTGAAAGTAGGTGTGTATTTATTCGCTTTTAATATTTTAAAAGCCTGCAAGTGGCGGCTTTGTGGTTTTTTGCGCTGCTGGCTTGGTGTTTTTCAAATCGAAATTATCTAAAACCATACACAGTTTGTGAATTAATATTATAGAATTTTAGCAATGTTAGAAAAGTTTCAAGTTACATGACAAACTAAATAAATGATTACGTATTTTTTTTTAAATTATTTTTTTCTGTATCTGCCTTGTGTAGCGTCGTTACTGCCTCTATGATTTTGTTATTTTGTCTTATGTCCTCATTTTTGATGGTGTCTTTAAGCTCAAGACCCGTCAACTTTAATAAGTTTATAGTCATGCGTTAATGCACAAGAAAGAAAGCTACAATTGTAGCGAAAGCTTCGAAAAAACTTTATTATCTTGGTGATAAAGACCACAAGGAAAGCTTACTCGGCCAGTGAAACCAATATCGTTTGCAATTCTACTTAAACGAACATATGAAAGCGAAACACGAGTGTTCTAAAGAAACTTTAAATAAACAAGATGTCTCTACTAACAAACGACTACTCAACTGAACGTTCATTGATGATTGATACACACGGAAGCTACAGCTGTCAAACAAGATGAGTGATACAATCAGAAAAAAAAAAAGGCTCTCCTAAATGATTACCATTTAAGATTTTTATCCCCTCTTTGTTTATTTAAATCATAGATTTTTACTTAATAAACTTTTTGCTTTGATTGTGTTTTTTGAAATAATTATACCTTCTTACTTCACTTCAAAGACTTTCATTTATAAAAAAAAAAATGTCGAAATGCCGTGGATTAAAAAATAAGAGTTGACAAATGTGACAGTTTTTTGACGGTTTTTAAAACGATGAAATGGGATAATGCGGAAATCATCGTAATTTTTGTTAGTGTGTGGGTTGTCGGTTTAAAATATGACTGATTGGCATACTAAATTTGACACAAATGTATTTTCGCCATTGTAACCACATCATAAAGCATAACCTAACCACATTATATCATAACATATCATAGACCCACATCAGTCCACTGAGACCTCTCCAAGGCACACCACATAGATCTGATCTTTAGTGTTTTCTTCATTTCCATTTATTTATTTCAGCATTCCACAACGTTCTTAGATGGAACACTACATCATCATCATCAATTAACCCGAAACGCACCAAATCGAAGCCTGAACCGGAAGACTCAGGCTAGGTGGACTAAGGACACTTTTGGTCAAAATTGTGAATTGCGTCCTTCTTGTGGTTTTCGTTTTCATAATTTCTTTTTTCATATCGACACTTCATCGAGTCATAGGGCGTCCCATACTTGAATGGAAAACACATATATATTGTATCATTGTCAGGATTAAATAACATATCGGTTTTAAAAGCATGCTTGGCACAAATAGTTTCCCAAGCTTTTGGTCCGTAAGTATTTCAACGCCAATGTCTGCCAGCAGTCTATTAGACAAATATACACACGGACAAGTAACGACTGTTTAGACACCTTGTTTTACTAAGTACGTTAGTGAAAGCGTAAGTTTTAATGCTACTCGTATCATTGTAACTGTTTTTGTAAACTTTCTGTTTCATGACACTTTTTTACGAAAGTTGAGTTTGAATTGCGTGTAAAGTGTGTTAACTTTTTAGCATAGCAATTATTGAAAACTATTAGGCGTTTCCAATTTGGCAATAATTAAAATATAACTTTATTTTTAAGTTTTGAAAAGTCGTAGCGACATGTCTAAGAAATAATAGCGAATTAGCAGTTCTCTGTAGTGGTGCCCGAGGTAAGTGTAGACGGGAAGAACACACGGCGATGCCTTGATGATATACACAAGTATTGGGGAAACATAGACAAGATTGGTGCTAAAACTAAGCACAGGATAACAGTAAACAGGAAAGATTACCATAGTCCTCTTGTCGAGGATAGTCTTCTATGCCGAGGCTGTCTGCAGGAAAACGAGACCGTAGAGCACGTGCTACTGCACTGCAAGTCCACAGAGGACATACAATTATTCTTACTTGCTTGGACATACGAATAATCAGATCAGATCAGGTCGCGCCTCCTACAAGAAACTCAACAACTAGTCTCCATTAGCATAACATCTGACGAAACAGGATTGGAGCAGGTATGCCAGCGACTCAAGGCTGTGCTCCTCACCTGGTTTGGGTAGGCTGGTAGCGAGGTAAATGCACAAATTACCCCAAGCAGGACGTCAGTGCAGGTCCCCCAGTTATAACTAGAATTAGGGAAGATTAACGAACGAGGGAAGAGGCTTGCAGTGAGCCGAGCGAGGCCTTAGTTTTGCATGCATATGGATTGTCAATGTGAATGCACAGCAAACCCGGTAAGGTATACATCCAATGTAAGATGTTCCTAACTCAGTCTAACTGAACTTCTATGTGCATGACGTGGTACAGTGCAACTTAAGCGCCTATGTTTCTAAATGTATAATGTTCTTATGTGTAGAGTGTAATGTGTAACCTGATTTAGGATTCATATCGTTTTAATAAAATATAATGTATTGGTAGTAACTGGGTATCATCATCAACATCATCACCGTCATAATCGTCATCGTCATCATCATTATTATCATCATCTGCAGCATATGTAGCCCTCTGCAGAGCATAAGCCTTATCCCACTTTCACCAGTCTTCTCGGTTTTGTGCCAATCCCGTCCAAGTGTTGCCCCAATTCTTCATTTCGTCACACCATCGCTGTATCTGTATTCTGGGGCTAAATACATTGGCATTACTACTAAGTAGCTACCAAACTAATAAATTTTTTGGTTACCACAATAAGTACAGCGAATTAGGTATGTATCCAATTCGCAATTTTGAAACATATTGTAGGCGTTTCTAATTTTAATTTCGCTTTGACTTTCAGTAACAAAATACGTATTGTTCAATTACAAAACGTGATTGATATGTAAATTGTTCACTGAATTGTATGACCAATTAGAATTTGCTTCCAATCTCTCCACTTTCACATCTTAATTGGTACCTACTCTTTCACTTTTGTCAATTATTTATTTAAAGCACTAAATTAATTCGGCTTACTTTTGATTTACTGATGGCCATTAATTTGGTTCTGACTGTGACTAATTTAATTTGGAAGTGTTAAATCATTCAAAGTTGTTTTTGATTTATTTTAGTGTTAGATTTAACTACTATGAAAACTGGCGTTCGTGGCTTTGTCACATTTTATTTTAAAAAAATCGTTAATACCACATTCTAATGAGTTGGTTATACCGACTATAATACTTTCGATCGCATCCGATGATCTTTTTCAAGTTATGCTACAAGCATGACGCGCGCGCGGCCTCGCCTTTCTTTGTACTGGGAGAACCACGGCGCGTCGTCTTGCGCACTGTACGTATCTAAACTGACTCAATTACCTTTAATACTACAGCGACTTTTTTATGTATTTGCTCACTTGAAGGCGTATGTCTTTAATGTTTTAGTTTGTTCCTCAATTATATATACTCAATTGATTTTCTTACCATATCGCGATAACGATAATGTTTTTCGAAAGTAGGACTGACTCGGTGTTCTCTCGCTGGATTTTTGGTTTTGCTTTTACTCTTGGAAGTAGTAAAGTAACTTGTGAAAATAACGAGAAAGGCTGGGCGCTTTTAACATTAAAAAAAAATCAATAAGATCATCCTGCCTGTTGGCTCTTACGTCAACTGAACCCGCTCCAACTGAACCCGCGGGATCAGTTGACGTAACGTTTAGTTTAATTTTAATTGTATTTTCGGTGTCTTATAAAGTTATATTGTATTGTTTTGTATCCTCTGCCAGAAAACGTCCACTGCTGACCAAAGGGCTCCCCTTAGAGCGGTACACTGAACGACATCTATCATCGGGGTTGCCATAACGCCCACGCTTGGCATGCGGCCTAGAGATCGCAGAACATCATTATCATCAAGTATGCACAGTTAAATGGGACATTGCCTATACACTCAGATGAAGCCTCTTCTACGCACCTAATACATAATATGTCAATTTTAAGTATCTACTTCTAATTTTCCATGAATGCACAAAATTGACTTTAAAAATCGTTTCATTTATTCAATGGAAATTATTTTAACTTCCGCATTCCGGAGCCCAGTACTTATTCACAGCTAAAAATGAATAAAAAACTAGCAATCGTGGACACAAAGGCCCTCTTTACGGTCTGGTAAAACTATCATTGTCCTTGCTTCCCGCTATAATTGTCAGCCATCTTTGTTTTTGCCCGCCATTTTGTTTTTTATTTTATTCAGCCTACCCTCTTTCATTAAACTTTTACAAATTGCTGGCTGGTTTTTGGGAAAAATGTAATATGTGTATCTATACCAAAATTGTGTAGACGTGTTTTTAAATATGTTTGTGAGCACGCGTGCTAAGTGATCAGCTCTCAATTTAATTATTCATACTCTCGTTTGAGCGTTATCGTTTCTTGAGTGATTTTATTTTGTGCCTTTTTTGTTTCTTGCTTTTTAGGGTTCCGTACCTGAAGGGTATCAACGGGGCCCTATTATAAGGCCCGCTACGCCTTCCATCTGTCCGTCTGTCCGTATAAAAAGTTCTATCTTTTGAACCGTATTAGGTAGCAACAATCATAATATTTTACTAGTTACGTTTTTACCTTCAAAATGGAGCTTTGAAGAGTGCGAAAAAAGATACGAAAAGTTAGAGAGTAAAAGATATTATAAGCTATCTCTTTTAACAGAATATATGTTATTATGGCGTATTTTCATAACTCTATAAGTAGTATGGTAACAAATATTGAGAATCGGTCAACTGTGACCCAGGCTCAGCTGAGGATCCCGAACTAAATAAAGAATAACATTGTTTTTGGTTACTTTGGTACGGAACCCTCGGTGCGCGTGTCTGAGCCGCACACGGCCGGTATTTGTATTATTTTTTTGTTGTCAATAATATGTCACTGTTTTGCAACATCCATTTTCATTAAAAATATTTTAAAAACGCAAAACTATCCTCGATTATAAAGACTATGTTTATTTTTTTAAACGGACAAAGATGTGGGGAATTGCTAGTAATTCAAGATTGATTGATGCTCTTTGCTAGTGATTGTGGTCACGTAGGCGTTGGTACTTTTTGTTCAGAGTTATTGCAGGTTCGTGTTGTTTTTTTTCTTCTAGTTAAGGTTTGATTTGGTGCTTATTATGTTTTATTTATTCATTTATTTCAACAGGCTGGAAGTGTGAATAAATGATATGCATTCTATTTTAATGGCATTAAATGTTTACAATCTTGCTCTGTAAATAATGGCCATACATCGCGTTGTTTGACTCATTTGTTGTCATGAAAATTTAATGCGTTTTATTTATCCACACTCCCGATCTATTGATGGAAAATACTTCACACTAATATTATAAATGCGAAAGATTGTGTGTAAGTATGTAGCCCCCGAATACTGAAACGTTTGTTAACTTTGACGACAGATTAAGTCTGTTGCTGCCTTTGTCATTTGCTTAGTGCCAGACCAAGGCAGCATTAGAATTAATCTGTTGTCAAAGTTAACAAACGTTTCAGTATTCGGGGGTAAGTGTGTTTCTTCCCTTTCAACTCTGTAACGGTTGAACGGATTTGGATGAAATTTAGTTGGAGGTAGCTTATACACTGGATAAACTTTTATCCCTAAAAAACCTTTAGACGGAAGCCTTTGTCCAGCAGTGGATCTCCTCCGGCTGATGATGATGATGATAGTTCCTAAAAAGTTTTAAGGCATTTCTCCCGGAAATCTCTCTCATTAGGGTTGGTCACAGCCAACAAGTATACAGAAGTATATGTTATTCAATGCCCTGTAACGAATGAAGAGAGCTCAGCTTTAGCTGGTGGTGCATCGAATGATATAAAACGCATTGTAGTCAAGACGTCAGGATAGGGACTACTATTTTATCTGTAACCAGGCTTACAGTTGCCGAGTAGACAATCACAGATAAATAACTTTGTAGAGCTCAAACGTTTTTTTCTTTCTTATTTTTTGGCTCCACATGTAGTGTATTTAGCCAGTGTCATGTAATATTTCAAGTTATGTCAAATATTTCACAATAATAATATAAAATAAGTCTCAGTCAAGCAAAAAAAGTCACGGTCACGTCCAAGTCATGCCCCAGTAAAGAGGTGGACACTGTACTAGAGGTTTCTATGGAGTTTTGGAAACAACACGAAGAGTCACGTTTCACAACATTATAGTATTCACCAACACTCGTGCACGTTCACGAACACTCAATGGATAAAAATCGTTAGCACTCGTTGTAACACAAGTTTTGGAAAATAATAGAATGACGCGACAGGACTTCTTCACGTTCCCGCCATAACTCCCACCCAGGGACCCTATTCCTGTGCGCTCGAGATTATCTCGGTGACTGTCTCTCTAATTTAAAATTTAATGGGAGTGAGTGAGAGAGAGATGTAAAATGTCATTTCCCCGAACAGGGGCCCAGGTCAAACTTCACGAAATGTACAGTTTGGTTCTTGCTCGAAATTTACAATTGTTGTACAGCCGGGCACAAGAGTATACATTTTTGGGAGCATACATATTTCAATAGTGGCAAGAATTGAAATGTCTTTAAGATAAATTTTATTTAATTGGCATCTTTATCTGATGATGATGATGACGATATTTGGTATGGTGTTTTTCAAACAAGAGTGGATTTCGAAAGCTAAAGAAATGTTGTCGCGATAAAAATAAAGGAAGCGCGGGTTGCGGGGACAGAGACCAAGCGTTGATAAGTATTTCAAGGCCTAGCCTACCTATTACAAATCACAGTGAATTTCTATAGGTGTATTTTGACTAATGCTTAGTTTATTTATTGTCCTGGGTGCGGAATCAAGGGCAGCGAGGTTAGCAAGTTGTATCTCTGTATCTACTCAATCCCGCAATCCTACAGGATCTGTTTATCCTGCAGCATTGCGGTTGTATCTTATGGCCGATATTGGAAATGCCTCACAACTTGATTTCTATAGGATATTTTCCATTTATTTCTAGCTTATAAAAAGGAAAACGAAGCTATTGTGTGGCCTTTTGCGATCATTCGACGTGTGTCATCATGATCAGCATCAGCCTGGAGATTATAATTTTGATAAGTATTATAGACCATTTTAAGCCCTAACATGGAATGTTACTCTGACGGAAAACTTCCAGACCTTTCTTGTCGATAACAAAGAAGTTGTGAAGCAAATAAAGTTGCACTTAAATTTAAAATGTCCAAAAAGCATAAAAAAATACATTTACCGGTCTTCACATCATTTTTCAAAAAGTGAATAATGACGTCCAGTTTTTAGGGTTATGAAAAGTTTAAAAGGTAAGCTGCTTGCGGTCAGAGTGCACTAGAGGGCATGGTCATGACCACGTGCGATTGCCGCTTGACTTGACTGAGTTGATTGCTCTCTATATCTCAACTTGACGTCTATTCCTGAAATCTTATTTTTATCACCCTTATTAAACTTTTTACAAGACCGTATCTTTTTTCCCGGGCTAAGATGGGTGGGGATGGGCGGTGACTAGGCTAGACATGACCTAGTTGTATTCTGGAAAAAATGTTACGGCACAGCACAACAGGCGGGATAAATAGAATAACATAGTGGTGGTCTTTGTCTAGTTTTCGAATGACGTAGGTTTTAGGTTAGCAATAAAAGTCCTTATCTGTATTACTTTCTGAATATGAATCACTTTGTGTAGGTATATGTAGAAAAAATATTTCTGTGCAAAAATATTTAATTTATAAAAATGACTAATTGTTATTCTATATTTCACTTAGACAATAATAGCATACATTCATAGCAGTCGAAACGTTTGTGGCCGGATCCGCTTTAATTTTAATTCGTATGCTTGGTCATCGCTGCCAGAATGCTAGTGCGCGATGACACTGCCATAATTTTGCAGCAAGAATGCTCATAAAAAGCATGCGCACGCGCTGTGGTAGTAATAAAGATTTATGGACGCTTATTAATTTAGCGAGGAAAACGTTGATACAAATAAATTACTTTTCTTGCTTTCTTTCTACAGTATACTTATGTTATCTATCATGTTATAAAGCGTTTAGAAAATACGGGCTTCAACCAATAGCGAGCGTAAAGGACCAAAAATTAAAGAATACATTGTCCTTTCTATATATCTATAGGTATATACAAAATAAAAAGCCTTTTGAACATTTTTGTCATCTTTCGTCAAATGATCTAGGTGAACAAAAAGGATGGAATTTTGCATGTTTCCACCTAAGCTGGGGTGAAATGGACCCATAAAGTTTGTATGGAAATAAAATATTTTTTCATGTTATGCAGTTATGACAGTACTTTAAAGATAAACTAGATGGTGCAAACATTTTGACCATTGTTAAAATGTATTGCACCAGATAGATAGATGCACTAGATACCGCATTACGAGATTCGTTGTTCCTACAAAAAGTTATCAAAGTTTGAGGCGCGGCGCGGATCGCGGGGAGTGCGACCGAGCGTTCTCATTGGCTAACTCAAGGTTACGCCTACTCGCGCCTTATTATCAACCAATCAGAATAATTTCTTATAAGTGTATTTAGACTGATGCGTGGTGCGCTTCGAGCGTCCTGAACGCAGAATCTAGGGTGTGTTCTTTGTGGATAACAAACACATGCTGACGAAACTTCATAGTTAAGGTTAAATTTTAATTTAAACATAGCAGTAACTTTAACTGGGATTATGGTGCAACCCAGCCTAAGAGTTTAAAAAAGAAAGTACCTACTAACTTATGTTGTACCTACACTGCATAATATTGTTTAGAATTTAGAGCAAGAATTCGAGCAAATGTTTAAGAAAACGCGCAAAATGCAAAACACCGGAATGAGAACGGACTCACTTAGAATATTAAATTCTGACTCAACAGTTCTAAAAACTTGAAAACAAAAGAATTCTAGAATTCGAAATACCGAATGGCACAGTTGGATATTTAAGGACAACGGTCGCTATAATATTTATCGGTCGGATGGTCGAAAGTCTCTAACGCTAGGGCTGACCACTCAGCCTACACAGGTATCTGAGTTATCGTAACTGATTCGAAACTAGTAAAGATATCCTAGCCTAATAGACCAAAACGCTCAGGTCATTACCCTCCGCCGGTACAGACAAACAATAAGCAGTATTGTTCGAGCGGCTCGGCTAATTAGTGAGTTGTTCAAGCATCAAATCGTTCGATAGCGCTAACTCCTCGAATGTTATGCTCGCCTAGTATTTTAGATCTAGACAAGTACTTAGGTTTCAGCGGAATAGGTACGCTAGAACTTTGAAAATCATACCAATTTTCCTTAAAATTCTCCATGGCTTGCACACACAAACATACACTATTTCCATAATAAAATGTGTGACATAAGCCATTATAAGTCCGAATAGGTACATACTTAGATTTAATGAATTAACATAAGTATTAGATTTTTTAAACAATTATAATTAGCTGCAGGGACTCTTTCTGATTGTTACGGAAATTTGTGTAGTCAATCCTTAAAACACTTGCATCATTGAGAAAAATAGGATAACGTGTCACTTTTAAATGCGGAAAGCTGAAATAAATAAACGCGGGACTAAACTAGTACACAACAAAATGAGGAGTATTTTTTTCAACAAGTGACTGTATCTTTACCACCAGACAGTTACAGAAAAACATATATATAAAATAGAAATACAACAAATGCGAATAATCAGTTTGATACTCGTCTTGAAGACTACGAACACCAGAAAACCGATAGAAAATTAAGGAAAATGTATTTCTCTCCTTTTCTCACTCGTTTGTTAGTCGGTGGTCACAGAAACCCAAATTTGTACATTCACATGTCGCGTCGCGATGTCATTTGCATGTAGTTTTATGAAGCCCTGCCATTGGGATAGTAAAAACACAGTAAAAACAATTTAATTAATAATCTATATAAATATAGCCCTAAACATGGGAGACCGAAAGCCGAGCTGCATCGCGTACATAGTCACGGGCATCAGTTAGTACATATAGTAAATTCAACATGACCATAAACTGTGTGTCAGTCTGTCTGTCATTTACAATTATTGCCGCAGTTAGACGCGACGATAAAGACATTCCGCGCGTGTTTCGAACCGGCTTCCGAGCGACCAGCATACTTATCTGTAAAGCTGTGTGGGAGCTGATCATCGGATTCTCTCAATAAAACTGACAGTCTTTAGGGACAATTTTTCTACACTTGGCTAACTTTACAGATAAGTTGGTTGCAGTATCCAAGTTATGCGATTAAGAAATGAAACTTAAAACACAGTAAAAGCTCGGAATTTTTAGAGTTCGGTATGAAATACTGAAAAGTTTTTGTCTGGTTAAGTTTGATTAATTCAAATATATCGCACTTAAAGTATATCTGTCTATCAGTTTGGATCAGTACGCGTTTCAACTTTTTACGATGAAATATCTGAACAATTATTGACAAGGAAGTAGCGGAGCTACATCACAAAGACAAACAATACGGGCACAGCATTCTTTATCTCCAACAAAACAGTATAATTGCCGGTGAAATAGCAGGGCGCAGTTGGCATTCAACACTAATATTGTAAATGCGAAAGTTTGTGTAAGTATGTCAGTATTTAAGTGTGTTTGTTCCCGTTCAACTCTGTAACGTCTGAACCGATTTGAATGAAATTTGGTATGGAGGTACCTTATACCCTGAATTATGCGGTTTCTGTAGAATAGCGGGTGAAACCACGAGGCGGTATAGCCTATGTGTTAATCCAGGGCAAAAGCTACCTCCATACCAAATTTAATTCAAATCCGTTCAGCCGTTGTAGAGTTGAACGGAAACAAACTTACATACACACTTACACACAAACTTTCACAATTATATTATTACTGTGATGGAATGGGGGAGTCCCATGACGGGCTTCGTGAACAAAACTGACTGGCGCCTGAAGATTTTTTTTAGTTCCAATAAGTATAGTGGGCTTTTGCGTTGGGTCATTTTAGGACTGAGTTATTGGAGTAGTATTTGTTGCATACTGAGCCGTTTGAGGTTAAGACATTATTTATTAAATATATACCATGTTGTACCGTCCTGTAGATTTGTTACCTACTCTACAGTTAGATAAAGGTAAATTCTACAGAACCCATAGACTTAAATGAAATAACCACATTCCTCGGCATTATGTTACATCTAGATTAAGTATTGACGTAGACGACCGCATACCTTCGCAACCTCATGCCATTCTTGGAAGATATAGAGATTTAAATTTTTATCTTGTGCTGTTACATCTTTATTTGCTTAGTAAGAAAAAATAAAGCTCGATTCATTTCATACAAAATGGACTCGGACTCTGACGGTAACGCCTTTTAAATTTATTGACCGAGCGAAGCGAAGGTATCACAGTCTACGGGAGCAAATCGGCAGTTGTTTGTATGTTTATATGTTTGTATGTATATTTGTCCGACGATAACTTGGGAACCGTTAATTCGATTTTCTTGAAATTTTGTAGGCCAGTAGTTCATTTCAATACAATTTTTAAGTTCGAATATGAGCTGAATCAGTCAAGGGGTTGTGAAGTGATAGGGATAGCGAGGTCTCAGTTCGGTGCGAACCACTAGTGTACCAGTAGTTCGCACGTACTGAGACCTCGCGATTCCCGCGATATACTTATATCGCCTTCCGCTAAAATAAAATTGTATTGCAGAGTCCGCTTTGGGAAGTACTACAACTATGCCAGTTTCCAACCGCCAAGCAGTAGTGTAAGCGTTACTGCGTTCCGGATTGAAGGGCAATGCTTCCAGCGTAGAGATATTTAAGTTATGGGCAAGTGTGATGCTTACTATCAGGCGAGCAGCTTGCTTGTCTCGTCACAAAGTTTCATTAAAATAATGGTTAAGAGGATTACAAGGTTTTTTTTTTCAATAATACAAACCCCGCCTCACAAATAGGATGCCAAGGGGATTTTAGGACAAGTTGTGAGATCTCATGTAATTAGTATGGAAGCACCTATCCAACGATTTTGTCATAAATTGTTTCCTGATTAGTTATCTAACAACATTTAGTGACTCTATCAATATTATACATCTTTATTTCAGTAATTGACCGAGCGAAGCAAAGGTCTCAGAGTTTACTGGGACAAATCGGCATTTGTATGTATATTTGTATGTTTGTGTGTATATTTGTTCGATGATGACTTGCGAACCGTTGATCCGATCTTAATGAAATTTTGTAGGCAAGTAGTTCATTTCAATACAATTTTTAAGTTCGAATATGAGCTGAATCGGTCCAGTGTTTGTGAAGATATAGGGCTCGCGAGGTCTCAGTTCGGCGCGAACTACTAGTAAATAATATAGTGACTTCGCAATCGCTAGATAAGATGAAATAGATAAAAAATCTAATATCTGAGGGTGACGAGCGCAGTGCACTGCCGCGTATGATACTCTCCAGCAACTACATATTTTGCTTCGCTTGCATTACAGTACACAATTATATATGTATCACATTACAACATTAGCTGGGTATTCTAAACAGAATGCAAAATCCCGGCTCATGGTCGAGGTCAGTGATCCGCAATCACCGGACCGACTGACCGACCGACCGCGCCGTGTCTGACGTGCGGACAGACGTGGTACGTGGTAATCGTTATATTGTACTTTAATTTACTGATAATGAATTTAGTGGATGCATGCCGTTGCCACATCACGGGTTGTATTTTTTATTTTTTTTCCTCTATGAGGATTTTGGCGTCGCACGTCTTATGCATTTGCCAGTGTCAAGTATACATATATATTCTCAATTTTTGCTAGATATTATCAAACAAGTCATAGTCACGATCAAAGTCAAGCAAAGCAAGTCACGGTCAAGTCCAAGTCATGCCCCAGTAAAGTGGTGAAAACTTTACTAGAGCCTTCTATGGAGTTTTGGAAACAACACGAAAATTCACGATTCACGACATTATACCATTCACCAACACTCGTGCAAGTACACGAACACTAAACGGGTAAAAATTCACCGTTTTTACACATTAACACTCGAAATACCACAAGTTTTGCAAAATAATAAAATGACGCGACATGAATTCTTCTCGTTCCCGCCAAAACTCGGGGTTGTACCTATGTAGTTCTGAAAGTTTAAGGCTGGGTTGCACCATCTACGTTAAATTTAAACTACAGTTTTAACTGTGGTTAAAACTCCGTTAAGCGGTAAAATGTGTTGTACCATTTTAACTATGGTCAAATTGACGGATAACACATGCTGGCTGAGCTTCATGCTTAAGCTTAAAGTTATAGTTAATTTAACTATAGAAGTAGCTTTAACTGGGATTATGCAACCCAGCCTAAGTCAAACAGTTTTATGAATTATCCTCCAAAAAATCAATGGCCATCTACAATTACTTACTTGTTTTTTATTTATTTTTTACGACAAACCGTCTTTGTCTTCGAATTGTTTAGTCTCTACGGGTGTCGTATAATTCCTAAAAATCGGGCCTAATTCCAGAAAAAAAAAACAATTCGAAAAAGTTATGTAGATTAGATATCTTATGTTGTTATATATGTTTTTTGGTTGTAGTATCTAGTATAACTCAGTGGGAATACATGATTACATGACATTTTGTCGATAAAAAAAAACATTGAAACGACCACGATTCACACACATTTTTCGCTAGATCTCCGATCGAAATCCTATTGTATATTTAAGTGCTAATTACTCCAATATGATAAAACAAGATAATAATTGCTATAAATACATGCCCTGAATGTCTTCAAGAGCACGCGAACTACCAGTATAGAGAGACAAAAAACAGTAACTTTTTTAAAAGAGTTTTTAAATGTTTTTTCTTATCATAGATCTAGTAAAAACTAGATTCGCGGTAACATGATAAATGCACTCTTTATGGTTCCTGCCCGAGCTATATTTAGCGCGGCTCCGTTACCGTTTGCATTCCAAGGAAACTGCTCTACAGAAGAGTATTAACTATTTATATCAGGTTTTCTATTTATAGTATTAAATGGTCCGCTTTTCTCATAAGCTATCGTTTACGCTTCATCAACATTTCTGAAGATAAAAAAAAAACAACGAAATGTAATTTTTTTAAAGCAGTTTTCTTAAATACACAGCGTGTGGAGCCAAAATATATGCTAAAAAACCCTACACATGCGCTCGTCAACCTGACATATTAGATTTTAAGCCTGCTATGCTCAGTAATTTCAGTGAAAACATTGCCCTTCAATCCACAATACAATAATGTTTGCACACTACTACTTGGCGGTGGAATAACGGGCAAAGATGTGGTTATCCAAAGGAGGGTTGTGCTAAAGACCACTATAAACTGTCGGCTCAAGTAAAGACAACTTGTTGTAATGAACTGCATATCTTTGTTGAAATGAAAAGATATTGTAAAAAATTCTTATTATTGTAAAAAAATCTTGTATTCAAAATGTATGTAACAACTCTTGTACTACCTCTTCATATTCGTAGTCATTTAAAAATAACGGGCCAAGTTCTAATCAAAGAAAAGCTGTAAAAATCTCAACAAATCAAAGTAACATCCGTTTAGATCAAAAAACACAGACGTAAAATAATAGATGCAGCATCGCAACCAACCGAGCGTGCCGAATACTATGCGAATATTACGTTATGTTACGGAATGTTCCTAACGGGGCTTAGAAAATGTTTATCGTATTGTAGTACAATGTATTATTTTTTTCTTATGTTTTGGCTCCACGCGTTGTGTATCTAGCCAGTGGCAAGTAAAGTCAAATATTTCACAATTTAAACAAGTCATAGTCTAAGTCAAGCGAAGTAAGTCACGGTCAAGTCCACGACAAGCCCCAGTATAATAGTTAAGACTTTCCTAGAGGTTTCTATGGAGTTTTAGAAACAACACGAAGAGTCACGTATAAAAACAATATACTATACTATTCACCAACACTCGTGCGCGGTAATTGATACGAGTAAAAAGCCATCATTTTTACACATTAACACTTGAAGTAGCACAAGTTTTGGAAAATAATACAATAGCGCGACATGACTTAAGTAATTCTTCATGTTCTCGCCAATTTTTGTACACTTTTTTGATGACATTTATCTAATTAGATATTCATTATGATCATAATGCAGTTTTTTTTTAACTTGCCTCCAAACATTGAGCTAATGTGCAAAGCAGCAGAGACGACACTGCATATTGCAATATTCCATTAAATTGTGGTCACATTGCCTTTCAGTCAGCCAATTGATAGATAACAAAAACCTTAATCGCATAAATTATCCCGGGTTGTCGTAGAAGCAGAGAACACGACGCTGCCTACGCATGATCATAAAGTGCAAGTTCTTAGCAAAGTTTCCACATTTAAATGTGCGGTGTCATCTCTAGTACGTAGTACAAATAGCTCAGTGCCTCAATTTTTTTATATTCTTGCCTAAATTCTTTGCACTTCAGAGTGAATAAACATGCACTTGTTCATACCTATGCTAAGAATACATACATGTTTAGTACATAAAGTCTAAATATTATTAGCTCGTATTTTTAATAACGCTATAATAACTCTTTACACTCATAGCACCCTGGTAGGTTTCCCTCTGTCGGGGATGCCATGGACACACTAAGACATGGAGAACTATCACCCAGACCCAGAGCATATTCAAATTCATAATTCAAACACCTACCCGGTCGAGTATCGAACCCAGCACCTCCTGCTTATAAGACAGATGCGCTACCAAGTAAGCTACGAGGCTCGTCATTTATAAATTAGACAAACTCGTCACGCTCGGTCGAATATTCCGTAACATAACGTAACATCGCGAATCTCCGGCACATTAACTAGTGCAATGTCCGGAGTTGCGGAGCATTGTCGACTAGAATCTGGCTTGTGGTCTTTTTCCTCGAGTCACGTTCCTCATGACTGCAGGGCGTCACATCAGGAGTACATATTTCTTGCAGCGTTCTTTGTGACATGTTTGTGACGTAGCTCAAAGGGAAACTTCGGTTCGGCCACTTGGTATTTCTTTTTTAGTTTTTGTAGTATCTTTTTTTTTTTTTTTTTTTTTTTCATTTGGTACCGTACAACACGAATTACAAGATTTAAGTAAATTTAAGAAAAATAAAATAATTATGTCAATTATAAAATATAATTATGAAACTGATTAATTAAAATGAAAACATAATGGAATAATTTAAAAGAAATGTCAATGTAAAAAGATGATAGAACTACTTAAAAATACTGGATTTTTAATTTATTGGGTATAAGTTTACGATTGACCACATCCATCTTACCAAGAAGATACCTGTGTACTTTAGATTGACGACAATGTACAATGTACATTGTACAATTCGGGAAACAGAATCTGGTAGCGAGTTCTACAGAGAGGGTGTCAGGTTCACCGAACCAAGTCCAAAACCTAAAAGTCAAGTAAATTACTTGGTTGGTGAAGCGGTTGTAATATGCGTCGTTTAGAAAGCTCACTTCTCGTGTAACGAGATGCAGCGCTCAATGGGTGACCCTAATCGCGTCATTGACGGACTCTCGGGGCCGGTGTCACTACTGGCGAGCACAAAAGTGCTTTTATACGCCTTTGTTTAAGTATAATAAAAAATAATATTTTATTTTATTTTAGTTGGACAACCAAACAGCCTTAATACAAATGTATGTAACACTAGGATAATAAGAATACCTAGGCCAACGGAGGCTATCGCTTATAGAAAAAACATGGTGATAGTGCGCAAAACTACCTAGCTTAACTTCACAAAAAAAGAAAAAAAACAAACAAACAATATGAAGGCGAGTGCCTATTAAACAGAATTTAAGATAACTTTTAAAGGAAAAAC
The DNA here is from genome assembly GCA_947579745.1 of Apocheima hispidaria. Lineage (NCBI taxonomy): Eukaryota > Metazoa > Arthropoda > Insecta > Lepidoptera > Geometridae > Apocheima > Apocheima hispidaria. Next base: position 14,630,861 of record OX388155.1, on the reverse strand, counting down.
AGTGGCTATTATTGATTGAGTCCATGGTAATTATAAAAGATGATGATAAAGCCATACGAATATATCTTATGAACTCACTTACTGAACTTATACATAACCAAAATTCGCTTCGCGCGACAATCATAGCTGTGTTAATTAAATATGTAAGTGGAGTTAAAACAACAACAATGTACTCCGCTAAGACTTGCTACAAGTGTGTCCAAATCTTGCAGAAGTTGACTTGCGAATAACACATTGCTGTAACATAAAATAAAGCAATTAATTCATATAAAAAATCTTATTATCTTTAAATTTTAAATTAATACGTAAAATTTCAAATACTACTGCGTCAAACCTCGCGGCAGGACGAAACTCATATCACTTTTACGCACGTCTGTACAGTTCATCACACCATCTTGTTAAGAATTAATTCCCGTGCTTATTGGTACCAATTGAATATCTATCTAGTGCACGAACGCTTCTATCATTGCCTCCGGAACGCCGAGTTAATTGTGGACTTGTTGATTTTATTATTCGGACTTTTGGACAGATCACAGTTCTTTTCGTTACCGCATTTCGCCTCAGATTTTTTCAAATTAAGTTCACATTATGAATTTTCTTAGCTTCGTTTGAACAACCGACTGGTTATAAAACTCTAAACACCATGTCGGTGAATCCGGTTAGTATCTGATCATCGTCATCCAGAAGACGTCCAAACAAAGTGCTGATTGAATACCTCTCCTTTGCCATAGTCCCTACGCTTGGTAGGCGGCTTGGCTGACAAAATATATTTGCCAGCAGCTAACCCGTACTCCATCGTATGTCCGTCTTTGTGATATACAGTGACTCCTTATCAAATTTTATCAGGTACCGTTCAGCTGTTTAGCCGTGATAGCGTGACAAACATCCAGACAGAGAGACAAAGTTTCGTCATATAGTTCGCTAGATGGCGTTTATCCATTTTTGTGCATTTTCTGGCGTTTTGTATGCACTGACAGTTGTAATGTAGGGAGTTCAATCAAGCAAGCGATTTTTTTCTCGAGACGAACGTATTCATTTTTATATCTTGAATATTTATTGGCCCTGATACAACTGCGGCTATATTCCTCCGAATTATTATATAATATAAGCACAGATAAAAATCCTGTAAAATCTTCTTTGATATCTTAGGATGCATCCACGGTATTCATCCAAAACTTATTCTCTGACCTTTCCCACTATCAAGTACCAGGATCGCAACACCAAGGAGGAGGTAACAATACTCAGTACCGTTACCGCAGACACAGATATTCAAATTCGATTTGGCACCACAAAAGAATCTGTCCCAAATCTATCGCAGCCAGCGTATAATCGAATGAGACTGAATTAGAATCGAATGGGCGACTTGAATCGAGTTAATGCCTCTGCAGCAGCGGTATTGCCTATATTTAGTAAATATAGGTCTATAATAAAATGATACCGTTATGTACAGAGTCAGGACTATGCAAAATTATGCCGCGCAGTTTACTGCGTTTAGGTTTTAGTTAAAAAAACAATAGACATTTTGGAATGAATTTTTCTAAACCCTGAAGCATGTAAAAAAGGGATTGCCGGTTGTCCTTGAAGAGTTTTTTTACGCAACTAAGCCGCGGTAACTAGGTTTGCGTTTCCTCCTGGCTGCAGCCAGTCCGATTTAGTCGCAAATTTGACAGTTTCGTCATATGAAACTGTCAAATTTGCGGCTAAATCGTTAGTCATACAAGTTACATAATAAGGGGGGCGGTGTCCTCCAGACACGGCGCAACACACGGGGCGGTGGGCAAAACTTGAAAAATTCGAAACTGTAGCGAAGCCGAGGCACATAATAACGTATTGCTTATACACTCCAATTCAGTTCAATTTCAGCAAAATAAATTTAAAAACAACAATAGTTTTGAAGCTGTACAGGGGCTTACAGAACAATCGAGGCATGAAAAAACTTATTAGATGGACATTGGAAAATTTAGAAACAAACGCGAAGCCAAGGCACATATAACGGTAGTCGATCAATGCGTAATTGTTTAGCATTGAAAACTTTTATATATAAAACAAGCGAGGATATTCGAGGAACTACTGCGTAATGAACGAATTTCCGATGAAGTTTAAGAAAATTTTATAAAAAAAATATTGTAGTCTTATGAAAAGTTCGCCTGGGGAAGTACCACATCTTTTCCAGTTATTCAACCGGCAAGCAGTAGTGTGCAAACAAGTGGGCAGTGGAGTATATGGACATAACATAAATGAATTTTGAATTTGAATGTTTCTAGCGAAATTACTGGGCATAAAGAATCTAATGTCTCAGGGTGAGTTGTGGGTGGCGTGAGCAGTTCACGGCAAGCGTGACACTTATCATCAGTTGAGTGACTTGCTCGTCTCGTCACTCAGTAGCATAAAAAGAAACCACCGCCCTGATGCCTATTTATATATTGTATTGGGCCCGACTTCAATCAATTCCTTTATAAACTCAGGTATGATCCAGATCATACCTGAGTATGATCTTATTCTGGTTATAAGATTTCCATAATTCCAGTCCATAATTGTAGAATTGATGTTATGCAAAAAAGTTTGTGCTCGCGTGTTCTACTGTTGGCAGAACTAATGGTGAATTGTACTGAATTTATGAAGTCCAGACTGGGATGTCTTTTTATCCAGTTAAGCCCATAGACCAACACTGGCCTTCGGCCGTTCGGACCGGTACCGGGTTTCTCTATGAGTTAAACCAGACTGGCGCAGTATCTCGAATAAATTTCTTTCTAATCCGACTCTCAATATATTTGACTATTTAACTATGAAAATGACGTAGGTTTTACACACTATATTTTAATAATACGAGAATCAGAGGACGCTGCTGCCCGTCCTCCGGTGGTCCTGGTCGCAATTTTAAGACTATATCCGACTCGGGACAATGCGGGTTTTTTTTTAAATTTAATTAAAAATATTTATTGAGATAAAAACGATATCTAATCATATTTAGAAGTGGACGACTTCTGGCTGATAATGATCATTTTTTTATTCAAAATAGAGTTAAAATTAGTATCCAGCTTCCGCAAGGAATGTAAGCCTTGTTATTTAATTTTCACGAGTTTTGTATTGCGAGCCATATATAACATCCAAATATTTATAGATAGCCTACTCGATTTTAATTCAGCTTTTCTCACAATTAATTAAGCACGCCTGAATAAAATACATAATAATGTATATTATTTAATGGGCTTATTAAAAATTCACTTATGAATATGAATGACAGTTATAAACACAAGTTTTGTGAACAAGAATGTGTAAAATGTATTGCTAGAGCTAAATGCCACGATTTTCTGGACTCCTAGTAACTTAGGTCTTAACAGTATCTAATGTTTCTCTGTTCTATGTTCTCTGTTTACAGCCTAGATTACCTAGAAATATTTATGAAGCTCTGGTAATCAAGGCAGCAAAACATAGGTTTTTGATTAAGCTCAAGAGTTTTCCCCCAATCTAGTCTTGGACTTCGCCATATTGCAATGCGCATGTCAAGTGCGCGTCTAGCTTATTAATACTCTTTCAAAAATTTCACGAGATGTGAAACTATATAGTCGGAATAAAATACTATATTATGATTCTCGTATGAGTAAAATAAAATTCGTCTTTAGTACCAAATCTGTCAAAATAAATTTTATTGCAAACTAGTAGTTCGCGCCGAACTGAGACCTCGCGAGCCTAACCTACTCCTGTCTCCACAACCCCTGAACCGATTTAGCTCATATTGGAACTTAAAAATTATATTGAAATGAACTATTTGCCTACAACATTTCATGAAGATCGGATCAACGGTTCGCATGTTATCATCGGACAAATATACACACAAACATACATACAAATGCCGATTTGTCCCAGTAAACTCTGAGACCTTCGCTTTGCTCGATCAAATATGTGCATAGGTACATTATTGGTCTGAAGTTTATTGTGGATACCTAGGCGCGAGTAAGATGTTTGTTTCTGTATGCCTAGTACCCTACGTCTTTTGTACAAATAACATGCGTGTAGCCGAACAGCGCTCACAGTCACAGCTGTTCTGATTTTTTATCTGATTCATTCATGATTCCGACAATATTTTTATTGTATACACTTATAAAAATGGATTTGGCCCTTTCGAGGGTAGGATGACATCCCAGCAGTGAGATGCTCAAAGTCTGATGCAGAGAAAGTAATGCCATATATCTACGTATAGAAAAGTGTATGTTTGTCTTTCTTTCACGACAACACGGAGAATTGGATCGCGACCTCTTTCTTCTCTTTCTTCGCGTCTTTGCACAGAGTTAAAACAAAAAGACACTGATAGAAGATACCTTTAATAAATATTTTGTAAAGCCCCGCCGTCGATAAGCGATGCCTGCCTGTGGCTTCATAGCTCTCAAACGAACGGACCGATTCCGATGCAGTTTATTATAAAACTAGCTGTTACCCGCGACTTCGTTCGCGCGGACCTACAAAAAAAAGTTGCCTGTGTCCGTCAACGCGACAAACACCCGATCCATGATAGCGCGACAAACACCTAGACAGAAAGACAGAGACACAGATAGACAGAGAGACAAAGTTACTTTCGCATTTAGTTAGGGTTGAAAGCTATAGTTCAAAAAACAGGTTGGTTTTCAAATTAATATCATAAAAGCAAAAAAAGCGTGAAAATAGGTTATAGTTTTTTTTAAGTTTCTACTTGTCAAAGGTAAATTTTCTTCGAAATTTTTCAGCTGAAATGTTTCCCATACAGGGAAACGTATCCCGTACCTCCTCCCGTACATGGTGGACATTCCTCACAAAACGCTTTGATTTTACATTTTTACGTGCACAGCGAGGACGTGGATTCTCTCTCGGAGTCTAGTTTCCCAAAAGAACATGGGTGTCTTCAAACCTGAGTGAACAAGTGAACAAGACCTTCTAGGTATAAGCGTGCACTATTCTAGAGCAGCTTATGATGACATGCAAATCTATCCTAACTACAGAAGAGATGTTACTCTATTCTATATACTCTTTTCTGTGATCCTAACTAACTATTATAAATGCGTAAGTAACTCTGTCTCTCTGTCTATCTGTGTCTCTGTGTCTCTGTCTATCTGTCTGGGTGTTTGCCGCGTTATCACGGCTAAAAGACTGGATAGATCGAGCAGATTTTTTGCATAGATAATGCTTAAAGGTCGGAGACGGAATAGGTTGCTTTTTTTTTGTACGTGAATTAATTTGCGGATAACAGCTAGTTATGAATAAATGAATAGAGTCTGTTCAGAAAGAGAGTGGTCGCGGCCAAAAAGTGAACTAATATTAATATTTGTAATTTATAATATAATTAAAGGTTTATTTATTTGTACCTTATTTTTAATTTAGTTATTAATTGGATTTGTACATAGGTTTAATAAACATTTATTCTCATAAAGATAAAATTATCACTTACATGAGAATCAATTACATAGAAAAATTATATTGTAAGTCGTTCTAGTTAAGGTAGGTACACAATTATCGCATTCTTAGATAAATAGATATATAGAATAGTTCATTAATAAACATTTATTATATGAAGAGCAAGTTTCGTTTTAAATACGTGAAGAGAGTTTATGTTTTTTAAATCGGAGGGTAGTTTATTATAAAGCTGTGCGCCTTCGTAACTTATTGTTTTTATTCCGTAGTTCGTACGACACTTGTATAAGATAAGAAAGCTAGCGCGACGCGTGTTTCGCTTTGTTTTAGTGAACGTTAGATTAGTATGGATCGATTCCATACTAATCCATACTGATCGACATTGGTAGTACACGCTTAAAACAAAACGGTTATTTAACACAGCGGCGCCCTCTCTCACGCCCACGCTCTTGTTGGACAGACTAACAAGTAATAAGATTAAAATAAAAACAAATACCCGACTGCAAATTGTAGCCTATCTAATTCCGGGCGTATAGAGGAATCCAACGACACCTCACTCGTCAAAATCGGTCAAGCCGTTTAGACAACTGGAGGTCCTTTAGGAAAACCCAAACATACACCCCAAAAACATTATCCTCCTTATTAGGCAGTAGGGTAATTATTTCCCAGTTTTTGGGATTCCCGCACAATCTACTTTTTTAACCATTTATAACCTATGTTTTGTCTTATTAAACACGGACAAGCATCCGTGTTTATACATTTTGTGATGTTTCAAATAGGTTATTACTTAAAATAACGAATTGAAAGTATTTTTCTTGAGTAGGGTCCCCAGAAACCTAGCATTAGCGTGAGGGTCACCAGTCATGTGGCCTTTGTATTTGTGTTCTTTAGTCCCTCTGATCGTCTGTTATATTGCTCTTGTCTATTTAGCTATTATATACATGTGGTACATATAGTCTCGTAGGTATAAATGTGCGGACTTTAACCTACAATGCTTACCAACCACAGACGATATAACACGTCGTACCTATTTATTCTTCGTAAAATTGTAAGCACAAAATAGCATATTCTCGTCAATGATATCACTCACTAGCGACCCGCTCTGGCTTGGCACGGGTGTAATTTATAAAAAAGAGCTAAAATTGTATTGTAACTGATAGTGAAAGCCGCATCAAAATCCGTTGCGTGGTTTAGGAAGAGTTAGCGAATATACAGAAAGACGCGGAAAGTGACTTAATTTTATACTGTACAGAGAAGAGATGGTTTTGAAGAACTGGCTAATTATAGAGACAGATGGCATGGATGCATTTTGGATGCATTCATTTTCCCCAATTGTAAACGCGATTAACTACCTCGCCCCGCGCCCGACGCGGTCACGACGTATTGAATTTTGAGGAGAACTTGTTTTTTTTGTGTTGAGACGAGCTCATAGCGCGCGATGATAGGCTTCATGCTTGCCCATAGCATTTCAATGTCACCCACAATTTTGAACTATAGCAGTTCAAAGCACTGCGTGGCACTGTTCTGCGCTCGACACTCTGAGATATTAGATGTTAAATTTCTTTATGCCAAGTTCCACCCGGGACTCGGTAATTTTTGCACATTACTGCTTGGCGGTTGAATAACTTGTAAAGATGTAAACCTTCCCAGGCGGAGTCTGCAAAAGAGTCCTACTACTATTTTTTGTGATAAAAAGTTAAAAAAAATCGGAGTCTGACAAAAACAAAACTACAAAAACTGTCTGCGTAACATGGATGTATCATCTTGGCACCTACCTATCTGAGTACCGATATTATTATCTCGTTTGCATCTTGACATAATTTCCCATAACAGTCGTCTAAGGCCCAGTAGCGTAGCATGGGTGGGGCCGGGTGGGGCATTTGCCCCAGGCAGCAGATTTTTGAGGCGGCAGGCAGCACCCTAAGGTTATCTTGAAAATAAGTCCACATACTTTTAAAAAATGACACTACCCACAGATTTCCCGGGGCGACAGCGCGGGCACGGCAGACGTCACGAAGCCGCCCTTTTGAATATAATTATGTGTGTAGTGGTTTTTGTTTTTAAAGATTTTGCTGACTTTAATAACTATCAAATCAGAGTTCGCGTTAAAAAAAGCAGACGAATGAAATTGTAGGAAGTATTTAAGTACCTAAACATGGTGGTGGTGGTAAGTACGGCCTGGTGCGGCGGCACCAGAAGCCATGGCCCCGGCTGGCCGAAACCCACGCTACGCCACTGCTAAGGCCTATTGATTAATGACTGGAAAGTAGTTTAACGTTACAAGTAGTTTAATGGGAACCAGTTATAAATATATAATCTATTTCTAGTTAAATGTCAGATCGGATGTAATGATACGAGAAAAATATTAAACCACAACATTTAAATACGGCTAATAATTTTTCCTGCCGTACTTGCTCTACATAGTTCTTTTTTATTTATTAAAAACTTGTTTTGTCCGGCGATTTTACCCGTGCACACAATTCTATTGAAACTGTAGATTTTTCCGGGATAAAAAGTAGGGGTCACTCATGGCCTAGGCTGCGTTTCCATCGAAGCGGAGCGGAGCTGAGCTGAGCTGTAAAAAGATTGGTGTTTTCACAGAACCGGAGACGAGCGGAGCGGAGCTGTGTACCGGAGACGATCGGGGTTGTTATTCTAACTATAACATTACTAGTATTTCTGCGAACGGTAGACCTCGCGAGCACAAACTTTACACAATAAGTAAAACAACAATATTATTAAAATTGGTCGGTTGGGCGCCGCAGCAAACGTCCCTCTCTTTTTGGGGGAAATACCCCACCAATAAAAAACCGCCGACGACTGAAATAATCTATAAAATTGTAGAACCTGTATACTAAGTTTCGTCAAAGATTGGTTAAAAATATGACCTGTACGCAAGTACCAACATACGGACAATATCAAAATCAGCCGATGTATGGCGCCGCAGCAAATTTCCCCCATTTTGGGGGAAATAACCCACGAATCAAAAAACGCTGACGATTAAAAATTTAAAAAAATCCTAGTACCTGTATACCAAATTTCATTGAAAAATACGACATGTACGCGACTACCAACGTACGGAAGATGAAAGCAAATTTTGCCAGTTGAAACTGAGACCTTTCGTACGTCTCTGTTTTGTAGGTCCACGCGGTCCACGCGAACGAAGTTGCAAGTAACAACTAGTTTTGTATAATATTCATCGTGGTCTCTGAACCCCGCTCCGCTCCGCCTTGCTCCCATCACACCGCTATAGTCCACCTCGATCCGACCCGCTATATCCCGCTCCGCTCCGCCGCGCTACTCCGCTCGCCATACAATTTGTTATTTGATAGAGTTCTTCTCGACTCCGCTACGACTGTTTCCATTAAAGCGGAGAGGAGACGGGATTATATACTTCAACCAATGTGATTGGTCGATTCCTGCACGTCTCCATTCCGCTTCGGCTCAGTGGAAACGCACCCTTAACCTGCTCATATGCAACCACGTCGATTCGTTTCTCTGTTGCTGCGTTAAAGAGGAACAAACACCAACAAACTTACTTTCATCATCATCATCATCAGCCAGAAGAGGTCCACTGCTGAACATAGAGAGCGCATCCTCCTTAGAGCGCCACACCTACCGACAACGTGCCACTTACATCCAGCGGTCGCCCGCGACTTTCACAATGTCGTCGGTCCACCTAGTGGGAGACCTGCCTACGCTACGTTTTCCGGTTCGTGGTCGCCACTCAAAAACCTTATAAAAAACTAACCTAACTAAACTAAACTTGCTTTCGCATTTATAATATTAGAAGGTTAGGTTTACGTTTGACCATATCCTGCCTGATGTTAAGCAAAGATGTTGATCACGCTTCCCTAGAAGGTTTTTTTCACCTGTTTACTCTAGATTGAAGACAGTATAATTGTACTTTTTGGGAAGCACAAACTCTGGTAGAGCTCCACATCTTCGCTGTGCGTATAGACGATGAGGAATCGAAGCGCTTTGTGCGCGGATTGTAAAAGTTTGATTAAATTTATTGGTGCTTTGAGTGCTTTGAGTTTTTGTGGACTCGTTCTTTTGTTGGTGCTCAGAAAAAAGGCGCGCAAAGAGGAATACTTTTCAAAAATTGGGCGCTGAACTGTCAGAAAAATTTTAATGTCAAAAAGAAAAATATACTTTTCAATGTGATTTTTTCTGTTATATATATATATATATATATTATACAAATCTTATTATATTTATTTATAAGAATTCTGTGTATTATATATATAAAAAAATAAAAATATATATATTTTTTTTTCCCACTTTAAAAACTATTTTATTTTTATTATTCTTTGTTAATTTTTATACATTTTATCTGTTTGAAAATTATTTCAAATATTATTTAAGATCAATAAATAAAAATCAAAATAAAAACTTACACAAATAAATTCCCGAACCTTCCGCTCACAACACAAACACACGTAAAATTTTCTAAAAAATAATTATTTCGAAAATCTCCGAATCTCAAAATATTTATCTAACTTGACAAAAGTTCACATTAGAAGTTGGAAAAAGTTTAAATTGGAAGTTGGGAAAAGTTCAAAATTCGGTCGGTCAATCGCGATCGCTAAAGGGTCGTCCACACGTGCGACCTTGAGCGCGGACGCGTTGCAACTGAACCCGCCGCGGGCCCGCGTCCGCTAATATATCTCGTATACTAGTTTCTTTCGTCTTTCACTGCCGGCAGCATTTTCTGGGTTAATGAGAAGGCTGCCAGCGGCTGCGTTCGCCGTTTTCTACGTTTTCGAATTGTGAATTGACGCATTGGGTGCCGAGCATTTTCGAGAGTTGCTCTGTTGTTATGCGCCCCTGGTACTTGGTAGTGATGCTTGGCTTTTTTTGCTGATTTTATTGTTTTTTTTTGGAGTTTCGCAAAAACAAGGTCATGGGAATCCTCAATTTGTTTATGGGCAAAATTGTGTCGTTAGAATTGCCACCAACTCTGGTCCTAATAGAACTGGGCCAAGCCAACGCCAAAAATGTCTCCCAAATTGTCACCAACTAGTAGGCACTAATAACCTTTTTCAAAAATAACGACATTATTGACGGAAATACCATGACGGTAATGCCAATAACCATGTTTGAGAATACATATTAATCAAAGTGGCTACTGCTTAAAAACTAATTATAATTTTAAATTTAGCTCACTTTGTATGAAAATTAAGCGCGTTCACTCGGTAGTATTTTTGTTATTTAAAAACCTATCATTTTAATTAAATTGCATAACAGTGAGAAAACACTTTTTGTAAACAAACATTGGTGAGAAAACTTTTGAAGACACTTTTTTCTACGAATTTTGTAACTGTTCAATTATTACTGTCCTGAACGACGTATGTTAACGATAACAGTAATGTTTTTCGAGTCACTGTTACATCCGCTTAATACTAAATAGCTCTCCCCTTCAGGGGAGGCCTTTCTTCAGCAGTGGCCGTCTTGATGTGCCGTCTTGACCGTCGAAACAAAAGGGTAAATAATTTTCGAAAACTATTACGCCATAAAAAAATAAGTATGAAAATAAAACCAACCAAACAAACAAAAAAATAATAATAATAACGTACTACCATTTCAATTTAATTAAGTAGAGCAAGACAAAAAATATTTACATAATTTTCAAATTGTAATCGCCCACTAATATGACATTTCGGTCGAACAAAAAAAATAAAATAATTATTCTTTCTTACTTTAAAAAAAGAGGAATGATTCTGATACAATTTTTTTTTACAAAATCCTACAGAACCTCTGTACCACCGCTTATCTCTCACACACAATACATGCTCCTAATGTCCGATCGTGATTCAAATTCCAATCGCTCTGTCGTCGGCACGCGGAAAACCCGGCGAGATGAGCGAATCTGTGAACCAAGTGAGAAAGCTCGCCTATGGGCAATTAGACAGATTGTGCCGCAAATCGGACGACTTGGCTTAACTCACTAAATACTTATATAGTAAGTAAATTTTAAGGTGCTCATAGCTCAATCCGGGCTATTTATTTACGTCTCAATCATCCTGGGCTTTCTTCTCCAGAATTCGCCCTCGAGTCATTGAACCGTCGTAGCTGAGAACAGATCTTTGTTTATTATGCTACCCTGGTATTTCTAGATTCATACGACCGCATAACAGAAATAATAAAACAACAAAAGAATTGACAATTAAATATGTAATGAATAGTCGTGCCAATGTCATTCGCCTATTGAGTTTTTTGCAAGTTCTTAGTGTAAATTTACAACGAAAAAAAAAAAGATTTTATATCTATTAGCACTGTATGGCGGCAGCGGTGCAACGAGGCGCGACATAATAATATTCTGTGTAATTTTTAGCCTGTAACTTTAGCGGCGCGACGCAGTTTAAAACACTCCAGAATATTTTGCCACGCCAAGCTGCTCCCTTGCCGCTGCCACTATAAGCGCGGCCCAAGCTTTATCAGCATTGCCCAAGACCACTCATCAAAACACACTAACTAACCAAAACGCCAACAACACTAACAGTAAGTACGGGTAAACCTCGTAAACTATTTCTAATCGAAATCCGCTATCTACTGCGGTTGAAGTTAACCAATTTAACTTCGCTTAGCTTTAAAGCCAGTTAAAGTAAGTTAACTATAGACTTGGCCAAACAGAGAGCGAATTGTTCAGGGGTATAAAGCAGTACACCTATCTCTCTCATACAATTGCAAGTTTTTGAAGACAGACTGTGAAGTTCCAAAAAATGTACGTAGTGTGTGTCTATCAAAACAAAATATAAGAAGTTTATTTGAAGGAATTTTCGTTTTGATTGATATCTTTTAATTTGGTGAAAAAGATTTAATATTTACTATTATAATTACTATAAGCGGAACTTATTGTTTCTATCTTTGTCAGAAGACACAAAAAAAAATGCAATCGTTATAGAAAATTATCATATTCATCATCAACCAGAGGACGTCCATTGCTGAACAAGTTTAGAAAGCCACACTTAACAACAATCTGCTATGTGCATCAAGTGGTTGACCGCAAATTTCAGTGTTCCAAGTAGGAGGCCTGCCTACGCTGCGTCTTCCAGTTCGTGGTCGCACTGCAAGAACTTTTCTCAGAGGCGAAAAAAAAATCCTCTTCTGTGATCATAACAAAGGGTCATGTATGCACACAGGGTTCTGCAAGATATCCGAAATCTGTGTTACTTGAGTAAATCTGTGTTACTGTGTTCGTGCTACTTGAGCTACGAAGGTAATAAAATTAACAATCAACAATCAACGCTTTTATTTTATTAAAATTACTGAGTGTCATTTCTTTATTACAGCAGTTAACAAGATTTAGTTTAATTATTAATTGGATTAGAGCTATAACAGAGAAAACATCTTGTCGTTCATTTAAATAAATAAAATGATAATCTTTCACGAGTTCATATGAGAATTGAATATTTTTTAATGTCACCCTCAGTAATTTGAAATAAATAAAAATGTTAATTAGAGACTGGACGAGTTAAACAATGGATTGATGGAAACTGTCCAAGCAGTGGGGTCCAAGTTCTTTAAGATCCCACGCCGGCAAAATCCTCAAAAGCTCTCAAACAGAACCATTAAGTTAATGGAAGACCGGACTGTGATGAGACTACAATTTACAGACGTTTACTACAAATTATACAGAATACTGAAGAGTATCTATAATCGGACATTATGTCTGGCGTTTCGGGACTGTGAAAAAGTCTTCGATTCCATCAAGACCTGGGCGGTATAACAATCCCTTCAGCGATTTCATATCGACTATAAGAATAACGAGGTGATGAAGTGTTTGTATAGAAACGGTACCACGATAATCCGATTTCAGGACGAAAGCACAAAACCAATCCAACTGCAGAAAGGCGTGAGACGGAGACGTTATTTCTCCGAAACTGTTCACGAACGCGTTGGAGGACGTTTTCAAGCTCTTGGACTAGAACAGATTCAGCCTCAACATTAACGGTGAATACATCACTAGCTTTCGTTTTTCCGATGATATAATAATCACGGCAGAGTGGCTAGAGGACCTAAATAATATGCGCAACGACCTCAGTAGCGTTTCTCAACAGGTGAGTCTTAAACTGGACATGAACAAGACGAAACTCTTGTCAAATATCCATGTTACCGTCGTTGAGTCGTTGGGACCGATGCTCCTGAAGTTGTTGACCATTATAACTATCTTGGAAGGACTTTCCAGATAGGTAAGTCCAATATCGACAGAGGTCGTCCGAAGAATTCAACTCGTATGGGCAGCGTTCGGGAAATTGCGTGATATCTTGATCCAAAATCCAAATCCAAAATCCCGCAGTGCCCGAAAACAAGAGTCAACCAATGTGTCTTACCAGTAATGACATGTGGAATTGAAACGTGGTCCTTGACTTCTGGTTTTTGGAGAGACTCAGTCACACAGCGGACAATGGAAAGGCCTATTATCGGAGTTTCTTTGGGCGTTAAAATCCGGAACGAGGATATTCGCCGAAGAACCAAAGTCATCGATTTATCTTGCAGAGTTTGCAAACAAACTTACAATACTTGAAGAACCGATAACCGATGGGGGATACAGGTTTTTGTGTGGCGAACCGGAAGAAGCGTAGGCAGGCCTCTCACTAAGTGAACCGACGACATTGGGAAAGTTGCGGGGAACCGGTGGATGCAAATGGCACGTTGTCGGTCGGTGCATGTGGCGCTTTAAGGGGGAGGCCGGAGGCCTATGTTCAGCAGTGGACAGCTTATTGCTGATGATAATGATGATATGAAGCTCGGTGTACTAAGTACCTATTAAATAAATCATCGCAAGTAGCAGGTCACGGGATCACTGATATAGATTTGTTTGTTGATCGATCATAAAAATTAAGGTGTAAATATTTGGAAATGTGAGTAATAAAATAGACTTAAATCATATAGCTTTTATGTAGAAATATATGCCAGACTGCCCCGGTGGCTCAGTTGGTAGTGAACCTACCTTCTGTGTTTGGGGGCGTGGGTTCGATTCCTATCTAGGACAAACATTCATGTGATGAATATTTGTGTTTGTTCTATGTCTGGGTGTTAATATCTATACAAGTATGTATTTAAAATATATATGTACGTATATCAGTCTCTGGCAGCCATATTACAAGCTTTGCTTAGTTTGGGGTCAGATGACCGTGTGTGCAAAAATGTCCCAGATATTTATAAAATGTTAATTGTGCGAACGAGAAAACGTGTATTACGTAAATACGTCCTTGGACCACAATTTTTCGGTTATGTATCGTCATAGAGTAACTCGGTACTGGCCCGACAGCCGAAGGCCAGTGTTGCTCTAAATGTATGGACGGCAGCCAGCTCGGCGTTAGGGCTTACCCACGTTAACTGAAGGGCGCGGGCGCGGGCGAGAAATATAAATGTATGGTACACTACGCAAGTGCTCACGTAGAAAACGCAGGCGCGGTGGAAGTAGCGGGCAAGCTCGCGACAATATCAAACGTATGAAGTTGTTTGTGTGTGCTTAGGTCACAACCACGCTAACGCCTGGCGGCCAATGTGAACAACATTACGCTAGCTCAACGTGCGCAAACCCTTAGGTCCAGTTACTTACTTGGTCCTTGGTGTTGGTTCATTTAACGTTCCGTCGGCCTGAAAGTAAGCCGCTCAGCAACACGTACATGACAAGTCATCAGGTAAGGTTTTCATTGTCATAGTGAAACTGCGAAATGCCAATATCTAGCTTTTATCCCATGCTTTTGAAAGGAGGACAGTGGGGCGTGAGCTATAACTGAAACGAGCTTGGTGCCTCGTTTACTATGGTCGACTGCACGCTATCCAGTATTTAGCTGGTTACAGTTACTGTAAGGAACGGAATTCTTTTTGTGTTTAAAAGCAAGCAAGACGCTCACTTGATAGTAAAAGAGATAAATTATAGTAATTGTGCTAATGTCCATAGAAAGATGCGTAACTCGATTGTGGTACTGGTAGGGATTTAAGATGTCGCTAGTGCGTTTAAGATCTAATAAGTGCTATCGACACAATTACTGTCCGTTCTTTGTAAGCTAAAGTTTTTTAAGATTAAATAAAGATCTTTTTAAAATCAAAGTCAGTAAAATTATTAATTTTATATTTCATTAGCAAAACTTTGTTCTCAAGAGATGGCGTTGAAAACATTATTTTTTGAAACATAATTTTTACATCGTATATTGTAATCTAATTTATTTTGAACTAAGCCTTAAATATCGGAAATATACTAATACTATGTCTCTATATTAACCATTTTTTCATCGGCTTTTATAGCGGTTTGGCCATTAGCTGAGTAAATACGTAAGCGCCAACTAGTTTTAAGCAGATTTTACTGTTTTGTATAAAATCGTTATTCTTATCGTGTAGATTCGTTGCTGTACCGATCGTTGAGCTATGAGTATGTATAAAGTACGTTCTTTTTCCTGTGTTTTACTGAAATGACTGTTACACAAAAACATAAACAAAACATTATTTCACTAAACATTCTTGGGCAGTAGACCTGAAAGCTGTGAAATCACAGAATACCTGAAATAACAACGAAAGTGTCTAGAAAATCTAAATGTTTTAGCTTAAAACAATCTGTGCTTTAAGATAAACTAAAAGTAAGTATTCTATCAACTTGACCAGCTACTATCTCGATGCAAGCACACCACCGAGCGCAGTACAAGTAATAGAGGCCTATAATATTGTGGCTGGCGTTAAATTCTCGAAACGGTCGTAACTCAGAGGCGCAGTGGTGACCTCAGCCGTGTGCCGGTTCGCTTCCGGTACTGTTCCAATTCTCAACCAAATAAACATTAATGGTAGTCCTTTCATCTCATAATTCGTGGATAAAAAACTTTTTTAATACACGCGACTGCAATGCAAATTATAGCTTGTGTCACTCCAGGCACAAAGAAGAATCCAACGACACTGCACCGGTCAAAATCGGTCAAGCCGCTTATACCCGTTGTTGAAGGTATATGAACACAAAAACATTACATTCTAACATAAATACTTTTACATACACCTCAAAACATTACCCTCCGTTTCAGTCGGGTAAAAACTAAACTTCTAAGTCCACGTCATGCACATATTATTTATAACTTAGTCAAGTTCTACTTGTTGACCTTTTACTACTAAGAAAAGTTTTAAAGCAATACTTGCGTGAGTATGCAGTGTACGAAGCAAACAGTGCTATTCACCAGAGCTTAGTGCTTTTCATTATTGGTTGAACCAATTGGCTAAGCTTTGGTGAACATCGGCCTTTAAAATCACACTAATATTATAAAAGCGATAGTTTGTATGTAAGTATGTAATTGTGTTTGTTCCCGTTCAACTCAGTAACGGCTTAGCAAATTTGAATGATATTTGGTATGTAGGTAACTTACACTCTGGACTTACACTTATAGGCTACTTTTAATCCCGGATAAATATTTCTGTTTCTGTAGAATAGCGGTTGAAACCCCGGAGCGCAGCTAGTCTTTAATAAACTCCATCCTTCCTCTCGACCATCTTTTTCTTCTTGACCAGCTCGTCTTGTATGGCATCCACCGTCAACCCTTTAGTCTCTGGTTGGAAGAAGATGGAGTAGACCGCTGTGAACACGCTGAATGCCGCGAACATGTAGAAGACCCCACCGAGACCGATGGCCTTCAGCAGCGGGTTGAAGATAAAGAGAATGAACGAGTTGCAGGTCCACGTCCATTCTACTATCAGCATAGTCACGATGCTCTTTATCTGAAACAAAAATGAAGGAATTTAGCAGAGCCTCCTAGTGCGCCCTTTTTAGGGTTCCGTAGTACTAAAAGGAACCTTATAAGTTCGTCATGTCTGAATCCTGTACAGCCTTATAACTTCTAAAGTTATAAACTTACATGCATGAATTTTTTTACAACGATAGTGTAAGTATAGAACTACAGTTTAAAAAATACAAATACTATTTTTTTCTAATATAAGCATAGCTCCCATACATGTAAAGAGGGGTTAAAAAAAAATTCGCTGAACCCCATCATATGGGCTGTAAGGGCAAGTATTAAATAAATAAAAAGTTA